>JASPKZ010006836.1:662500-980511 GCA_030220185.1 Diploptera punctata | reverse complement strand
CTCTCCCTCCTCTCTCCCTCTCTCTCTCTCCTCTCTCTCTCCCTCCCTGCTCTTTCCCTCGCCTCTCCCTCGCTCTCTACCTTTCTCTCTCTCCCTCTCTTTCTCCCCTCTCTCTCTTCTCCCTCTCCTCTCTCCCTCTCTCCTCTCTCACTTACTCTCTCTCTCCCTCTCTCTCCCTCTCCGCTGCTCCCTCTCAGTCTTCTCTCCCTCTCTCTCTCGCCCTCTCTCTCTCCTCTCTCTCTCGCCTCTCTTTCTCCCTCCTCTCTCTCCCTCTCTCTCTCCCGCTCCTCGTCCTCCTCTCTCTCCATCTCTCTCCTCTTCTCTCCCTTCGTCCTCTTCTCTCTCTCTCTCCCTCTCTCTACTCTCCGCGCGCTCTCCCTCCCTCTCTCCCTCCACTCTCTCTCTTCCCTCTCTCTCTCCCTCCCCTCTCTCTCCCTCCCTCTCTCCCTCTGTCTCTCCCTCTCTCCCTCCCTCCCTCCCTCTTTCCCTCCGCTCCTCTCTTTCCCTCTCCCTCTCCCTCTCTCTCTCCCTCTCTCTCTTTCTTCTCTCTCTCTCTCCCTCTCTCTCTTTCCCTCTCTGCTTTCTCTCTCGCGTCCCTCTCGCTCGCTCGCTTCTCCCTCTCTCTCCGACTCTCCTCGCTCCCTCTCTCGCGCCCTCGCTCTCTCTCCCTCTCTCTTCTCTCCCCTCTCTCGCTCGCTCTCCCTCTCTCTCTCCCACCGTCTACTCTCCCTCCCCCTCTTTCTCTCCCTCTCCTTCTCTCTCCGTCTCTCTCTCTCCCACTTCTCTCTCTCCTCTCTCCCTCTCTCTTCCTCCTCTCTCCTCTCTTCGCTCTCTCTCCCCCCCTCTCTCTCTCTGGCCCCTCTCTCTCCGCGCTCCTCCCCCCTCCTCGCTCGCCCCGCTCGTCGTCTCTCCCCCCTCTCTCTTCTCCCGCCTCCTCTCTCTCACCCCCTCTCCCGCCCCCTCTCCTCGCCCGCCTTCTCGCGCGTCTCTCTCATCTCCCCTCCTCTCTCTCTCTCCCTCTCTCTCTCCCTCTCTCTGCTCTCTCCCTGCGCTGCTCTCTCTCCCCCCGCTCTCTCTCTCTCCCCCTCGCTCTCTCTCCCCTCGGTCTCTCTCTTCCTCCTCGCCCCTCTCTCTCTCTCCCTCTCTCCCTCTCTCTCTCTCTCTCCCTTCTCTCTCTCTCCCTCGCTCTCTTCTCTCCCACTCTCTCTCTCTTTCCCCCTCTCTCTCCTCTCACCCCTCTCTCTCTCCCCCCCCCTCTCTCCTCCCCTCTCTCTCTCCCCCCTCTCTCTCTCTCCCCTCTCTCTCTCTCTCCCTCCTCTCCCCCCCTCTCCCGCTCTCTCTCTCCCTCTCTCTTCTCTCTCCCTCTCCTTTCTCTCTCTCCCCCTCTCTCCCCTCTCTCTCGCTCACTCCTCGTCCTCTTCCCTCTCTCTCTCTCTCTCCCTCTCTTCACTCCCTCTCCCTCTCCCGCTCCCTCTCTCTCTTCCCTCTCTCTCTCTCTCTCTCCTCTCTCCTCTCCCCCTCTCTCTCTCTCTCTCTCTCTCCCTCTCTCTCTCCCTGCTCTCTCTCTCGAAGAGAGAGAGAGTCGAATTTTGCTTAGAGTTCTCTTAGTTCCCTAAATCCACGATGGGTCTCGTGACTCTACTTCCTTTCCGAAGGAAGCCATAGTCAGAATTTTTAACTCCAAGCGCGACAGGCCTAGAAGGCCCTTGGCCTACCATCCGGCTGGTGACCTCACATCCATATGATTTAATCACAGAGGTAGAAGATAGTCTAGCCAGTGTAGGGGTGACATGTGGTCAGCATGTCGGATCCCCAGCCATTATAACTGGTCTTCTCAACCTTGAGTCGCTACCTAATTTAGCTACCCAAATTCCTCACGATGCTGGGTGGGCACCGGTCCCATACTGGCCGAAATACCATGAGAAAATTTCTTCCCTCATGGAGACTCGAACCAGTGCAAGTCCCGTAGCTCCGCGCCAAGGCTTCCTGCCGTAACCAGGGACAGTCAGGATTTTTACGTCCTGAAAGAATTCTCCGACTGCGCTCAAGTTTATCCCAGTTCTAGAGAGGATGGCAATAGTAATTAGACCGTAAGATCACATGGATAACTAAAATATAGCTTATTAGGGCTATATGTAAATATTACATAATTTGCAATAAATCATATAATATACACATAAAAAAGTCTTTAATATTTTGCTTTATGTAGCCTATCTAGAATAAAACAAATGTAGATAATTTATCTCTGTTGTGACGGTGACATTAATTAAGTACCAACTTAGGTGAATATGTGACATAGTTTTTGTAACAGTTTCTACGACAGTCCCTAACGACGTCATCAACATCCATATCTTGCGCGACAGATCATCCTTCATCCCCAAAACTTGCTGAGTAAATGATCTCATTCCAGGAATTATAGATCTGTCTCAAAGTCTATTATTCCCTAAAACACAGTGGAATCACCTCAAGGCTTTCTTTATCTAACTCCATTCACTGAAAAGTCAGGGGTGGCAAATACAATGTGTGACAAAATTCAGTGCCTACTCGTTACTTCTAGGATTGATAGAAGAGATCAAATCAAATAATATGTTTTTTACTAAATAACCACAGAACAGAAATTGACTAGTGCATTATTATTATTATTATTATTATTATTATTATTATTATTACTATTATTATATTTTTTGTTCTTTCCTTGTCAACTCTATATTGTGTAACATGTGCCTATTTTTGTATTATTAATCAACATGTAGATAATTCATAATTTCTTATTATATGTATAATTTAACCCTGGTGAAGTGGAAGATAAGACCTTACGGTCTTAACTCCATCAGGTAAAATAAAATAAATAAATAAAGTGCATGTCCATTCTTATGAACATTTTTGGACCAAAGAGAGATGAACAGACAAGTGAATGGAGAATACTACAGTGAACTAGCCTACATGGTATTTATAGGAAGCCAGATATAGTAAGAACAGTTAAGTCTCATAGACTGCGATGGCCAGGACATGTGGCACGAATGGGGAATAAAATACGTGCATGGAAGCTTCTTGTAGGAAAACCAGAGGGAAAACGCCCAGTTGGTAAACGAAGAATGAGGTGGGAGAATAACATTAACTATGATTTGAGAAAGTAGATTATACAGGGAATGATTGAAAGACAATTAGCTCAGGATAGAGATGTATGGAGAGCTTATGTCCGAGCGGCCATGAACCTACAGGTTCTATAGTGCCAGTGAGATAGTTAGCATGTTGATTATAGTCCTGCTGTAAATAAACACGTCATAGTATATACCTTAAATGCCGTGTTTATCATCATCATCATCATCCATGCAAGTATTAGGCCATATGGCCTGTTACGGTCTCAAAGAGTAATTTTCCATCCAGCGCTTTTTTGGATGTCCCAGCGATCTTTTGCCTTGGGGGGAAGCTTTTTGAATTCTGTGAGACGGCATTCGTCGAAGAAGGGTTTTCCAGTTGTACTGGTATGCCGTGTTTATAAAGGTCCAGAATAACATAAGCCCTAAGTCTAATGGCGACTCCTCCATAAACTAGTGGGAATTCACTACATCATCATCATCACTCCAGGGATTAGGCAATTGCCCGTTCCGACTTCATAATGCATCAGCCCAACGTCTTCTAGGTCTTCCAAACATCACGCCTTCCTCTTGCTTGATAATTTCTTGCTAACAATGGATATCTCTCCTTACTCATTCCATCCATGTGGGAATTCACTACACTAGACCTAATTTTAAAGTTATTTTCATATTTTTAATAGGGCGCTTAAGGAAACTGAGAAATTAAACAAACAAACGGAATATTGTTAATACTTGCTCCGAAAGTAACAACACTGGAAATACGGGACATTCGGTTGAAACAGAAGTTTCAGCCAGATTTTTTTTACAGAATGTTCGAATAACCTCGACATGGGATCACTTATAGTACTGTGTATTATATTAACAATTCAAGAAAAGTACACGCTGCTAAAAAAATATATTTACATAATAGATAGATAGATCATCGGTTGATTAATGCCTTTGACATCGTCCGATTCCTAATAGCCAATTTTGTCGGTCCATCCAATCTCCTGGTTGTAGATGTTTCTCCTTCATGTATAAATATATTCCCCGATGCCAGGAGGTTTTAGGTCTTCCTCTGCCTCGTCTTCCCTCAGGTTTTCATTCCGAAACACATTTTGGTAGCCGATCTTCTTCCATTCGTATCAATTTAATTGCTGAGTTTTAATATCATCTAAAATAGTGTCTTCAATCTTCATTTTCTCCCTTATAACTGAGTTTCTATTTTTTTTCTCTTCTTGAAATTCTTGCTACCCTTCGTATAAAATCCATTTCAGTTGCCAAAAAATACTTATTTGTTTTTGTGTTAATGGCCAAAGTACTGTTCCATAAGTAATGACGCTTTTAACAATTATATGATATATATTAATAATGAAAACGTAAATAAAAAATCCATACGTTAAAAATTACAGTCAATGCTTTTATAAATGATCTGTGAAGATATTCTGAAAAAAAAAACGTAATACGTAGTATATTAAATTAGCAATGTAATACATTCCAGATACCCTCAATGCGTCTAGTTACTAGAATGGTGCCTAAGAAATAAGTTTTGAAGACTACGATCTGTATGATCAACTCACATGCAAGTTTGATCATGGTGCGCTGACACTTAACAGAGTTCTGCCATTGTGTGGAATTTTAAATCGATGGTCTTTAATTTAATTTCTTAAACTAAAGTGTTAGGAGGATTTAGACAAGGTTGTCCACTATCAATCACGCTTTTTAACATTTATTTCGACGATATGATAAGATCATGGAAGGAAATGACGACTGGGGGAATTAACTTAGGAAATATAGTAATAAAAACAGTAGCCTTTGCAGATGACCAGGTTTTAATAGCAAAAAACAGAAGACGAACTACAAATAATGCTATATAAACTAAATGAAATATAAAAAATATACAACATGGAAATATCCTCACAAAAATAAAAAACAATGGCCTTCAAGGGTGCTCATCCAGTTTGGACAAATATAATATTAGAAAATAAACAAATAGAACAAGTAGTAACATATGACTTCCTAGGTTGCGAAATATCATACACAGCAGAAACATATATAAATAACAAAATAAATAAGTTTAATTATATAACAGGTACACTAAAAAGAACTTTGAAAAATAAAGCCAGGAAAGACTCTATAATGAAATTATACAAGACAATGGCAGTGCCTATTATTACTTATGGATCCGGAACATGGACAGTGACAACACAACAATCTGCCAGGATACAAGCTGCTGAAATGAGATTCCTCAAACCAATAGCAGGATATCAAAGAACAGACAAAAAACAACACAGAAATAAGACAACTAAAAGTAGAGGAATTAAACACAACAATAGAGAAATACAGAACAAACTGGAAAGAACATTTGGCAAGGATGGCTGAGAATAGAATACCAAAAGCAGCATACAACTATTCACCACTAGGAAGAAGAAGCTTGGGAAGACCAAGGAAAAGGTGGAAAGAGCAGCAATTTGGAGCCGGAACAGGCTAGTAAAAAAGCCTAAACCGTGAAGAAGAAGAAGAAGAAGAAATTAAAGTGTTTATTAATTAATTATTTATATTTTTCTCTGGTAAATTCTGGGATATACTATAGAACATTTTGTTTACTTTATATTTTTATTATTATTATTATTATTATTGCTACGTAAATTATTACACATCCAATACGTCTTCCTTCGAGGAGTGATTTTGGAAATAAACAGGATGAAAATTCTACAATTATGATTAAGAAGAAGAAGACTAAGTTTAAATTTTTCATGACAAATAAAGAGGGAAAAATGTACAAACTCGATTGTTCGCTATATAGGATATGCTACAGCGACGTGCTGTTTACCGAAGCTTATTCCCTACTCCGGATGGACCCAGATTCATGAGATGAGTGCTGTGCTGCAGCTAGAGTAGTGTGGCTCATTCCGTACTACTGCTCGGGACCCAGCTCCGTGTGTCTGAAAGGAATTTGCTGTCTCACTGTTAGTACTATGAGAAGCATAGAAGTGTACCTCCTCCCACTCCCCACAGTTCTCCCCGCAAACACACAGAGCTTGGTCTCGAGCTGTACTGGTTTTCGGACTCTCCGCTTGTCTGGCCGCGTGGCTTACGATGCCTTGCTATAGAGAGGAAACACCTCATCTCATATCTATATCAACTTTCGGCTTACCATCGAGCCACTAAATATGCAAACTAAGTGGCCAAACCCCATACCGAAAGCCACAAGGGAATTTGGCTGCTAAGGAGCCTAATCTGGTTCCAGAAAGCAGCACTCTGGGTGACGCTTATCATCATCATCATCATCACTCAGAAGCATGCTAAATAAGCCAAAAAGGGACTAAAATGTTCTCTTTATTTTATAGCCCATAATTGTTATTTATTAAAATATTAAAGTGTGCACAAACAAAATACTCGTATTTGTAAAACAAAGGAGTTTTTTAGTTCACGCTTGCAGCGTAATGGTAATGTTGTCTCATATGCTGATGGGTTCAATCTCCAGTAGGTTAAATTTACTAGTGGGTGAGGTTTTTTCGGGGTTTTCCTCTTTTAAAAATACAGGAAACTGTAAGATCCAAATAGTCCCCGAATATCATCATGGCATCATAATAATCCTATCGTATTCATCTAATTTAGTGTGGATATATGGATGTGTGAATGGCGTGTTTTTATTTTAAATGTTTGTGTTATCTCAGAAATGGCCCTGGAATTGAGCTGATCACTCATCCTGTGAGGCACTCTATGTCCTTGTGTGGTAAAAAAAAAGAGCATGTGTTTTATGAAGAGTCTAAAATCTTGTCATAACAGGCTGTGTTCCTATAAGGCCCGGTGGCGTGGGACATGTAAAATAACATACAAAGGGAGAGGTTAAATTAAGTAAGAAAAATAAAGAAAAAGAAAATTTATTTTTTATCATGTATAAATGGTGATGCTTCAAAGTAGAAATTTGTTGTAGCATACGGTCTCGCTTTTGCTTATCAACCAATGTGACTCCTGAATCACGCATGAACTGTATTATACATATAATGGTTCCATCTTTTCGATACAATCCTGCGCTTGAATTTCTGAGATAAGGATACCTTCGGCATGACAAGCACTAAACTTCACGGGGAAATAGAGCTGCGGGTAACGTATACAGTACATAAAAGAGCCTTCTGTTGTAATAGGGCTTAACTTGATAAATCACGGGTTTAACCGGATTAATATTACATCGTTTATTTAAATAATTGACATATTAAATCTTTAAATCACCCTGTAGCTTCTACTGAACAAAGAAATTGTAGCAACTCATTTAGAAAGATTTAGAAACATGTTTATATAATAGCGAAAGTTTTTCCAGAAATAATATGTTTATCTTGCGACAATAGTTACATTTTCAAAACAACTCAAGAGAATATGCTAGAAGAATACTATAAAAAACTGAACTAGAAAGGGCTAGGGACAGTGAGGTCTTGGGCTGCGTCCCGGCGACACATCAGTCGTCCTGCAGGGCAGTCTACGTAAGTAGAGTTATTACACTTTCAGGAATGTTTAGGGATATTTAGTTTATATATATAAAAAAAGAAGACTTGAGCTCTAAAAATTAATAAAAAAAAGATAGTTCTTAATCTACGGGTAAAGCCTGAATTCCGTCTCTCTTCCCTGAACTAAAATTATTAGTACATATTGCATTTAATTTCAATATTAATATTTACAGATTCTAGCTTATACTTTTGATATTTATTTAATGGTTGACACGTTCTTACATAAATTCGTATTTTGTCTTGCTAATAAATTATTCCTAGTTTTATTAAACAATTGTAACCCATGTCATAGATTTTCCTTTATGTCGAGTATAAGCAACCTGAACTCCTCAAGAATTCCTATATATGTAGGCTATGTACTCCTCGGCCCGCTACCTATCCAAAGATATTATTAAGATACCAAATTATTTTGAACGCCCTTCGGAGAGCCCTATAAATCATAAAACCTTCAGATGCAACTGACTGTTTAAAAGAAATCATTTGGAAAAATAAATACCTAAGAAATGATGCTAAAACTAATATATATATATATATATATATATATATATATATTCTTTTTAAATTCCCAGGTTGTCATTTTGACATTTTTGGTGTTCTCTCCTGGCATGGCATATTTGTAATCCACTTCTGAGGTTGAGGCGCTGGAAGGCGGGATTACGCTGCCTCGACGATATGAGAGTTGATGATGGTAATGATGCGCCAGGAAATACCTTAAACTAAACTTAAGCTAATTAGGCGAATATGATATTGATGATAATGATGACCAGATGGTGTTCCGAGGACCTTTTGGGTCTTGAAGTTTCCTGACATTTATCTTACAGGTGAGGCAAAACCCCGAAAAAACCTCACCCAGGAAACTTGTCCCAACCGGGGATCGAACCCGGGCCCGCTGCGTGACCTCGAGACCACAGCGGTGGACAAAACTAAAATATATAAATCGGTAATCAGACCACTTTATACATATTCAGCAAAAACTAGACCAGAAACAAGTGATACTCGATGCCTACTGGAAGCATGTGAAATGAAAGTTCTGCGAACAATAGAAAACATAACATTAAGAGATCACATTAGAAGTGTTAAGATAAGACAACATTTACAAATAGAACACATTTTTAATCGGATAAATAATAGAAGGAAAGAATGGATGGAACATATAAATAGAATGTCAAACGACAGAATAGTTAAAATATCTAGGGATAAATTCCCAACTGGGAAAATAAATATTGGACGCCCGAAGATAAAGATGGAAAAATACAATTGAGGCAGTACATTGAAGAGGAATAGACACCTTGTCTATATTGGATGAAAGAAGAAGATGCCGTTGAGAAAACATCAACAATTTTAACACCCAGTTTTGAATCGCCACGCAGAGATGTTAAATAGAGCGTCGTTAAATAAATAGTATATTACGATGCGAGGTTGAGAAGTGATTTTTTAATTTCCGAGATTCTGTAAAACACTTCACATACATGCGTTGTACATTATTTTTTTGCGCGATGGTGTTTTAAAAATAATAAATAATAGTAAAATAACATCTTTGTTGGAAATATTCGCGTTCATTATAAACGATTGACTAACGTTAACAGTGTGGGCTATTGTATTGACGTAGACTTTCACGGCGGGAGTTGTTATGATGATCTTGAAGAAGATTTTCGGGCTGTAGGCCGTGTTCGTGAGGCTTGTAGTTCCCCGACATTTCGCCAGAGACTGCGTCCGGCATCCTCAAAGTGTTGTCTTGAGACTGGCAATTTTGTCGACTACCTGCCCTGTTTATACATTTATCGGCGACGTGTTCTCTGCGCGGATAAATGTATAAATAGAGCAGGTAGTCGACAAAATTGCCAGTCTCAAGACAACACTTTGAGGATGCCGGACGCAGTCTCTGGCGAAATGTCGGGGAACTACAAGCCTCACGACGCCTAGCAGCCCGGAGATCAACAAGATCACAGTGTGGGCTATGTTTATAGTTGAAACAACAAGAGGCCTCGAGACAATTTAGTGATAAATGGCGGCAAATATGTATTTATTGTTTTATATTGTTTCAAATAAAGTTCAGTTCATTTAAAATGCAAGTGATTTGTTTCGTATAATGTATATTAACACTACCTTTTGGATATTTTTTTTTGTATGTACGTTGCATGTAGTATACATAGAGGGCAATGGTTTTATTACCCACATGCATGTTTGTAATATGTAATATTACAGTATAGTCATTTTTATTACAGTATAGTTATTTAGGTTGGCAACCCCGGAATGTAGGAAGTTGAACTTTCATTCATGATCGCCATTGCTGTAAGTACGACAAAACGCACTATCACGCAAAAATGTTTCTTTTCATTAAACAATTGATTAATTATTCATCAATCACCAAATATAAAGTAGGGACTGACTTTGAAGTGAGAGAACGATCAAGAAAGATAAAGTATGGAAAAAAGAGAGAGAGAGAGAGAGAGAGAGAGAGAGAGAGAGAGAGAGAGAGAGAGAGAGAGAGAGAGAGAGAGAGAGAGAGAGAGGGGGGGGAAGAGGAAAGCTAATTCTGGATATGATGAAATAAGAATTAGCCTACAATGAATTTGACCGTAAATTGTGTAAAATAATGTGCTGGCTTCCTGTTCTAATAGACCTCTAAATGCTATGTTATTTTTACTATGAAATATAATATACCAATTGAAAACTTTTAATTAGCTTAGAATGATGGAAATAATAATGAGTGAACAAAGTAGTGAAAATAAAAACAAGAGGCAGTTGTTTTTTTGTTGAATCCTGAACACAATATTGCAATATTATGCTATAAAAAAGCGTAGTTTCTGAAATGGCGGTCTGTCAGTCCATTAATCCTATCCACAACAATCATAATCGTATCCATTATACCCTGAATAAAACAGAGGACACAGTGCATTTTTAATGGTTTAGCATATACGTACCTAAAATAATTTCCGAATATTCCATCGATTACAGTATGTCTATCTTTTAAAGTGTGAACTATTTATGAAGTTTATTTCAATGATTTGATACCAGTTATGAAATAATTAAATGAACAAACATTTTGAAACCTTAATTATGAATAAAATATCAACATTAATAAAATAAAATAAGTTAAAATACCTTCTTAGGTAAAATCTGTCGTTCTCAACTTTTAAAATATGTAATCTATATGCCTGTAGGCCTTTCAGGACATCCGTCCCATCTTCAGCAATGACTCACGACAAAGCCACATTAGGACCAGCAGCATCAAACATCATACTGGATGCTGTAGCGAAGAATGAACTGCTGAAGATGGGACGGATGTCCTGAAAGGCCTACAGGCATAAAGATTACGTATCTTAAAAGTTGAGGACGACGGATTTTACCTAAGAAGGTATTTTAACTTATTTTATTTTATGACTCTCCACCTCAACGGTTTTAACAATGAATTTTATTAGTATTGATCAACATTAAATTTTAGCCAATTCCGAAAGAATGGAGCTATTGAGGTTGTTTTCATGAAAATTAAAAAAAAATTACAGATTTACACCGATCCTATCTAGTAGACAGCGAAAATAACCATGGCCATATATGTATATATATATATATATATATATATATATATATATATATATGTGCGTTAAGCTCTAGTGGCAGCAATTTTTGTTTTATCAGGACAAACATGGCATACAGCAATCAATTAAAAGAAGTAAGGTCGAGTTCATTGCTGATGGGCGATGGCGAAGAGATACTAAAGGCCAACACGCACACACTATTGAGTAATACTAACAAGGGAAGTACTTATGTTGGACCAGTTGGATTGTAATAAAAATTGGAGGATATGTTAATTAATTGGCATCAAATATGATGGCGTTTGTCATTTTACTGCAAATTTAATAAAACTGGTGTTATCTGTCATTAAATTTCAATCGCGTCTCATTGACCGGTTCGTAACGGCACGGTTGCTCATTGCAGCTGGTTTCAAGCGCAAGTGCTACTATCCATGAAATACAATCAAGGGATACTTACCATCAGAACTTCAACAAGGAATTAAAGAAATCGCAGATCCAATTATACACTCACGGCTATGGCAGACCTCCTATTTTCAAAATAGTTATGAAAGGACTTCCTAAGTCCATAACAGTCTCTGAAATATGTGATGAAATTCAAAATAGGAAACTGCCAATAAAAGAAGTAAGGAGCATCGAAAAGCAAGTTACAATAAACGGCGAAAAGAAGAAGATTGAACTACCTGTTTATATTCTTACTTTTCACAAAACAGAAGATCTCAAGGCAAAAATAGAAAAGGACCTCAAGGAACTGTTCAGCATTCGTATTAGACTGGAACCATACAGAAAACCAACAGGAGGCACCCAATGCTTCAATTGTCAGGGCTTCGGCCACATTGCAGAATTCTGCTTTCGAGCTACAAAATGTGTAAGATGTTCCGGTGATCACAAGTTATCTGAATGTACTCAGACAACAGCTAAGTGCACAAACTGCAATCAAGAACATGCAGCAAGTCATCGAAAATGCCTCATATTTCAGAAATATCTGAAAATGAGACAGCAAACACGACGTGAAACAAAACAACTTACGACATCAAGAAAAACAGAGAAAACATCGAGAAAACCAGAAAATACTGAAGACAACTTTCCTCCACTACCGACCAAAGATCCTAAACCGGAGAACTTACTCCAATCAATACTTATTCTCCTGACCACCATCCTACAAAACCCTCAAATCCTCCAATCCACAATATCCTATGTAAATTCCCAAGTCTCTTCAAGTAAATAGATCTACAAAGAAGAAAACTCCAAGGAAGAAACTTTAAGATCGACAAGCTTAAGCCAAACTCCAGCACACATGAAGACAGAAAAGACAGCACACTCTACTAGAACAAGCTAAGAAGAGGACTACTCTCCTTAGCAAACATCTAAATTGCAGCAGACCTTCACTATAAGCACATCAATTATTGGGCCAAGGCCTCAATAGGCCGGTACCATATACTACAAACATAAATGATACACAAGTGGCTACTAGCTATAGCGGTGCGAGGAACGTAAATATTAGTTTATCTCCTTGTTAACATTAATACCAGTTTTTGATTACTTTATACATATAGCAGAGCACTGTATACGTTTTTCCTCGTTTAAAGTAATGCGAATATGTCCAATGTGCGGGAACTCTGAAGACGAGATACATATATTAGGAAAATATAACGATTTAGAATATTGGCGGCGTCAGTTATTACCGTAAAGATTTCTAAATTCAAATCGTGAAAGATTGGCATGCTACGAGTTAATGGTAAATCCAGAAAATCGGATAGACTTGGGTAAATTTCTGGACAAAACGCGGAAAATAAGAACAACACTTCATGAATAAATACATGTTATCAACATGCAATACCATTAATTCTTAATAATTCTACATAATTTAATTAATGTATAATGTTATTGTATTATTATGTAAATTATTGTATTTTCTTTATGTAATTGTAATATTGTTTTCTTTTTCTGTTTCTTTATACTATTACAAAATATTACATTATTGTAACGGACTGTCAACAGCACGTATGGCTTACTGACCTTGTGACACATATTTGTAAATAACATTGTATATATCTTACTTTTAGTCTAATAAAGTCCTACTACTACTACTACTACTACTACTACTACTACTACTACTACTACTACTACTACTACTACTACTACTACTACTACTACTACTACTACTACTTTTTTACTTGAAATTCAGAATCGATTATAATTTCGTGTACTGGAGTAACAAAAACAAATTATCATTTACCATAACAAAAATTTGTAACAAAGTTTTTGCGAACACCATGAGCATCTGATGATGGCAATCCTGGAGCAGTTATATGTGGCACATTCACTAAAACCAATGTCAAATGTATTTTCAATCACATTTGTGAATCTTGTTACACTTTGGTCCACGTTATAGCCAGACTTTGTACAAGCATAAATACGCATATCTTTGTAAATTTCTACTTACAGTTGATTATATACAACGAAATGCAGTTTTATAATAAAGAATCTATCAGACATTTTCACGTCACCATCTGATTTTAGACGCACATATTCTTCAAGTCGTCGCACATAGATCTTATATTGACGGGGGGGGGAGAAAAAGAATCAGGTGGTTGTATATATTTGGTGGCTCCTACAGGAATAATTTTCAGCCTTACATTTTTATCAAGTAAATAGTCCTGCAGCAATTGTTCGTCCTTATGCCCGGACCACGAATCGCATATTAAAGGTGAATCCATTTCAATGTTTTCACTAAATACATGTTTTAAGAATATTTTCAAATGTTGCTTTGTCATTTTTCCACTGGCACTACAGTCGACATACACATTTGTAGGTGTATTCTGTTCTATCTTCTTCTGAACTTTGGGCCCGAGTTTGTTTCCTGTAGGTTCTTGAAGACAGAGGTTTAACCTCTTCCCAAGTTGCCCACACATTAAAATAATGACATCTATCATGTAAGAATGTGTAGTTCCATGTAGGTTTTGAACTGTAGCAACAGTGAGCTTTTGGCCTTTGACTGCCAGTGTTCTTTTTCCTGTCATTTCATAATTAAATTGACGTTGGTCACAGTTCCACACATTCTTTGCTGGTATTCAGTTTTCTTGAATGGTCTGATTAACGTCTCTTACAAACATATTTGCATTTTCTATAGTTTGAGTTTTGTTTTCAACACCCTTGACAGTGAAAAATTTGGTAATTTTTCTTGAAGGAATAATGTTTTATTTTTTGAAAATTGAAATTAATGTTTTTGAAGCTTTAAATTCATTCAAACCCAATTCCTTCGTTCGAAAAACAGCCCACGTTTGTAATGTCAATAGTGCACTGTCAATCCCCGATCTCGAGAATCTCGAAACTTATTTTATGTCTTTAATTTTGGCGATTTTGTAGGGGTCCCTGTTTTTTAATTGTGAAGCTAGATAAGACGTTTTATTTTCTATATAATTCAAAACTGTTCTTACATTTCGGTTAATGATGACCATTTTTTTAATTATTTGTGAATAGGACTTCGGGCCAGATTTCCCTGACATCCTATATTCATAAATGTTTTCCAAAGTTTCTTCAGAATAGGCAGACAATACGTTAGGACGTTTAGGTTTTTTAACAGGAGACGGCTCGAAGCTACTTGATCTGTCACGTTCCTCACTGGATTCGTTGGCAATTTCAAAGTCTTCAGAACATCCGGCCTGTGTGAGCTTCTGATTGCAAGTGACATAGTCCTCGAGATCTAAAGTATTTTCGCTAAAGTCCTCTAACCCATTCCAATATTTTTGTTCTATAAGTTCTGCCAGAAAATACGCAAACTGGTCATCATGCAATACAGTTTCTTTGTGTTTTTCAAACGTTTCCTGAACTATGGATTCTAACGTAGTTAAGACGTAAAATTAATTTATTATGCCCATTTTATTCTTTGATGAAATATTTTATTGACCCACAAGACTATCGCCTGTAAATGTACACATTTACGTGTAAATATACTGTTATGTCCTAAAAAGAAGTATTAATTTACGCTACAAAAGTGCTAATCAATAAATAATAGAGCAAATATTCTATTGTACTTTCAATTTGAGTTTTTATGTTTAAATAGAAACAATTCGTATATACTGTACAAATACTCGACTGCGGGAGTGGGAAAAACATTCACACTCCGGTGCGCTATTCTTTAAGTAACCGTGCAGCTCCGTTGCAACATTTATTTTGTTAGTTTATCCCTCTCTCCCTGCCCATTTTTTTGTTCTTCCCTCGTTCACCACACTATCAATTTCTATTTTTATTTGTTTATTTTATTTTTTCCAAATGTTTCACTTATTTATTCTGTCATATACGGATGTTATAACTCTATTTCTGTTTTTCTTGTTCCTTATTTCCTATTAAATATTATGCATGCTATTGAATTTGCAGTGAAATGACTAATATCACGGTATTCAGTATCCTTCATTCAACAGATCCTCCAATTTTTGTTACAATCCAACTGGTCCAACATAAGTACTTCTCTTGTAAGAAATTGGGACTGGAAGTAAATATCAATAAAACTAAATATATGGTCACACATAGAAATACATTATATAATGGAAATGGACAGCTAATGACAAATGAGGGAAATTTTGAGGAAATGGCTGAATTCAAATACCCCCTAGGAACAATAATAGGGTTGGCATGGGCTGGACACATTATTCGTATGGGCAGCAAAAGGATTACAAAAATAATTTACAATGAGCATCCTCTATTGGCCAGAAACGTTGGAAGATATAAATTAAGATGGAAGGATAGTATAATTCAAAACATTAAGATTTTAAAAATAAAAAAACTGGAAGAATGAAGCTCAGAACAGGAAGTCTGGCATAAGCTTCTGAAGGCGGCCAAGGCCCAAATGGGTCTGTCGAGCCATTGATGATGACGATGGAACAATAATCACAAATAGGAATAAGAATCACCAAGAAATTAAACATAGGCTCAATTCTGGAAATGCGTGCTATTATGCATTACATAGACTCTTGACGTCCCAACTCTTTTCAAAAAACAAACTAAAAATATATAAAACTATTCTACCAGTTATATTATATGAATGCAAAACATGGAGTCTTACTTTATGGGAGAAAGGAGATTACGAGTATTTGAGAATAACGTTTTTAGCGAAATTTTTGGACCAAAGAGAGATGAACAGACAGGTGAATGGAGAAGACTTCATAACAATAACTACATGATCTTTATAGGAAGTCAGATATAATAAGAACAGTTAAGTCTCGTAGATTGCGATAGGCAGGCCAAATGGCACGAATGGGGAATGAAAGACGTGCATGGAAGCTTCTTGTAGGAAAACCAGAGGGAAAACGCCCAGTTGTTAGACTAAGAATGAGGTGGGAGAATAATATTAACGATGATTTAAGGAAAGTAGATTATACAGGGAATGATTGGAAAACATTAGCTCAGGATAGGGCTGTATAGAGAGCTTATGTCCGCGCGGTCATGAATCTACGGGTTCGATAGTGCCAGTGAGTTAGTTAGTTAGTTAGAGTTAGTTAAGGTCGAGTTCGTTAACCAGCAAAATCGGACCATTAGGCATAGAAGTTCACCTGAAACGAACATTTAAAAATCGTTCTAGCGGTCACTATTTTCAATATATCGCAACGAAACTCAGCATATACTATTACAATAAAACGAGAAATGTAGTCGCCAAAAATCAGCGAAATTCGACCAATAGAAGAGAGGGCTTACCTGAAAACCGAAATTAAAAATTTGCCTTTTGTTTTCACTGCATTCCGACATTTTTAAAAAACTAACTACCAGAATTGAGTTTCTCCAATTTAACAAGAAGAATATAATTATACTATATTCCGTAAACGAGCAAAATTGGACTTTTTTGTTATTCTAATGCATATCACCTCACATCTCTTTCAAGTGTACTCTGATACATTTAAATGGTACGATTTAATTAATAATAATAATAATAATAATAATAATAATAATAATAATAATAATAATAATAATAATAATAATAATAATAATAATAATAATAATAATAATAATTAAAGCTCCAGTGGATACTATGAAGTGGATTGATGAAATCAAAAAGGACTTAAAATTGGCAGGAATTACTAAAGAAGATATCCCAAACAAAGATATATTTAGAAATAAGGTGAATAAATGGCAAGTTGACCAAGAGGACAAACCGAAGAAAAAAACTGGAACAACTTGGACAGATGAGAGAAAACAAGCTCATAGCAAAAGAATGAAAGAAATTTGGGCTCAAAGAAAACGCCTCTAAGTACTTTGCATAGTGCTACATGGGCTCATCCGTAATTAAAAAAAATAACAATAATAATAAAAACAACAATAACAAAAACAATAAAAATAACAACAACAACAATAATAACAATAACAACAATAAACGACTTTAGAACATAAATTAAAAATAGAATCTGGTGTAAAAAATATAAAGATTATAACAGCAACAATAAATAGAGGTGTAAGACTGGGATGTCCGCTTTCATCCTACCTTTTTAATATTTATATTGACGATATCATAATTATATAATTGACAGATACATTTGGACTCACATTTGAAAATAAGAAATAAGATCTTAGATATCTTACTTTTTGCAGACGACCAAGTTCTAATATCTAGCTCTGAAGATGGTCTACAGAAATCACTCTTTCAATTAAATAACATTATACAGAATTATAATTTTAAAATATCAATAAGTAAAATGAAAAACTTAGCTTTTAAGGGCTCAGATACCATAAGAGCTAAAATAATTCTGGAGGGGAAACCTATTGAAAAAGTGAACCATTTTATATACCTGGGTTATGAAATCTATTTTAAAAATTAAGATCTTTTTAGCAAACTTAATACATTTAATTATACATGTGGCACAATTGAAATAAAATTTAACGACACAATAAAGGAAACAAAACTAAAATTTTATAAAGCAGTGGCAGTCCTCTTACTGGTGTAGGGTAGTGAATTTTGAGTTTTAACTAAAAGAGAAGAGATCATAGAAGCAGCTTAAATGAGATTTCTGAGAAGTGTAGCTGGCTGCAAGCTTCTAGATAAAAGAATAAGTGAAAATATTAGAAATGAGCTAAATATTTTTAAACTTTTAGATAAAATAAAATAAATCTAAAAAAAACTGGAAAGAACATGTTCAAAGAATGAAAGATGAACGCATACCAAAAATTAGGCCTATACTTAATTACAAATCAAAAGAAAGCAGGAATGTTGGTAGACCAAAAAAGAGATGGATTGAACTTTTTGAATGAGAATCTATGAGACCGGAAGAAGCCACATTGGCTTAATCCGTGATTGTTGTTGATGATGATAAAGAAACTGAAGTTAATATTCATTCATTCATTCATTCAAAGAAAATGCATCCAGAGATACCAGCTGAGAAAAGGGAGACCAAGGAAATCTTTCAAAAGCACTATGTTTGAAGCAATGAACATTAGAGACGGAAACTGTTTTCTCTGAAATTATGCAAAGTGCATTTGAGATGCCAATCTGTAGAAATAAATGTATAAAAGTTTAAATTATATTAAATTAAAATGGATTAGATAGTATTATATAAAGGAACTCAACATGAAAAGAAAAAATTAACGCTTGAACCGGACTCTAACTCTATACGTCAGTGTATTACCTTCTCCGCTATCAAGGCTTCCAGTACAAACATTAATTTTCCTTTCTTTATATACAATTCTTTATCGTAAGAGGCAGCGGGACATCGCTTGCAGTGCCACTTTAAGGCTTCTATAACAAGAAAGCATTTTTAATGGGAATAATTTACTTTATAACACTAACGACTTTTTATTCTGATGTTACATACCCATCCATAGTAATTATGCCAGAGGGCAGGTCTGTCACTGCAATCATAGCATTTTCATGCTACGCTTTGCAGCTTTACTAGGGAATTGTAGGTGTGGTAGCTTCCCGGTGCTTTCCACACCGGTGAAGGATGATGATGGTAATAATAAGGATGATGATGATGGCCATATGATTTCGGGGACCGTTTGGGCCTTAAAGTTTTCCTGACATTTGTCTTACAGGTGAGGAAAAACCCCGATAAAAACCTCACCCAGAAAAACTGTTCCGAGCGGGGATAGAACCCGGGCCCGCTACGTGACAAGGCAGCACGCTACCTCGAGACCACATGTTACATATAATAGGCTATATTGATAAAAAGAGAGATGAAGAGGTATGAATATACCGGACAAATACAAAGGCACACGTATTTTGATTGATAAAATAGTATACCCGCATTATAGACCAATAAACGATTTTGTTTTATTCACAAATGTTAGCTTGTAATTTGTCTCTTTTATTCACCGCCTATAATTACGTGTAACAGCTTCATTGAATTCATAATTAAGATAATAACGAATTGTTTTTAAAAGCTGTTACAAAACACCCAATGAAAATAATTTATATTGTGCAATATTTCAAAATAGTGCTTTTTTATTTCGTTCCAATGCAATTTAATTAAATTATATCGTATTTCACACTAACTAAAAACGAATATTTAAAATCACCCTTTAACTTGCAGTTGAAATCGTATTTTAAATTGATTAGAATAACAGCGATGGTTTTTAAAACTTCAGATCTATATAATAGGAAAGTTACTGAGGATTTTGGAACGAACAAAATATATATGGTACAAGAGCAAATAGCAGAATTGCTAATTTCCACTACAGCTATAATCAAAATTGTATTCGAGTATAAATTGTACGTTTTGTGAAATTACGAGTATATCTTTATGAAATGATAGTAAATTATAAAATTACTCGATACTGTTTGTGTCCACAAGCTATTCAGCTCTGATGTTACATGGGGGAAAAAAATGCGCAAGCATAAATTGCAATTAAACATTTCGAGAAACTTTTATTTCCTCATTCATTTTGTTTGCTCTAAATATGCATAGATATAAAGAGAACAGTGCAGACAATATAACATTTTATACTCTGCAGCCATAACTACAAATT
The DNA here is from genome assembly GCA_030220185.1 of Diploptera punctata. NCBI lineage: Eukaryota > Metazoa > Arthropoda > Insecta > Blattodea > Blaberidae > Diploptera > Diploptera punctata. Next base: position 960,441 of record JASPKZ010006836.1, on the reverse strand, counting down.
TAACAAATTAAATATTAAGTAGGGTTATACATATATGCAATTATAGCCCAAACAATATTCCCAGATTTCAAAATGAGAAGGGTAATAAACAAATTATGAGAATGGAATAAATGCATCAAAATAAAGTAAAAATAAATTAATTTATGAATTTAAACTAAAACTATACCACCGGAACATTAACAAAATTTTACTACTACTATTACTACTACTACTACTACTACTACTTTTTATTAAGGATTTTCTCTACATTACAGTAGATATCCTTCAGCCCAAATGTATTTTGCTCCGCCATAGATTTCTTTTCTCAGCATCTTCTTCTTTGAGGTCTCTTCTGATCATGTTTCTTCTCAATCCATCCACTATTCCCTGGGTTTCCCCCTCCTCCTCATGCCTTCAGCATCCCAACCCAACACCATTCTTGGGATTCTATTATTCTCCATCCTCTTCAGATGTCCATACCATTTCAATCTTCGTTCCTCTAATACTTCTATAATATTATGTTTAACATTCATTATTTCTCTAATTTTCTGGTTCCGAATATTCTCCTTTCTAGATTTTTTGATGACCGCCAAAAATCCATCTCTGCTGTCGATAAGCACCATACAACATAACACTTTGTACTAATGATTGAAATATCAATGTCTTAATTTTATTTGTAATATTTTTACTCCATATCACTGAATTTAACATTCTAATTACTTTTCTTCCTTCACTAATTCTTTTCTCAATTTGACTATAACTTTTCCACCACTACTACAACTACTTCTAATAATTCATTCATTTTGAGGATTTTCCTCATCATTGAGGATTTTTTCTCAACAATCTTAGTAATTAACATAAATTAAAAAATACATAAATGACTACGGACTTATAGACTATGAGTTTGCAGCAAACATTCACAAGTTTTCCTTAATTAAAGTTCTCTATCTTTTCTGTCCTCTGTGTCTTCAACTGTTATACCAAATTTCCTCATTGAATTTTGAATGTTATTGTTCCAGGTTGTTCTTGGTCTTCCTTTTCTGCTCCTTCTTTCAATTTTCCATGCATAGACAGCCTTTGGTTGTCTTCCATCTTCTTACGCGTCCATACCATTTTAGCCTTCTGTGTTCAATCTTATATAATAATAATAATAATAATAATAATAATAATAATAATAATAATAATAATAATAATAATAATAATAATAATAATAATAATAATAATAATAATAATAATAATAATAATAATAATAATAATAATAATAACAATAATAATAATATAATAATAATAATAATAACACTAATAATAATACTAATAGTAATACTTCTTCTTGTATCCTGTAAGCCCGTGTTTCCCTTAACAGAGATTTAGGCGCTCTCCCCCTACAGGGAAAAATTTGAACCATACTAATTTAGTTACACTTGTTTTCGTACAGATGTCATTTGACTGGTCCGTGGTCAGTGTTCCGCCTCATACTGACATCTAGGGAACCAAGGTAGTACTAGGACGGGAAAATTCGGTAAATTTTGCTTAGAGACCTTTTCATTCAGGCTTAAGGATCGTTTACGAGCCTGAAAATCTTCAGACTCGGGACCCACGGCTTAAAGTCCCTCCCGGAGGACTTGAGGATTTTTCCATCCTAGAAAATCCATCGACCCCGGCTTGGTTTGAACCCGCGACCCTCGGGACCTGAGGCAAGGAGCATAACCACTAGTCCACCGCGGCTAATAATAATAATAATAATAATAATAATAATAATAATAATAATAATAATAATAATAATAATAATAATAATAATAATAATAATAATGATAATGATAATGATAATGATAATGATAATAATAATAATGATAATAATAATAATAATAATAATAATAATAATAAAGTCGAAAAATTATCAAAATGAGTTACATGTACAGTGATCTCCTAAGCTTTCTGCGAACTATGAAGATATTGATAACCTACGAGTCTGATATTTTCAGAGTTGTAATATATTTCTTGGTATCTCGGAAGTATAGGGCATGTACAGCAATCAGTTAAAAAAGCACACTCCTGAAAAGGGGATGATTGTTAGCTCAGGAAATGAATGTATGGAGAGCTTATGTCCTCGAACCTCTGGTTCAGTTAGGTTAGTCATTGGACATGCACTGAAAGTATATGCGCAGTCATAATACCTGTGCATATGTCATAGGATTTGGAATCACAGCGCATGACATATTATTAAATTCAAATACGCATGTGTCAACGCGATCTTCTTATTAAAATTGACTGCGTAAATTAATGTTAAATATTATCCGACACAGCGGAACGCTGACCTGCTTCGTTCGTGGATGATTTGCGAACTAATGTCGTCCCGTCCCGCGTACACTCGCTTCAAGCCAGTCTGTGAGTTTCAATTAATGTCTGTATGCGGAGAAACTAACAATTATGAACAATGTAAGTGATTTGCTATTTGTTCCTGACTATACATGGTTTGTATCTCTATCCATACGACGCATCAACAGTGCTGCTATGACTGCAGGTAAACGTTCCGCTATGCCATATAATATAGCATGGATTGTAAATATCGTGTGTTTGTTGCTATAGGCGAGAATGCAAAAACTCAAACTTAAACCCACTGGCACTATCGAACCCGCAAGTTCATGGCCGCGCGGACATAATCTCTCCATACATCCCTATTCTGAGCTAATGCTTTGAGAATGCATAATGCAGACAAAACCTTTTTTTTTACGAAGAGAGATGACTTTTATAATTGAATGAGTAATTTTGAAAAGGGATCATCTACAGCTGATCAAATTTTACAGGAGAGAAAAAAAAAACTGATTCAACTTGTTCAGGATAAAATATTGAATTTGAAATTGCTACTGAATAAAGTCAGAAAGTGGTACAGGGATAGCGTAGGTGATCCGTTCTCACACGGAAACGATGGAAGTAGGTATCTAAACATGGAATGATGAAAGAAGGGAATTTCAGAAAAATTGGAGATAATCCCTTTTCGAAATGAACTGATTCAATTTATCTGTAGTCTAATTAATACTTTTGTTTATTGAGTGAAGATATTCTTCACTATGCAATTAAATATTTTGTGAAATGTTTTATGAAGTATATTATAAGGCAACAGCAAAAAAATATTTAAAATATCCTTTTTAAATAATAACTTGTTTGTATCAATACTATTAAAATTCTTGATAACATTTCTTCGAGGTATTAGTTACAATATAACATTTTAATATAAAATTGAATGCAGGTATTTTAAGATTCAGCCTTATTTTGGGAATTTGTTTGTAGTTATAGTTGTTACATTATTATTGTTATTAGTTTGTACTTTTGGATGTTTAAATTTTATTTTATTTTTATTTTATTTTTCGAAACAAAATTAATTCTCTTAATCAAGTCCTCAACCTGGTTCTAACTTTTTAAAAACCTGTAGATTTTTCGAAACCGATTCTGAACTTTAAAAAGTTATAATCAAATTGAGTAGGACTTTCGTAACTAGGCTCCATGAGACCTATAGAAAAAAGTTTTAACCAAGTTGAGGACGAATGATCGTTACAGGTATTAAAATTTAGAACTTTGTATTACAATTTTAATTATTGTGTGAAAATAGCATTTGATTCCCATTCCTTCTCATTTAACAAACGTGAAATATATCATTTTATGACATCAATTGCATTTAAAATTACAATTTAAATATTCAAAATGTATTACGTAAGATTTTATTAGAGGAAACTCCATAGCATAATTGGTTAAGATTAATGCTTTAGAAGCTGAAATATTGCCGGTTTGATTTCTACTGAAGTCGGGTTTTTTAAATTGGTCTAAACTTTATGGAGATACCATGATCTTCTGGTTGTAGATGAATATCAGATACATGTTCTCGAGGTAAAGGAGACCGTTACGCAGGATAGACAAGCCTGCTGACATCTCGTACCGCTTGTCTGTAAAGATGGGAGCCTTTACTAATGTTTCCATAGAGGCCTAAGGTTCGCAATTAATTGATGTTTCAGCGAAACCCCATCATAATAACTTCTCGCTGTAGAAGTACCTTCATTACTGAATACTGTTTCGCTACTCACTGACGACTCGGAATTAAAGAGAGAGGGAATTATGCTTGCTTTGGGAGGTATACCAAATTAGCTCAATGATAAGGGCATAAAGATCGAGATCTTGAGTTCAAATCCCAGCTCAAGTGCAAATTTTGGGGATTCTATGCCACCAGCTAAATCCAAGAAAAAACGATAAAAACAATTTATTGTTGAATTATGTGAATAATTAAGCCGTTGGTTTATGCTGATGATGTAGTGCTATTGGCCGATAGCGAGGAGATACTAAAGGTTAACACCGCACACACTACTGAGTAACACTAAGAAATTGGGACTGGAAGTAAATATCAAAATTAAATATATGGTCACACATAAAAATACATTAGGCCTATATAATGGAAATGGACAGCTAATGAAAAATGAGGGAAATTTTGAGGAAGTGGCTGAATTCAAATACCTAGGAATAATATTCACAAACAGGAATGAGATGCACAAGAAAATTAAACATTGACTCAATTCTGGAAATGCGTGTTATTATGCATTTCAGAAACTCTTGACTTCCCAACTTCTTTCAATTTACGTTAGACTGAAAATATATAAAACTATTATTCTACCGATTTCGATTGAGGGTCTTTCCACTTTTCAGCGGTTGCCCTTTTACCAGCCGGCTGCTGGCCCTTCACATCCACATGTGTCAATCACAGAGGTAGATGATCAACAGCCAGTGTAGGGGTGACATGTGGTTAGCATGTCGAGTCCCCCAGCCGTTATAGCTGGTTCCTCAACCTGGAGCCGCTACTTATTGTAGCTACCCAATTGCCTCACGATGCTGGGTGGGCACCGGTCCCATACTGGCCGAAATACCATGAGACAATTTCTTCCCCCATGGAGACTCGAACCAGCGCAAGTCCCGTAGCTCTGCGCCAAGGCTTCCTACCTTAACCGCTCGGCTACGGCGGGCGGGATTATTCTACCAGTTATATTATATGGATGCGAAACATGGACTCTTACTGTAAGGGAGGAGAGGAGATTACAAGTATTTGAGAATGAAGTGGACCAAAGAGAGAGATGAACAGACGGATGAATGGAGAAGACTGCATAACAGTGAATTGCATGGTTTTTATAGGAAGCCAGATATAATGAGAAACTGTTAAAGTCTCGTAGACTGCGATGGACAGGACATGTGGCACGAATGGGTAATGAAAGACGTGCATGGAAGTTCCTTGTAGGAAAATCAGAGGGAAAACGCCAAGTTGGTGGAACAAGAATAAGGTGAGAGAATAACATTAACTACGATTTGAGGGAAGTAGATTATGCATGGAATGATTGGAAAACATTGGCTCAGGATAGGGATATATGGAGAGCTTATGTCCGCACGGCCATGAACCTACGGGTTCGATAGTGCCAGTGAGTTAGTTAGTTAGTTATTATGCGAATAATTACCCGAGAGAAATATATATGTTGATTTTTTTTTTCAAAAATGTGAAAACTGCCTTAAAATAAAGCGAGAATTTGAGTCCAAAGTAACCTAACATCAGCACATTTTATATGTAAAATGTTTATTAGTCATAGCTCAGATAGTGTAACTAACTTACCACTAAAACCCGCTAAAAAAACAAGTGAACGTTAAACTAATCTGGTGTACTAACTCCCTCGTTTTCTCACTCTAATTTGCCCAAACTAACACTAACTTGCCTATCTAATACTAACTTGCCAATTTTCTCACACTAACTTGCCCACGGATGTAGGTGGACTCTTAGAATAGAATACCCTTATACTCGTATGTGAGCAAATATGGGCAATTAGCTTTAGCGGGAACATGTGTTATCACATTGGCCAACACCTAAAAGTCACTTCTTCTCCGATCGAATATTGACTGGTGGTACGGTGGCATAGAATAGCCCAAATGTTTCTCTCTAGTTATGTTAATTATGACCTATATACGACTTGTCTGGAAGCATCCATATTAATTTTATTGCTAACTTAATAATACACATTACGATAAAAAATATAATGACTCCACTGTATAGTAGACCTATTATTACGGCCAGACGACGAACTTCACATAGGTTTACGTGATATCAGTATTCTGTATACTGTTCTGTATTATAACAGTATATTATGATGCGAGGTTGGGAAGTGGTTTTTACAGAAACGAGGAAAATGTTTAAAACCAAGCGATAGCGAGGTTTATAATTTTTGAGATTCTGTAAAACACTTCAAAAACGTGCCTTGTACATTATTTTTTTGCGCGATGGTGTTTTCAAAATAATAAATAATAGTAAAATAACATCTTTGTTGGAAATATTTGCGTTGATTATAAACAATTGATTAACGTTAACAGTGTGGGCAATGTTTATTAGTTGAAACAATAGGAGACCGTGGGACCAGTTGGTGATAAAATAACAGAAGGCCGTGAGATCATTTAGTGATAAAATGGTGGCAAGTACGTATTTATTGTTTTATATTGTTTCAAATAAAATTCAGTTAATTTAAAATGCAATTATTTGTTTCGTAATGTATATTAACACTACGTTTGGATATTGTTTTTGTATCATACATAGAGGGCAGTGGTTTTACTTCCCACACGCGTGTTTGTAATATTACAGTACAGTCATTTTATTACAGTATAGTTATTTGGTTGGCAACCCCGAAATGTTGGAAGTTGAACTTTCAAACATGGTTGCCATTGCTATAAGTAAGACAAAACGCACTATCGCGCAAAAAACAATGGTTAGCATGGTTAGTTCTGCAGAGCTCAATAACTTTGAACGTGGCATACTCATGGGTACCACCTTAAATTGTTAATACTATGATTAGGATTTTGAAACCAAAAGTATATTTGATGGAAAAATATGGGTGAAAGGGGATTTTATCAATATTTCTATTTTAGCCTTTCTGAAGCTGCCAAAATCAATCACTACGTTAATTAAAAATGTTTTAATAAAGTGATATCGTGGTGGTACTATCACAAGTAACAATGACCTGGTAGACTGCTCAAATATGTCCGAAAGGGATCGTCAATCTTTGAAGAGGATTGATCGAAAAATCATTGGTTGTTGGTTGAATCAATCATTCCAGAATTCATCCGAGGTACTATTAGTCATTCAAAATATCTCTGCAGGCGGAAGAATTACGAAGCTCTGTTGTTGCTACACGTGACGTCATAAGACAGTGCATACTGTCAGCGTCCCACGTCCCATTCCCCTCTGCACTTCATAGATAACAGTGTCACTATTCCTGCATAAACACGATTGCGGTGCCCCCGTCAACAACTGCACTTACTCCTTAAACGGGTAATAAGCAGTTAGTTGAGAAAATTTGTCTATCATGGCCACGCATGTTCACACAGGATAAATATTTCCATTGTTAACACCAAGTGTCGTCTTGCACCGTTGCAAAGAACATTGTCAACGGGCAGTGGGCCATTAGAAATATGTGATTTTTTTTATGCAACGAGTCTGATGGAAGGACTTGGATATGGCAAAAATCAGCGGCTTTAACCTCCTACATCCCGAAGAAAAAATTAACAAAATATATACTCTTTTTTTTTATTTTCAGTTATAATGGGTTTATAGCGGTCAAAATAATTTTTCTTCTTCTTCTTCTTCTTCTTCACTTCAAGGGCTAGGCAAATTGCCTGTTCCGCCTCACAGTTGTTCTGTCCATCTTCACTGGCCTTCCTACATTTCTTGAACCTCTTGGCTTGTAGTTAAATTCTGCTGTTGGCAATCTTGTTACATTAATTCTTTCTACATGTCTAAACCATTTATCTCTATATTCTTTGAAATAATAAACAAAGTGGGGGGTTTCATGCAAGAAATCACATATCATACTTCTAATCTCAATCAAGTTTATTGCTCTTTCATTGATGCTGCCAACTAAAGACTGAAATTGGAAACGAATAGACTATATATTTGAGCTTGACGTTCTGAAGGTTTCGAATATCATTCCACCGAACATAGTGTATTCCCGATGCGAGAAAAATAATTATACGCAAAGGTATCGTGTTAAATGCAGGAGGGTACTGTACGAATTGGAGGAGGTGACTTCGCAGCTTGGGGTTAAGTCCCCTGGTAAAAATTAATGGCGACATGAACGCAAAAGGTTGTGAAGATATGAAGACATTCTAAATGGTTTTGTATTACCTACCATAGAGAACCAGTCTGGCGATGACTATTGTTTGTACTAGCAAGATGTTTCATGCGATTAAAATATATAGAGCAAGGGGTTTTGAGATAATAATGTTCAGGAAATGGACTGGCCGACAGAGAATCCGACTTCAAATAAATACCCCGAAAGAATATGAACATAGAGTCACTCCAGACCCCAACAATCTACTTTTTTGTTTATGACTCTCTAAGAAAAATGGACTCCAATTCTTTCACAAACGTTCAGATATCTTTTGGAAAGTCTTCCAGTTACAGTTAAGGCTGTCATAAAGGCAAAGAGCTGACCTAATGCTTATAAAATTTCAGTACCTGAATGTGGGTCAAGGGGAAAGGCATCTCATTTCTCCCGAATCTTGGTCATTAGAAGACGAGTCTGAAGAAAGAGATAACACACTAATAGTTAAATCGAACTCACGAATCAGAATATGAAGATCCGCACCTTAAAGTGTACATAATAAGGTAACTCTGAAGATGTAAATTACCTAGTCCCTGTTTCAAATATTTCAAAAACATAAGGAAGATTTGTGTGAAAAACTTTAGTCTGAAGTGTAGTAGCGTCTTTAAAATGTTTACAGAACTACAGATACAATTATCGCTTCTGGTTCCAAGACTCGCTGATTCAAACCTGATAGGGGTGATGGATTTTAAGGTGTAAAAAGCCTGTGTATTGCTTCTTTCGTATGGCAAGTTAAGTCTTGATTTTCGGCATTTAAAATAATCTCAAGCCTGAAATAAGAAGCATCTGAGCAAAATTTATCGTCCCTTTCATTCTCAAATTCGAATTACGACGTTAATTATCTGAGTTGTTAAATAGTGTCGTTAAATAAAGCACTAACAAGGGAACTGTCAACCGTTGCATGCCGAACCGACCTTGAAATTTCTCCTAGAGAAGCGTTGTAATGTACCAAGACGGTGTCCAAAAGCATATAGGCACTAAAATACAGCGCCACATCCCTCATTTAAGCTATAGGAAGTAATAAAATTGCTGAATAGGTAGATTGGATAACCCTCACTACCTGCGTCCCGCCTCACTCCACTCCGCTCTTACTCAACCAAGGAGTACATCTGATCCGTACTGTGGATTCCCATTGCTGGATTCTGGCTTCGATTTCTGTACCTTGCAGTTAAAAACGGCAAATAATTTTTTCGGCACGGCCTTGGTACATCACAACGCTTCTCTGGGAGAAATTTAAAAGTAGGTTGCGGCATGCTATGTTGACTATTCCCTTGTAAGTATGTATGTTTAAAGAGACAGCAACATTTTGTGGGCGTACGCCACCGGCGGCGATTAGGATCAAACGTTTTAGGCTACTAGTATAGTTAATTAAGGCATTGTAACCGAGAGAGTTGGCTCAGGGACTTGTATTTAGGAGAACTCGGGTTGAAACCGCAGTTTCTGAGGTTTTTTCCCTGCTTCTATCAGCATTAAAGCAAATGCTAGAACAAATTAATTTTTTTTCTTCCAATACCCCAGGTTGTCATTTCGACATTTCCAGTATTCTCTCCTGGCATTGGCGTAATTGTAACCAACTTCTGAAGTTGGGGCGTCTGGAAGACGAAGAAAGCCAAATGAAATTTAATTACTGTAATTCCTACAATCATATTCACCATTTCATACTATCATTAAAAAATATATGTGATATGACTTCAGATCTAACATCTACTATAGATAAAATAATATAAAAAAGGATCATAGAAGCTATACTGCACCACGTGTATAACCCATATAGTTATTCTGTTGCTAGGGCGACCTCTCGCCGTAATAAGCGTTATTGATTGTCGTAACATGTTCATAATGATAGGATTGCTCGAAGATAGTTTTATTTACCTGAAATGAGACTCACCTACAATTGTAGCGAAGATGAACACGCCAATAAGGTAACTCACTATGGTAAAAACATACCTGAAACACAACGAACACTACATAAGCATAATTATTGCATTAATGATCACATATTTGGGAAGAAATTTTCTTCTGAAAAATAAAATGTGGGAATTTATCAGACACATGGGATGCATATGTGTTAGCTTCTTGATCTAAATCATTAGGTAGCTATTAAAATATACCTGAAATCAGATAAACGCTACACAGAAATAACATATATAAATTGAACTTTATAAGAAAAATCACTATGAGGTTTAATTCAAAACTTAAATTGAAATTATTTTTACCTCACCTAATATCCAGTCTCCTAATTAAACTACCTATGTTCTGAAACTGGTTTAATTAGAAGACTGGATATGAGGTCAGGTATAAAGAATTTAAATTTAAATGTTAACATATATAAAGTTAGGATGAGTTAAATTTGTTAACTTTTTAAATTTAAGGCCGAAAGTGTACTTCCTAACATTGTATTAAGTCCTAATATTCCATGTTCCTAGGAACATGTCCCTGTGTTTGAGCCTTTGGCATGGGTTCTCTGAAGTAGTCCCCGCCCGGAGAACCGAATGAGGGACTATTTGACCTCCGGAAAATTTTACCCCAGTTGAACCCATGTCCGCATTTCTTGACGGTTGTATTTTTTACGGTGAAAGATCGTCACTCTTTCGACCAAGGTACTTTTTTCGTCTGGCTCATCACCTTCGACCAGTCCGGCATGGGTAATCCTATCGGCAGCAATGCCTTCCTACGAATCTTATATTATTCTTAAAATTTTAATCTTTTAGTGTTTAGCAGTATATAACTCGTATATAGTACAAATTATTGTTTTGCTCAAATGCCAGACAATTATTTGCCTAAAGTAGGGGGTTTACTGTATAAATGTTGTATACAAAAATTAAGGCAGAATTTTATGAGTATATACAAGAAAGAGTTGTCCATCAGTGACCTAAGATAATTAGATATATATTAATTTAGCGTCTTAATTTTTAGTAAACTATCTTAAAACTTAATCGAAATGGGATATTCTTTAGACTGTGGCATAGATTATGGTTAGTGATTAGGTTTGCTCAGCATAGTTTAGCTTGTATTTGGATTTTGAAATATATTTGTTGTAATTGTTTTTATTAGTCTACAAGTGCCGAAACAAGATCCGTGTGTTTCAGAACTACGGCCTGTGATATCAATGTAAGTCACAAGTACCTCATTTTGTTTTATAAAAGAAAGTTTGCATTTGGCTTATTTATATACTTTATGTAAAAGTGTTAAATTCATTTTGCGTAATGTGCTCCACTTTTCATGTTTTTCGGACCGTACACTCTAAGACTTTTCTAATGTTTTCCCGCTCGCTATACCAGCAGCACCATTCTATCATATTCCGATCTTTGTAGACTAATAACTTTAAGAGATTCATCCGTATTTAAAAGTTTTATCGTGTGTTGGAGATGTATTACTTTCGACATAATGTATCATATTTATTATTTATGATAATTACATTGTTTCTTTGATAATTAAAATTATATGTACGAGGAATAAAATAGTTCGATCCCCGTTTGATTTTAAGCTTTTTTTAATCTAAAATAAGTATTTGTATTTGTTTATAAATATGTTTGGTGGTTAGTGTGTAGGGTTTACTTATCTGTAGATAAATTGAAAATATTATCAATTGCAAAATCTGATCTCAAAGAAGTCGCTAAATAGTTCGAGTTTAGGGCAAGTTATTTTGTTAACTTAAGTTCAGTTGAATGAACGATTAGGCTTTGTAAATAGATATTTTTTAAAAAGTGAATCATCACTTAATTTTGTTTTCAGTGACCGTTCACATTCTACACAATTACTCTCTTTGAATTTTAATATTATTTTAATTCAGCGTTTCCCAAACGTTTTTGATCGCGGATTCCTTTGGGCTTGATAACAATTTACGGATAAACTAACTAACTAACCGACTAACTCAATGGAACTATCGAATCTGTAGGTTCATGGTCGCGCGGATAGAAGCTCTCCATACATCCCTACCCTGAGCTAACGTTTTCCAATTATCCCCTGTTTAATCTACTTTCCTCAAATCATGGTTAATATTATTCTTCAATCTCATTCTTGGCCTACCTGCTGGACGCTTTTCCTCTGGTTTTCCTACAAGGAGTTCCCATGCCCATATTTCATTCATCATACTAGCCACATATCCTATCCATCGCAGCCTACCAGAATTAACTGTTATTATTGTATGTGGTTTCCTATAAAAATCATATAGCTCATTGTTGTACAGCCTTCTCCATTCGCCGTCTGTTCACCTCTCCTTCCTCCAAAATTTGTCTTAAGAACTTTATTTTTAAATACTTGTAATCTTTTCTCCTCCTATAAAACAAAAGTCCATGTTTCGCATCCATAAAATATAACTGGGAGAATATCACTTTTATATTATTTTCAGTACCGGATTCCCATAAAAATTATAATAAGCCTCGTATTTATATTATGTAGGCATTACATATGAATATTTAGCATCTATGTTTTTAAAATTCATGACAAAACACCGTTGAGGTCACTATGTAATATATGTAATAGAAAACCAACCAGTGATACAATCTTACTTACTTACTCACTGGCACTATCGAAGCCGTAGGTTCATGGCCGCGCGGACATAAGCTCTCCATATATCCCTATCCTGAGCTAATGCTTTCCAATCATTCCCTGTATAATCTACTTCCCTCAAATCATAGTTAATGTTATTCTCCCACCTCATTCTTGGTCTACCAACTGGGCGTTTTCCCTCTGGCTTTCTTACAAGAAGCCTCCATACAAGTCTTTCTCTCCCCATACGTGCAACATGTCCAGCCCATCGCAGTCTACGAGACTTAACTGTTCTTATTATATCTGGCTTACTATAAAGACCATGTAGTTCATTGTTATGTTGTCTTCTCCATTTACCTGTCTGTTCATCTCTCTTTGGTCCAACAATTTTCCTAAGTACTTCATTCTCAAATACTTGTAATCTCCTTTCCTCCCTTAAAGTAAGAGTCCATGTTTCGCACCCATATAATATAACTGGTAGAATAATAGTTTTATATATTTTCAGTTTAACGTTTTTTGAAAGAAGTTGGGACATCAGAAGTCTCTGCAATGCATAATAGCACGCATTTCCAGAATTGAGCCTATGTTTAATTTCTTTGTGCATCTCATTTCTATTTGTGATTATTGTTCCTAGGTATTTGAATTCAGCCACTTCCTCAAAATTTCCCTCATTTGTCATTAGCTGTCCATTTCCATTATATAATGAATTTCTACGTGTGACCATATATTTAGTTTTATTGATAATCACCATTCATAATCAATCTAGGTACTCCCACAACAAAAAATCAGTACATGTACCAGCCTCATCAACAGAATGAGATAACTACCACTTAACCAAGAAAATTACAATAGAGAACCGAAACACATCAAACTTCTAGCATCCAAAAACGGCTATAATGAAGAAATAATTGACAAACTAATAACAAAGCAAATAAAAAAAGGAAGAATTAGTAAACTTAACTGCATTGAATAGAGAAATAGACAATAACTAAATTAAGTGGTTAACTCTCAGGTATACTGGTCCCGAAACACAAAAACTGGCTAAAACCATAAAAAAACAAGACAACAATATAAGAATCGCCTTCAGAACAACCAACAAACTAAATAACTTAATCACAAACAAAATAGAAGAAATAGACATTTACAAAAACAAAGGAGTTTATAAACTAAAATGCAGCAGCTGTGAGAAGTTTTAAATTGGCAGAACAACTAGGAATTTCAACATACGATATAACTAACATCTCAAAGACTTTAGATTTAATGAAGGCAAATCCAGCTTTGCAAAACATGTCATAGATACAGGTCACCAATTCAATACCATCAACAACACATTATCCGTCATCCATAGAGAAAACCACAAACTCAAAATCAACATTCTCGAAGATATGGAGATACTAAAAGAAACCAAAAACGCTCATCTGCTGAATGAGAACTCACTCAGTGACGTCAACCCGCTCTATAGAATTCTTACGAACAACCAGTACCAATTCACAAGCTGAAGATGAAGCATGCTTCAAAAGTACTCCACACCCTACATCCAATGTTGAGGAAGACTGAGATCTCAGGTGCTCTATTTTTATATTATAAATATTATTTAGCATCTACAATAAAACTATTAAAACTTGTTAAAGTAGCTCCTGCTTGCATAAAGGTGTATAAAGGATGAGGTTCAAATGGGAACCCACTACAACTGATAAAATCAGGGAAAAAAAATTGATGGAAAAAATACACCTATTGGTTAGTATGATTTGGAAAAAAAAAAGAGGTTCTTCCAAATGATTGAAACAACTACGGAGAATTCCGTAACTATCAATTTCACATAACATTTTATATTAGTATTGAGCCTTACTCTCTATATTGACGCCATGAAAGGTAATCATCAATGTGGATTTAGAAGAAATAAGTCTACAACACGTCAGGTTTTTTAGTGTAAGAGATTTTAGAAAAGAAGTGGCAATATAACGACACAGTACATCGACTACATTATAGCCTTCAAAAAGAGGAGAATTTGTATAATAATATTGCTGAAACCCGAAATTCCTAAAAAGTTAGACTTATTCGAAATTGTCTGAATGGCACAAAGAGTAGAGTGCGGGCAGGCAAACAGTTTTCGGATAATTTCGAAAATCATAACGAGTTAAGGCAAGAAAATGCGCTATTTCATCTGCTATTGAATTTTATAATAGAGCATGTAATCAAATCCTAAGATAATAAAGAAAGCGTACAATTCCTTAGTATTAATAAGCTGTTGGTATATATACTGGTTATGTAGTATTATTAAGCAATAGCCAAGAGATTCTAAAAGTCAAGAAACACTACTAAGAAACTGGGGTTGGTAGAAATATCAATTAAACTAAATATATGACCACACATTGAAATACATTATGTAATGAAAATGGGCAATTAATGACAAACGAGAGAAATCTAGAAGAAGTGGCTAAATTCAAGTAGCTAGGAACAATAATTACAAATAGAAATGAGGTGAATACAAATTAAACATAGGCTCAACTATAAAAACGTATGACAGTATTTATTATATGGATTTTTCTTATCGCAAGCTTCTCTCAAAAAATTTAAACTAAAAATATATGAAACCCCCGATTGAACTACATAGATATGAAGCAAGGTATTTCACTTTAACGGAAGAGAAAAGATCACAAGTATTGAGAATAAAGTTCTTAGGGGAGCAAATGGTTGGTACGGCACCGAGAAGGGTACAGATGCCGACTATGTAGCGTATACCTTAAATCTCGAGTAATGCCACTGCGACTCTTTTAGCAGCTCTGCCAACAAGTCCTAATCCTACGTTCTCGTCGTGCTCCCCGACTGCAGTCGTAATAAACTGTAGCTAACATGATGGAATGAAAGGCGAGTTCTCAGCGCATTAAAACTGAGACTTGTCGGCTAAGTGAGCAAGGTCCCCTCGATGTCTGGGGATTAGGCATCAGGTTAGCAATCTGGCCCTGGAAAAAAAAAATACCGCTACGTGCTTCAGTAAAATATGTCAGCCGGAATTATAAAGAATAATAGAATTTGGAAGAAGGAGATTGGAATGATAAATGGAAACTGAAGATGGTAAACCTATAAGTGGGGGAAAGCCTAAGAGGAAGAAGAAGGAAACATTTTGGACTAAAGAGAGACGAACGGACAGGTGAATGGAGAAGACTACATAACAGTGAACTACATGATCTTTATGAGGAACAAAATGTAATAACAGTTAAGTCTCGTAGATTGGGTGGGCAAGACGTGTGGCATGAATGGGGAATGAATGAGGGCATGAAAATTTATTGTAGGAAAACCAGTAGGAATACCAAGAACGAGATGGGAGAATAATTTTAACATGATTTGAGGGCGGTGAATTATATGGCGGAATAATTAGAAAACATTAACTCAGGATTATATGTATTGGGACTGGAAGTAAATATCAATAAAACTAAATATATGGTCACACATGGAAATACATTATATAATGGAAATGGACAGCTAATGACAAATGGAGGAAATTTTGAGGAAGTGGCTGAATTCAAATACCTAGGAACAATAATCACAAACAGGAATGAGATGCACGAGGAAATTAAACATGGGCTCAATTCTGGAAATGCATGTTATTATGCATTGCAGAGACTCTTGACTTCCCAACTCCTTTTAAAAAACGTTAAACTGAAAATATATAAAACTATTATTCTACCAGTTATATTATATGGACTCTTACTTTAAGGGAGGAAAGGATATTACCAGTATTTGAGAATAAAGTTCTTAGGAGAAATTTTGGACCAAAGAGAAATGAACAGGTAGGTGAATGGAGAAGACTGCATAACAATGAATTACATGGTATTTATAGGAAGCCAGATATAATGAGAACAGTCAAGTCTTGTAGACTGCGATGGGCAGGACATGTGGCACGAATGGGAATGAATGACGTGAATGGAAGCTTCTTGTAGGAAAAATCAGAGGGAAAACGCCCAGTTGGTAGACCAAGAATGAGGTGGAGAATAACATTAATATGATTTGAGGGAATGATTGGAAAACATTGGCTCAGGATGGGGATGTATGGAGAGCTTATGTCCGCGCGGCCATGAACCTACTGGTTCGATAATGCCAGTGAGTGAGTTAGTTTATATGTATGACGAGCTTATGTCTTGACCGGCAACGAACCTTTAGATTCAATAGTGCCAGTAAGTAAGTACGTTAGTTTGAATAGGGACAATGAAGCATATCATGACAGCAGTAGATGACGCCGTACTATAATCAATGGATCTCACCAACTGATGCTCCCTCTGATTAATGTTTTGATGTATACATTTTCAGGCCTACTAATCAAGTAAACGCAGGCCTACAATATCTGTATTGTTTCACTGCAGTCTATACTTGGATAATAATGTGTCTGATACAATATGTGTTCTGTCCCCCTTTGAGCGTCATAACACGGTACTCGCTGTTATATAAGGTTTCCCCATAACAACAGTACACAAAAGAGAGTTCCTAGAATAACCCACGTGACCACCTTCTTCACAGTGCACCCCCAGGTATATGCATTTAGACATTAATTGTATACTGTGGACATTTTTAGGAATTTAATATGATTTCATCCAAGAATAAAACAAATATTAGGTGGAAATTACTTTCATCCCACTGCATTTTATTAACAACTACAGATTCCAAATTTTTGTTGTCCAAACCATCGACATCAAATATCGAAGTAATGATATACTGGAAACCGCGGTTTTGTTAAAACACTGGGTCGGCTTCACCAACAGAGGTAACTGTATTCCTTGATAATGGCATGTGGGATCATGCCGAAACGTCGGAATCAGTGGCCAAAGGCCGAACTTGAATCCAAGACGCGGAAAACCCAAGAAAACTTTCTTATTCATACTTATATCCGCGAAAATCTGCAATATATATATATATATATATATGTATATATATATATATATTACACATATATATATATTAAAACTTTATCTAAAAGAGATCTAACTTCCAAATAAGTGAACAATCTCTGTAGGTCCTCAATAGAACTCGTTCCACACTGTATACACTAATCGGCGTAAGTTTATTATTTATATTTAAATATTCTATCATTGCTGAGATTATTTAGGCTATATAGTATATATAACATATATTAACACTTAATCTAAAAGGGATCTAACTTCCAAATAGGTGAACAATCTCTGTAGGTCCTCAATATAACTCTTCACACTCTGTATACACTAATCGGCCTAACTTTATTCCTTAAAGGGCAACATTAAAATATTCCATAATTACTGGCATTATTTATATAGAATATTAATACATTAAATCAGAAGTTTACCTAAAAGTTATGTAACTTCCAAAAGATAAAGCTTAGTTTTATCCTTCGATTTATGTAATATTTTATTCCCTGATGCATGTTGCATTTAAGTTTCATACACAATGTACTGAATATAAATGAGATATAACTCTCATAAAAATAGTAACTCCAGTTTGTTTGTAAAATTCTGTTGTTATTGCAACATTCAGACTCTTTGGGAATGATTTAATGACGGAAAAAGTGCATAAAGAATTGTAGTTGCGTAAAAGTATGCATGTTAAAATATATACTATACTATAAAACAACATTTACTGAAGTGTAAGCTATTTGTTATTAAGATGAATGTAAGAAGGTATGTACATATAATATATAACAAACATTACAACGATTGGAGCATACCTTATACAATTGCTCGCATTAATAACATGATCTTGATAGCATTAATGCTCTTACTTCTGTGCATTCTGTTCAAACTAAACTTTTTTTCAACATATGTTACGTGCAGTATGGTTAAATTTCTTGTATGTTCTTATTTTATCTAGAATAATTGTCATTTCGACGAAATTTAACATTTTTTTGTAATATTTCTGTATTTAGAATGATTTGTATTTTTTAATGATTTTATTTTTGAGAAATTTGAGTTGTTGTGTTTGATGTAAGACTATGCTAATGGTTTGGACATACATACTGTGAAGAATAAATAGGCCTACATACTATATAACAGGTATATTATTGCAATCCCTCGTTACAAAACTACTTAGTAGTGTAAGCTTGTTAAGAATTAAATGAAAGAATATTAATGGGAGCAAATGTATGTTTAAGTTTTAACACGAGATTGTAAGAAAAAACACATGAGGACATAATATTAAAAGATTCTCAATATTTGTATATACTCATGCAATCAATACATATGTAATTATATATATCAGAAATTTTAGTTAAAATATGTACTGATATAAAATATATGTTGTAGTTTAACATAATTTGAAATATTAAACAGAATTTGAAATATTGAACATAATTTGAAATATTGAACAGAATTTGAAATATTGACCAGCGTTAAATATTCTCGATACTAATAAAATACATGGTAAGTTTCCGTTGAGGTGTTAATTCACAGTTTTAAAACTCTGTAGGCCTTTCGGGACTAGTCCCATCATCAGCAGAATGCATTGGGTCCGTACTTGTTGAAGCCCTGACTTGTTTGTGAGTATTTTCTATGGAGGATTGTGTGGACTGGGTGTGTTCCCATTAAGAATCAGGTTGTCGTCGATTTCTTTTAGGATTGCGATTTCCTCCAGTATATTTATCCTCGAATGTTCCAACGAGGATTAATACACTGGAGGAAATCGCAATCCTAAGAGAAATCGACAACAACCTGATTCTTAATGAGAACATACCCAGTCCACACAATCCTCTATACAAAATACAACCAAGTCAGTGCTTTCAACAAGGGTCAACAAGTACGGACCTAATGCATTCTGCTGATGATGGGACTAGTCCCGAAAGGCCTGCAGAGTTTCAAAACAACTTAAGTTGAGGAGACGGACCTACAAGGTAACTATTTTACAGTTTTTAATCGTACATTCTATTACTGTTAAATATTCTGTTTACATGAATACGAAGTTAATATTTTTATTTAATTAAACATTTGCTGCTTAAAATTTAAAAGTAGGTCAAGTTTTCAGTCCAAACATTTTTACTACGTATATCATGAAAAAGAAAATTCAAAGAAAAACTAATAAATATTCTAGTTTACATGTAATTATAATAATAATAATAATAATAATAATAATAATAATAATAATAATAATAATAATAATAGTAATAACATTAATAATAAATAAAAATGATAATTGTATCTAAGGGACAGTCATTATTTCAAAATATATTAATAAATTGGCCGTAGCCATGAATATAATTCAAATTTCATTTTTCTAGATAAATTAGCCATTTTTTCAGATTGTACTATTGTGCCTATTAAAAATAATTTATAGTATCTTAGTTTTCACTAAAATGCGAAGAAATCATATTGAAATAGTATGTTTATATGATTACAACTTTAGTGCGTCTTTACTGTATTCTGAACTACAGACAGACATATGGCATATGCCTACATCATGTAGCAGAACGACTCTGGTTTGTAAGTTAAAATTAAAATATTCAATGTAACTTTAAAAATGAGTTTATTATTTTAATTCCTTCTTCTTTTACTGTTTTTTTCCATTTGTTTATTTAATTTATCCTTTTAGGTCCAATCACAGGAAACACGCTCAACGAGGTGGAAATTTAAAATCCTTCCACCCTGGCGGAAATTGAACCCGGGGTGCTAGAGTCGAAGGCAGAGGCTCTACCAGCCAACAGTGGGTGTTGATCTTCACATGAGTCGCTCGCCTTGTAAACCGATTAAGTTCGAGTACTCCAAACTTCACTTCCATGTGTTTAAGTAGTTTTTATACAGTCTGGCGATAATTTTAGAGATTGACATTCACGGAAATACTACTATTAAAGGCCCAAAATTTCTAGAATTTTGTCAATTGTACAAACGTTAAATACTATCTGAAATATCAATTGAAAAATGAATTTTGTCTTTTAACGAAAAAAAAATGAAAGGGATATCTAAAATACATTACATTATTAAATGTTATTATTTATTTATTTATTTTTTTCCAAATGCCCCAGGTTTGTCTTTCGACATTCCTGGTTTCTCTCCTGGCATGGCGTACTTGTAACCCACTTCTGAGGTTGGGACGCCTGGAAGGCGGGGTTACGTTGCCCCGATGATATGATGGCTGATGATGATAATGGTGCGCCAGGAGAGTCCCTAATCCTAAGCTTAACCTAAGATGAATATGAATGATGATGATTGCGATGGCCATATGATTTCGGGGACCGTTTGGGCCTTAAAGTTTTCCTGGCATTTGTCTTACAGGTGAGGAAAAACCCCGATAAAAACCTCACCCAGAAAAACTGTCCCGACCGGGGATCGAACCCGGGCCCGCTGCGTGACAAGGCAGCACGCTACCCCGAGACCACAGCGGTGGACATTATCAAATGTTAAAACATTAAAATTAGTAGGCCTACTTGATATATCAGTCGTCCTCAATTAAAATGGATTTCTGAGTAAAAACATTTGGTTACAAATAACATGCCGAAGTTGGAACGTGTTCCTGAAAGGCCTACATGGTTTTAACTACATGAAGTTTTTACACAGAAATTCATTTCAGTTTAGGACGACTAATATATCAGGTACTCATTTCAATATTTTAACATTTAACTACATAACATCAACGGTAATTTACATTGTATTATAGAAGTATTGATTAAATTGTTGTAAAGTACGTGGAGAACAGTTTGTTGAAGCGGTTTATCACGAACATTATATTGAGAATCCTTTTGAAGACAGAGCAGCGGAGATTTTTCTTACAGCTAAGTGCAGATACACAAAGTTTTCGAACAGTAACTGAATTCATAAGAGGATTGAAGGCTGTTCGAAAACTTTGGCTTTTCGGTATAAAAATCTAAAATCATTCATGATTTTTTTCAAGATAATAAAAGCTTAATTTGGTAGAAAAATCATGAATGAACATGATATATGATAGTTTATTCTACCATCTAAATATTTTTATATACAGTTATTTTGTACACAGTTCGTCGAACAGCCTCCAACACTCTGATATAAGCCAATCACATTTTATTTCTTAAAACATTACACATAAATATTACATTAAATGTTAGATTTATAAACGAAACATTTTGAAAAACATCTGATTTCACAGAAAGTATTATCTAACAGAAATATTCGTTGAAAACATCGAATTTGGTACTGATACTCACTTTCAGAAATGCATTCATAGGAAAAACTGTAATCTGAACAAATCTTAATATTATACATTAAAAATCCGTCTAATTTTAGTGCAAGATATATTTTTGTTGCCGAAAAATATAATTTATTTAATTAGTAGAAGAAGTTTCAATTATGTACTCGTATTTCACAAAACGCCTTGACCTAACGAGTAATGTTGTAATTTAATTATTCATTATCGAGTATAGAGAAATTTTGTATTTATTTAGTATGAGTGACCCTGATCCTTTTTTAATTTCTCTAAAATATATTTAATTAATTGCTATTTAATTAATACTTAATACATACTTTATAGTATAATTATATAGTTATAAATATTTGAAATATAATGACATTCTATAAGAAATTTTAAAATTATTACTGGTATTTTTGTCAACCGCCTATATGACATAATTATATTGAACACTAGATCAATTTTATTGATGGGTGCGATGCGTATAGAGAATTCATTGATTTACATTTAAATAAAATATAAATTACTTTTTGTTTGTTTACTCTATTAAAATATATAAAGGTTTGACTTTTGATATAAACAAAGGAAATAGTATTTGAAGAGAAAAATTTTACGAGACTTTATGAATAAGTAAATTATATATTTGTCCTTCAGGCTAAATTATGTTATTTTGGATTTGATTTAGAATAAAGGCTCATTTTACTGTTCTCATTATAGACTCTGTCTATATACATTTGTGTCTTATCTACCTAAATTTCAAATTCTGAAAATAATTTTCCAGATAATATATTAGTCTGGGCAGAATAGACATACATTAATTTTTTTTTTGGAAATTGACATTAAATCATTGTTATTTGGGTCAAAGTTTAAAAAAGCAATACGGAATCGAAAATCTTCTTTCTTATTAAAAAAAGAAAGCCAAAAACTTTAAAGTTACTTAACTCTTTATATTGATGTTAAACTATTTTACTTCTATCTGTTTTAAAAATTACTAAAGTTTTAGAGATAATTCACAAATTAAATTTAAAAACAGTATTAAGTAACAACTATATGTTTAAATACGAAGCTATTATTGAAGTAAGACTTTACGTCAGGAAATACTGAATTGTAATAAATATGTCAATTCTTGAAGTAAAACTGAATATTTAAATTATATTATTTTAATTCATATTAATATTACCAACATAATCTATATATATATATATATATATATATATTATGCAGCATATTTTAAAATATATCACATGACATTAATTTAATATGATATAAAAATTTTCAACATGTGTTAGATTTGTGGAGCATTAAATATTAAATTATTTAAGTAATCAAGCAATTTATAATTCATTGATAATTTTAAATGATAACCTATCAATATAGAATACACTTTTAGAGGTTGTAGATTGGTGAGTTTTTTTTTCTTCTGAGGAATCTATACCTGGATATGTTGAATTTCAGTGCTAAAATTATGACACGATAATGTAGAACTCTTATTTATGTAGGTTAATTCGCCAAGTAATTAGTTCACTTCGATCTCATCATATTTGTTCACGAATGTTCGATGGTGTTTTCAGAACTCTTATCAGTATTTCTTAAAGTAAAATAAAGTTCCTGGGAACATTTTATTGGTATGCCAGATTGTAAACACAGGACACTTAATAACAGGTGATTTAAGAAACTGACCAATTTGAATGTAAGTTTCCTACCGAGAAGAAGAAGGAAAAAGAAGAAGATTTAAAATAATGTTCTTCTCACTATTGGAACACCTCCAAAATTTGATCTACTAAAAAAATGCATATCAAATTCCGTTGAGCGAATAGTCATGAGATAAAAGTTAAAATTAAAATGTACCTGTTGGCAGGTGCCGCCGTCCTCAACTTTGTTAAAATAGTGTACATAAAATTAACCGGAGGCCTTTCAGAAGTTAACTTCCATCATCAGCAGGTTGAGCTTCCGCTACTACTTGTTGTTTACGATGAAGTATACTCCAAGTGTTTGTAGCAACAACAACTAGTAGCAGAATCTCAACCTGCTGATCATGGAGGTTAACTTCCGAAAAGCCTCCAGTTAATTTTATATACACTATTTTAACAAAGTTGAGGACGACGGCACCTGCCAACAGGTACATTTTAATTTTTAACTTTGATCTACTAAGTTCCCTCTACAACCCCTACAAGTGCATTATAGGAATTTTGAAACTTCTTGAAACATTTACCAGGTAAGAAAAGTAATATTATTGTATATAAATTACAGGATTTTTTTACCTGCAGACTACAATTTTTTTAGAACGTAATCTGAAAAGTGATGTAGGTGAAGTTGAAATTTGTTACTGTTCGAAAACACAAGCTAATTTTGAATTTCCTATACAAACCCGCGGTTTGAGGAAAATTGAAGGAGACGGGATTTGTGACTTTGTCTGGCCAGAGCTTGGGGGCCGTGCGACGAACTGGATGTTAAAGAAGTAGTAGTAGTGCTAGTAGCAGAAGTAGTAGAAGTGGTAGTAGAAGCAGCAGAAGAAGCAGAAGAATCTGTTGTTATCGAACTATAGACAAAAACACACATTATGAACAAAAAAAGTAAAAGTGCAATATATACGAAAACTTGATAATTATGGAAATCATGTTGCTGAAACCATCCACTCAGTTCATAGTTAAATTTAATGAACAATCGGAACGACCGATAACCATTGATTTTAAGGAACAATGGAACGGGCCTATTCTATTTTGCTAATGCTAAAATCACTGCCTATGAAGTGCATGATTTCTCACGATCTGCTAAACGTATTTGCTCCAATAAAGGGGGCATTTTAACATATTTCTGTACACAATTTAGCATGAATAGTGCAGCAAAATGATTATACAGTAAAAAATGCACAAACGGCAGTAAACGTTTCATTCTTCTTTGAATACATTGTGAGAAAATATGCATTTAAAAACATAATTATAACATTAGCGATATAGGGTATTGGGGATGGCTTTAAGACTGTAAGGCAAAGAAAAATAAGTTTAGGCGTCATGTTAACCGAAGTCTAATACTAAACAATCTTAAAACATAACAGTAATAAACTTATTAGATAGTTAAGTCTTAAACTTATAAAACTGACATAAATACCAAAACATTATTGTCATTTATTCTGGTAATTTAATAAAGAATGTAAATTGTTTATCTACGAAAACGGCAGATTTATTCCAACGACACAATATCCTTAATTAACAAAAACTGTAATGAAGACAAAGAAAGATTAGTTTTAATTTGAAATACACCAATTACAGAAAGTCTTCCTTATGGGAAGACATACAAATAAAAATACTATTAGATGAAAAACTGCTGAAGTATTATCTACAATTTGTAAATATGTACATTCTAGAAGGATGGGATGATTATTATTTTTTTCATTTAGATCTCAGATTGTGCTCCATTCTTTGTACAATTAATACCTGAAACTAATACTAACGAAACGACATATATACTTTTTACACAAATAACTCAACTATATACAGTATTTGTTTGGTGTATAGTACATTTGTTAAAACTCACATTTATTTGATTTTATGTATTAGGATATAGTAAACATTTCAGGCATCTTTGAAATCCAAATACAAAGTTAGGCTTCGTGAACTTAAGGTAGAATATGAGACTTGGACACACACACAGGCCTATATGGATAGATGTTTACATGCTACATCCACAGGGATATTTTCAAAGTTTGAAAACCTGTAACTCAGGTGTGGAAAGTTTTTACAAGTAGAATCATAAGATGGTCGATTTCAATTCCACTGGAAAAGTTTCAAGCTGGTTTGCGTTTCCCTTAGAATAGAGCAGTTTTGAAAGTAAATGTCAAAATGGCCGACAGCTGACGCCGTGTATATTACCCTGACGAATTTTTAAATTAAATGTGTGTTGCAGAGACGTATTTTATAAGGGATTTCAAGGCATATATTTATTATATTCATAAAAAATATGATATATCTTAACACGATACAACCTTGACCTAAATTTGAAACATTCTTAACCCTTAAATTGGTAAAACACAAATTTCTTCTGTTAGTTATTTGAATGTGGCTGACCGCAGTGAAAACGGAATCTTGTATAACTGTTATTATTATGTATATTGTATAATTAGACACACATTTAAGTGGTTTATTATTGTTCGTTTTCTTCTGATTTATTAAAAATATTAAATTAACTGAAGCAACTGATGCATCCAAAAGGATACATTACGAATGTGATAGCAGGTTAATCTATGGTGTTAGCGTAGCATATCCTTAAAATCAAGAGGGGATAACTATTTATTTTAATACTTGGGCATTCGGTAAGTAATGACAACACTGTTGTAAATCAGTGATCCTAATAATCTTGTATATTGTTCATCAGTCTGTATAAATCTATAATACTGAACGCCTCGAAATATCAATATTTTGTGAATATATTACTGTTTCTCACACGTAGTAATACCGCCCTAAAAGGCTTTCAGTAGAATTTGCTAGAAGGTGGAAATACGAAGTACTCGAACATCCACCAAATTCAAAGACATGAACCCTTGTGACAATAACTTATTCTCAAAGATCAATGAACCTCTACGAGGCATTCGATTTCAATCAAGAGTTGATATTCAGAAATCTCTAGATCGATCAGATGAAAGAGATATCCAGAAATGGTACTGCAGATGAAGTGAACTGTCTTCCAAGGATTTAGCAACGTATAGTTGACTTAGCAGAATACTATAAATGAAGTTCATAATCTCAAAAATAACCTAAATATTTTTTTAGTGATGTCATAGCAATGTTGCCATTACTTATCGAATGCCCTAGTATCAATTATAAAATTTGCCCATTGTTGTGGCTATGGTTAGTATAATCCTTACTTTTCACTCCGCCCCGCTCCATATCGGGGATAGGGAGGTTTAAATCACCATCTAGTTGTCTGATGTTGCTCCCTTGTCCTATGTACTTGTCGTCAGCGGTAAGCCCTGGCGTAATGTTAATCATAGATCTAGGGGGGGGTTACCTCTATGTTTCTTCTCTAATGTAATGTTTTAGAGCTTTCATGCATTCTGTATAAAGCGCTAAAGCCCCCCACAACCAAATTACTTATACAGAGTGTTACCGAAAAAGAGTGAAGGCATTTTTTCGTGGCGGTCCCTTTCTGGAGGTAGGGAACATTCCATACATGTATTTTAACAACAATGAACCTTGGGTCGGAAGTGCATTGTTGTGG
Source organism: Diploptera punctata (assembly GCA_030220185.1). NCBI lineage: Eukaryota > Metazoa > Arthropoda > Insecta > Blattodea > Blaberidae > Diploptera > Diploptera punctata. Next base: position 933,475 of record JASPKZ010006836.1, on the reverse strand, counting down.
GTCTACAGAGTAAAACAGCATTTAAAATTGTTGAACACATTTTATTTTTTAATTCTAAGCTTGTAGCAAGGATCGTGGCAGCGGCTGCGGAAATCAGGGAGCATCCAGATATGCTTCTTAGAGTTCATCAGTCTGAGGTGAGACGCGCGGAACTGTGCATCCAGGTCAATGGTCGCTATTTCCAACAATTACTGTAACAATACAATACTGTACAATAACATGAAATACCTTCCATTTTTCTTAGAATTAATAAATAAACAACAATGTGTTCAACAATTTTAAATGCTGTTCCATTTTGTAGACCCACAACAATGCATTTCCGACCCAAGGTTCATTGTGTTAAAATACTTGTATGGATGTTCCCTACCACCACACGAAAAATCTGCACTCATTTCGGTAACACCCTTTATATAGAACTTAATCTATGTTCTATAAAATAAGAGAGGGTAAAAATAAGTACAAAATTAAGTAGGAATGATGTCACTTATCACTCTTACAATTTTAAACAAGTAAAAGCATTCGAAAAAATAATTCAATTTGTATTGTTTTATTATAATAGTAAGTCTAGTTTTCAGGGTTGAAACGCGGCCGGGAAGGTTTAATTTTTTCAAAGTGTAAAACGGTTTACTTCGCCTTCGGAGGGAAAGAAGACCATGGGTTTCATTCATAAATTTACGGACTGTGAAAGAAACTCACTCCTGAAATAAGATATTGTTTGACAAAATTTCGGCTCTTTCATAACTATCTATAAATTGGAACTGTAAATGAGCGGACATATACACGAGCTACCATACGTACAAACGAATTGAAATGTAAGTTCCTTTTTAAACATTTTAATCCCCAATCTGACAAATGGGAAACTATTATGTACATTCTGCTGGCAAAGAAATTGAAGAGTTGTTAAATTATAACCCTAAAGAACTCGTTAAAAATACTGGAGATGCAGCCACATATCTGATTTATAATGGAAACAGACTTGTTAATGATTTCTTCTAATACAAGTTCCGCATAAATGCTGTAAATAATAAATGATCTTGGTTCTGGTAACAAACCAGTCATAGCTACTACCATTACGAAATTGATAGGGTGTTCACGAAATTCATCAATATACTCGAACTCAACAGTGTAAAGCTTTGGATCCCACATGGAAAAACAAACAATTATATATTTATACTTTTGGACAATATTAACTTAAGATCTTAAGAAAGGAGCGAAAAAAGGTTAGAATTGTTGCAGAAGAAACTGATAAAAAAGAATATATAACAGCATGGAGGAAAAAAACAATATATATATATCAGAAGCAAAACGCTATTAATTTGATACATTTATTGCAGCTGTTAATTATAGTACTGACATCCAAAAACAAACAAATTGTTTTCAAAATAACAAAATAAAAATATATACTTAAAGAAAGAACCATACAGGCTTCTGTAAGGTTACAGGTACTGATTCTGAGATGGTTAATCAGCTAGCGTCTTCTTATTCAGAAGACTAAAAGAAAAATAAATACACTGGAAGAAGACTAATTTTTAAAAAGCGAATGTTCCAATATCAATAAACAAATTAAAAAAGAAAATTGCAGAATATATTTAGAAGACTTATTTATTTATATTTAGTCTATTTATTTAGCCTGGTGGAGTTGAGTCCACGTGACCTTTTTTTTTCCACTAATCAGGAGAAATATATGTTACGTCAGTACATAGAAATCACAAAAAAAAGATTAGATATAAAACGATTATTTGACCAAACTGAACAATAATAAGAGTAAGATCTATTAATAGAATAAAGTTAATGATAATTAAAATTTAAAAAAATATACACAAAAGAAGAACAGATCCTATCTTATATAATTCATTGCCATTATCGAGCCGTAGGTTCATGGCTGCACGGACATAAGTTTCCATACATCCCTATCCTGAATTAATGTCTTCCAATCTTCCCTGCAGTCATTGCCATGGATTCCCTGAAGTAGTCCCCGCCCGGAAAACCGAATAGAGGACTATTTTACCTCCGGAAAATTTTTCCCAGTGGAACCTATTTCCGCGTTTCTTGACGGTTGAATTTTTTACGGTGAAAACTCGTCACTCCTTCGACCAAAGGCTTATCGCCTTCGACCTATCCGGCATGGGTAACCCTTTCGGCAACAATGTTAGTGCCGGTGTAGGTCTCGGGGTCATTTAAGCAAGAAAGCCACTCCACCACGACAAGGTAAATATACCAACATGAAAAACAAAAGGGGAATAAACAACAGCTTAAAATATTGATACATTTTAATATTAATTTCATAAAATAAAATATTTGTTGTTAAAATAAATAATAGTTAAAAAAACTAAAACAGCACGCTTTATTAGAAAACCGAACTAAAAAATGAAAAATAATTTTAACTTCCAACACGCTTGAGATAAAATTAAAGTGGTCAACAAAAAAAATCATCTCCAACACATTTAGAATAAAACTATAGTTATCTACAAAAAAAAATACCATCAAAAGCGTGGGGTGTTCTATATCAATTAATATATTTGATAATGAACGGATATTGGTATAAGTAAAGTCTCTAAGAAGAAAATGTAAACCATAAAAAGCACCCCACGTTTTTGATGGTAAAATTATTTTTTTTGTAGATAACTATAGTTTTATACTAAATGTGTTGGAGATGATTTTTTTGCTGACCACTTTAATTTTATCCCAAGCATGTTGGAAATTAAAATTATTTTTCATTTTTTAGTTCGGTTTTCTAATAAAGCGTGTTGTTTTAGTTTTTTAAACTATTATTTATTTTTTATTTTTAGTTTTAATATTTTACAGAATAAGATAAAAATATAAATATCTTTAAATTCGATATTATTGTAGTATGAGCTAAAAGTAATACTCTTCTAAAAAAATCCCCCGGGCCGGATTTGAACCATCGACCTACGGATTACTGAAATTATATACCACTACAGTCTACCGCTCTGCCAACTGAGCTCTTATAACGATTGACTAAAAAGTTGATAAGTCCGCAACCTATTATACCAGTTTTTATTTTTTTTATCTTGTGATGATTCTGGCCAGGATTTTAGAAACATTTATGAAATTATTGTATTGTCATTGGTCCTTTACAAGTATAGGACGTTTTTTAAGTCTATCCAATGATTGTAAAGGGAGTTGTTAAATCGTGTGGAAAGGTTCGGTCACATATGTTACACAAACCCTTTTTTTGATTTTCTGCTGATTTTTGGCCGGGATTTTGGAAAACATTTATGCAATTATTGTATGGTCACGGTCCTTTACAAGTATACAAAGTTTCAAGTCGAGCCAACGATTTTAAGTGGGCGAAAATCGTTGGGGAAATAGGTCCCGTTACATAATTACACAGACAATTTTCTTTGATTTTCTGAGTAGAAAACAAAATCATGAAATTATTGGATGGTTCATTGATCCTCTACAAGTATACAATGTTTCACGTTGATCCAATTATTTTAAGTGGGTGTGAAGTCGTGGTGAAAGATTCCGTTACATAAATACACAGACACGTTTTTTGATTTTCTAATGATTCTGACCAGGATTTTAGAAAAAAAAATGAAATTATTGTATTTGTCATTGGTCCTTTACACGTTTACAAGTTTTCAAGTCGATCCAATGATTTTAAGCGGGTGAAAATCGCTTTGAAAAATTCCGTTACATAAATACACAGACACGTTTTTTGATTTTCTAATGATTCTGGCCAGGAGTTTAGAAAACAAAAATGAAATTATTGTATTGTCATTGGTCCTTTACAAGTATACAAAGTTTCAAGTCGATCCAATGAGTTTAAGTGGGTGAAAATCGCGTTGTTGAAAAATTCCGTTACATAGATAGATATAGGTCAAGCTAATATAAAGCGTGTAATAAGAGTATTATTGAGATGTTTCCGTTAGTTAAAAAATATACCGGTATTGTGGTTTGTTTCTGAAAACATATAGTTTGGTAGTCTCTGACATGGGATGGAAGATTGAGGAAGTGAATTATGCAGTAGATATGCTAGATCAAAATATCACCTGGCAAGGATAAGATTCATCCTGAATTCCTTAAACACAAAGGAACAGAAGACAGACTTTATTGAATCTCTCAAAAAATTATATGCACAAATACCATTCCAGTACAATGGAAAGTTCTGTTATTGAAACTATCCTGAAGAAAGGAAAGTTGAAGCTTATTTTCTTGAGATTGTAGTAGCAAAAACTATGAAAAAAGAATGATAAACTACAGAATAAACTGGTTCTTATAAACAAAATGTCCTTGAAATTGAAAAGGCAGCTATAGATAGTACAGATGAGCTAGTCGACAAGTAGCTCAACTATTACAAAACATTTTAAAGGCGCAGTAGATAGAATATATGATATGACAGTACTACAGCAGTTAAATTAGTATTTTAAAAATGATCAGGTAGTCCTTATTTATAGGCTCCAAATATGCCATTCAAACAATAGCTAATAAAGAACCTCCTACTGTAGCTGAAATTTCAGTATGATTGTCTCTGACATATAACTAAATTCCATTAATAAGTAAGTGTACTCTTCAATGAATTCCTGGACATTGCTGAATTAATGGGATGAGATTGCTGATACTCTCGCCCAGAAAGTTTTAAATATACTGCAGACAAATGTCATTTTCTTCAGTAAAGATGTATACATCGAGGAGTAAATTAAACCTATATATAAACACCATCTCTCAAAAACGATAGCTGCTAAGGAGTGGATGGAAACCATCAGGAACATCTCGGATTCTCCAAGAAGTGTGGCGTTGCTGAATTCCGATAGGTATTTGGACATGACTACCTTCCATACAACTTGGCATCAAACTATTTGCGATGTGTCCATTGTGTAACGAAGAAAATGTGATGTATAAGTTATAGAACATTTAATAACATTTCCAGCTTTAAAACCAGGGATACTGAGTAGCAGATATTGGATATCATATCTAGTAATATTATATTATATTATAATAATATAATATAATATAATATAATATAATATAATATACTATAATAATATAATATAATTAATATATATAATATAATATAATATAATATAGATAATTATATAATATAATATAATATACTATAATATAATATAATATAAATAAATATAATATACTATAATCTATATAATATAATATAATATAATATAATATATATACTCTATCTCATATCATTCTAATATACTATAAATATATATCATATCATATCATATCCTATCATTAATAGTAATCTCCTCTAATATACTCTCATCTCATATCATCTAATATCCTATATATACTATCATATCATATCCATCTACTATAATATACTCTCGCGTCTCCTGTACTGCTCCTCTCCTCTCCATATCTCTCCTCACTCTCTCTACTCTAATCTCCTCTCCTCTCCTCTCCTCTACTCTCATCTCCTCGCTCCTATACTGCTATCTCTCCTCTCCTGCTCCTCTCCTCTCCTCTCCTCTCCTCTCCTCTCCTCTCCGCTCCTCTCCTCTCCTCTCCTCTCTCTCCTCTCCTCTCCTCTCCTCTCCTCTCCTATCCTCTCCTCTCCTCTCCTCATCCTCTCCCTCCTCTCACTCTCCTCTCTAACCTCTCCTCTCCTCTTCCTCTCCTCTCCTCTCGCTCTCCTCTCCTCTCCGTCTGCCCTCCTCCTCTCCTCTCCTCTCCTCTCTTCTACTCTCTCTACCTCTCCTCCTCCTCCCTCTCTCTCTCCTCTCCTCTCTTCGCAATAATTTGAAATAAGTGCTTATGTTCGGTTTTTTTAATGAAAAATTGACTAGCAGATGATTAAATGAAGGAAAGTACATATCAGTGACTCCTATGATCTGTATGGGAAACTAGATATAATAGATTTAAGAAGATTTAAGAGAGATTTAAGATTTATTTTAGCCTTGTGGAGTTAAGGCCATGTGGCCGTTCTCTTCCCTCACCATGACAAACATATATTACATAAGATTAACAATCTTAATTAACTCTAATATTTAACACTAAGTAAAAATTTGATCAAAAGATAATATCTAATATACATATTACGATCTATAATACAACCAGTTTAATATTAGTTAAAATTAGACTAAACTAATAATAAAATGTATACAAGCAAGACATATTTAATTGTCCCTGTCTAGGTGGGGGGGGTATAATAAAAACAGGAAAAATATGAATTAGAAAACTAATTTTACGATTATAACAATATTTAAAACAAAACACAATAAAAATATTTGTTATTCTTAATATTATTTTACATAAATAATTAAATATATTAATATTGCTAAAAAGAATACTTTCAGTGATGTTGTATAAGTTAGTTTGTTATTAAATAAGTCTTTAGTTTGTTTTGAAGGATGTTTAGTTTGACAGTCTCTGACATAGTGTGGAAGGGAATTTCCATGTTTTTGTAAGTGACAAACCGTAAAAGATAATGAATATATACATTGTGATGAGGCGGGATATAAAGGACAATGTGCTGATGGGATCGAGTGTCAAGATTATGTTGTCGGATAATCTGATGAAGCGGCGTGATAAATAATTAGGCGATGATGTGTGAAGTATTTTTATAGAGAAGGGATAGGGAATGGACAGTTCTAACGATCTCTTAGATATACGAAACCACGATAATTTGTTCCAGGGACGGTGTAACATTGTCAAATTTGCGAATACCACAAATAAAACGTGCGCAAGAATTATGAACACGTGAAGTTCTTTGAGTGGAAATAATATTTAAGTCTGTAAAAAGAGTGGTCACAATAATCAAAATGGGGCATTGCAAGTGTTTCTACTAACATTTTCCTAAGGGCGAATGGCAAACAATTTCGTACACTCGATTTGATGAATGTATTATTGAGAAGACTGTTTTGCATGTATGGTTTATTTGTGTATTCCAATTTAAGTTTTTGTCAATAAATACTCCTAGAATTTTTACTGTCTCACTATAAGGGATTAGTAAGAACTAAGATAATCTACGTCAATACATAGTATGAACTGTTAAGTCCCGTACCTGAACGTCAAAATTGGGCTATTGCGCCATTGTAAGAGAAGAAGAAATCTCGTAGATTTCATTGGGGATGGCATGAGGCACAAATGGGAAAAGAAAGACAAGGAAACTTATTATGGCAAAACTAGAGGGAAGCTGCCAAAGATATTATGGTAAGCCATGAATAATATGGGAGTATAATATTTACCATGGTTTGAGGGGGTGTTGAATTATACAGGGAATGTTTGGAAAACATTAGCTCAGGACAGGGATGTCACAAGAGATTGTGTGCATGCCATCATAAACCTTCGGGTTCGATAGCAAAAGCGAGTTAGCTAATTAATAATACATTTTTAAATAAACTACTTTGTTGGTTTTTGAGTAAGCTTTTTATTACATTAAAGAATTTTCTGATCCTAAATTATATATATCCATCCATTTATTGTGTTACCTTTAGTTTTTTTGAGTATTTTTTTAATGTTACAACCTTCTTACTTGGGGGAGGGGGCTGGAGTTTTCTGTAAGAGTTCAATTATTATATGACGAAACTATCAGTCTTCAGTGATGGTCTCAACACTCTTCTTACTATCAATAAAAAACTTCCACAAGGAAGCAGTATCAACTCAGATTATAGTAATGAGCACGGAGAGTAAATTCCAAAGAGAATAAATATAATAATAAGTGATCCTATTAGATAACAACGAACCGAACCATTCACATGTATCGGCGCAATATATCTTTAGATGAAATTAACCTGGATTTAAAAACTACATACAAAATTATAACACCATGAACGACTGAATAAGAGAATTTCTAGAATAAGTAAGAGGAAATAAGTTAAATTAAGATTGCAACAACATAATTTTAGAATTATCTTTATTATATGGTAACAAGTCCACTGCTGTGTCTCGAGGTAGCGTACTGCCTTGCCACTCAGCGGTCCGGTTTGATTCCCGATCGGGACAGGCTCCTGAGTGAGGTTTTTTCCGGGTTTTTCCTCACCTGTAAGGCAAATGTCAGGAAGCTTAGGGGCCCAACGGTCCCCGAAAATCATCCTGCCATCATCTATTATGCTTATCATTATCATCATCATCCATCACCGGTGTAGAAAGCAACAGGAAGCTACCACACGTATAATTCCTCAGTAAAGCTGCAAAGCATAGCATGAAAATTATATGATTGCAGTGTCCTCGGGCAGAATTGCTATAAGCATAGAATATGATAAGACCAAGGTATTCAGAAAAAAAAACAGGAAAAAACATATTTCTGTTGTTTAATTATTAATAAAAAGAACTGATCCCTAGAAATAAATAAATATCTATATATATATATATATATATATATCATATATCTTCTTCTTCTTCACTACAATGTTTAGGCTGTGCAGCCTGTTCCGGCGAAGTTAAAAGTGGAGTCCATCTTCTACGTGGTCGGCCAACATCTCTTGTTCCTCTGGGTTGATTTTACAGGAAGGTTCTTTTTGGTATTCTTTCGTTGTCCTTCTCATTAAGTGTTCTGTCCATTTCTTAGTATTTTCGCTGATTTTATCTCTCAATTTTATACATATTTAATTTCTTCTCTGTATAGTTTCTTATTTATTCTATCCGCTCTTGTGCATCCTTTCACATTACGTAAAAACAGCATTTCGCAGTCTGTATCCTGCTTTTATCCCTTGATTTCATTATCCAATTTTCACTTCCATACAACAACAAAGGAACAGCCATTGTTTATATAATTTAAGTTTTTCGTATCTTTCCTTGTTTTCCGAACTAAGGTTCTTTTTATGGTTCCACAAATAGCCTGGAATTTATTTACTTTATTTTTATATCTTTATTTTCTCTCTAAGTTATATCACATCCTAAATATTGGAAATGTGATATTTGTTCTATATTTTGTTATCCAGTACAATTTTTTATTATAATTCCCTATTTACCAATAAAAATGCCATTATTTTTGACTTATTATTGATATTTTACAAATTATATCTATTGGTATTAATATATATATATATATATTAATGGCGATGAGCACATGGAATGATAATACTTGGTTATTTTCTTCGATAAGTTTTTTTTATATAATTACTGTTGGAAGCCCAAGTTCAAGATGGAGATAGCAAACATTAAACATCTAGTCTTTGGAACAGATCAGGACACATATACAGGAGAAGAGTGTAAGGAGAGAAGACAGAAGAAGAAGAATACTATGTCTTATAACTTGATTTGTAATTTACTTGTTTCCTTTGACCGTCATAATGCAAAATTACGCGCTCTTTGACGACTTCAAGTCAAACTTATTCCTTTTTTTTGCACAATTTTACTGCAACTCTGCATTTAATATATAAGACTGAACTGAAAAAGATCGTGATAATAAAACTTTTACGAAATGCAGCAATTTCTACGACTGGAAACGCTTTGTCTTTACTTGTCATTTATCTATAGCCTGAAGATATTATAGACCATGTACTGAAACTAAATAGAATACTATATAAAACCCAGAGCTCCGATAATGTCTCTAATGAAGATAAAAGTTGAAACTCAGTTGATGAAAATAAAATGAGAAAAATGTATTGAATTTGAAATTATTATCTTGATGAAATTAATAACACAGACGGAAAAATAACAAAAACAGCCATTATATAGTCTTTTAATTTTTTGCCAATATTTTTACATACACATATTGTCTAGTTAACATTGACAACTCTTTGTGTATTTTTTCAAGTTAAATGATAAATGAAGAGTCAATGACATAGTTTTAAATGAGATTTATATGCTATTTCTTCCAACGATGCCATTACCGACGCACAATTGTTTTTCGATCGTAAAATGAAGCATCCGCTTGAATTTTTCCACAAAAAATAAGTTTTTATTAGGTACTAGCTAATACCCGGCGTGCGCTGCGACGCCTAAATAAATTAAATATTGAAGGTTAATTAACTATACGGTATATACTGCGGCGAACCAAACATGGCAGCATGCTACCTCGAGACCACAGCGGTGGACTATAGTCTAAATAATAATAATAATAATAATAATAATAATAATAATAATAATAATAATAATATTATAATAATAATAATAATAATAATAATAATAATAATAATAATAATAATAATAATAAAATAATAATAATAATAATAATAATAGCAATAATAATAATAATAATGACATTGACAATGACAATAATAATAATAATAATAATAATAATAATAATAATAATACTAATAATAATAATAATAATACTATAATAATACTACTACTCTACTACTACACTACTACTACTACTACTACTACTACTACTACTACTACTACTACTACTAATAATAATAATATAATAATAATAATAATAATAATAATAATAGTAGTAGTAGTAGCAATAAATGTCCCTTTCCAAAAACGTTAAACTGAAAATATATAAAACTATTATTCTACCAGTTTTGTGTTATATGGATGCGAAACATGGACTGTTTACTTTACGGGAAGAAAGGAGATTACGAGTATTTGAGAATGAAGTTTTTAGGAACATTTTAGACCAAAGAGAGATGAACAGACAGGTGAATGGAGAAGACTGCATAACGGCGAATTACATGGTCTTCGTAGGAATCCAGATATAATGAGAACAGTTAGGTCTCGTAGACTGCGGTGGGCAGGACATGTGGCACGAATGGGGAATGAAAGACGTGCATGGAAGCTTCTTGTAGGAAAACCTGAGGGAAAACGCCCAGTTGGTAGACCAAGAATGAGGTGGGAGAATAACATTAACTATGATTTGAGGGAAGTAAATTATGCAGGGGATGATTGGAAAAAATTAGCTCAGGATAGGGATGTATGGAGAGCTTATGTCCGCACGGCCATGAACCTACGGGTTCGATAGTGCCAGTGAGTTAGTTAGTAACAATAAATGTTTATTTCTCAATTAAGGAATTCCTTTGGCTATTGAGAAACGTACAAACTGTAATCATTTCTTATGTGGTCTACATGACTTCATCCTCCGTAGGCCTACTCACTGCAAACATCCAGGAACATCTCATTCTCGAGTTCTCGTTACCGGTGCAGGAGACTCTCGTGGCAGCTCTCCTTTCATCCGCTTTCGCTTACGATAGTGAGCGGGAGTAAGACACAGTTTGACCGCCTTTAATTGAATCAGTCATTTTGAAAGGGGATCATCTCAAATTTTTCTGAAATTCACTTATTTCATTATTCCATGTTTAGATACCTAATTCCATCGTTTCCGTGTGAGAATGGATCAAATACAGTATTCCTTTACCACTTCCTGATTTTATTCAGTAGCAATTTCAGATTCAATGCTTTATCCTGAACAAGTTGAATCAGTTTTTTTTCCTCACCTGTAAAAATTTGATGAGCTGTAGATGATCCCTTTTCGAAATGACTGTGATTCAATTAATGCAGTTATATAGCGCATTGTTAGGACGAATTTTCAAAATTATATTTTATACTTTAGCACAGCGGTTCCTAACCTTTTTCGATTCGCGAACCCCTTCCACGAAGATCTTAGTTGGGCGAACCACTGACTTTTAAATATACATTCAGTAGACATGCATAATATTTAATTCCAAGGAAAAGGTTTAATAACATTAAATTAACTTAACCCGTAATAGTTAAAACCTAATGTTACTCTAGTTACGGCTTAAAAGTTACACAACGTCTAGGCCTAGTTGTAGCGAAATCAAATGCATTCCTAACGCTATTACATAACTGTAAATCAGGCATTCGCGGTAAATATTAATTTATTGTGGAAATAATGTGATAATTTCCCGATGTTATACATATGCAACAAGGGACATTATAGGGTTACTTCAATTTTAAAATAATAACAATAATAATAATAATAATAATAATAATAATAATACCTAGGAACAATAATCACAAATAGGAATGAGATGCACAAAGAAATTAAACATAGGCTCAATTCAGGAAATGCGTGCTATTATGCATTGCAGAGACTCTTGATGTCCCAACTCCTTTCAAAAAACGTTAAACTGAAAATATATAAAACTATTATTCTACCAGTTATATTATATGGATGCGAAACATGGACTCTTACTTTAAGGGAGGAAAGGAGATTACAAGTATTTGAGAATAAAGTACTTAGGAACATTTTTGGATCAAAGAAAGATGAACAAACAGGTGAATGGAGAAGACTTCATAACAATGAACTAATGGTCTTTATAGGAAGCCAGATATAATAAGAACAGTTAAGTCTCATAGACTGCGATGGGCTGATCATGTTGCACGTATGGGGAAAGAAAGACTTTCATGGAAGCTTCTTGTAGGAAAGCCAGAGGGAAAACGCCCAGTTGGTAGACCAAGAATGAAGTGGGAGAATAACATTAACTATGATTTGAGGGAAGTAGATTATACAGGGAATAATTGGAAAGCATTATCTCAGGATAGGGATATATGGAGAGCTTATGTCCGTGAGGCCATGAACCTACGGGTTCGATAGTGCCAATGAGTAAGTAAGTAAGTAAGTAAGTAAGTAAGTAATAATAATAGATAATTATTACAATGCTGCAATACCTAACCTTGAAACCCACTATTATAGAAACCCCTTAGGGGTTCGGGAGTCACATGTTAGGAAACGATGCTTCAGCATATAAAAATTATTACAAATAATAATGGTTAAATTTTACATAAGCTATAGAGCGAATTATAATTGGTTATTCTGAGTGTGTTGTGTACAAGTTACTTGTTGCTAAGGGAAGGGTAGGGAATGTGGATGTAGAATTGGTGATATCAAATCTTTTTTTATGGGGGATATACAGTAGTTGAAATTGGCTCCATACTATCATCCCCATACAAGGGTTTGTATTTTCCGATATCCGTACAACACATATCGGTAGTCTCCAGAGAGTAGCTTCATCCCTCTGTCCCAAACTAAAATTTATCTTCTCCTTCTCCCTTATAGTGTGTGGTCTGACGTTCTTCATTTCCAACATACAGTCTATTGCATTACGTATAAATACATTTTCATAATAATTTATGTCAGTTATTTTATTCGCTAGAGAGAACAAATGAAATTGAAGTGTCGTTAAAGTAGCCTATAGTTTCGAAATAAAATTTTCAACAACAATAATGATAATAATGATGATGATGATAATAATGATAATGATAATAATAATAATAATAATAATAATAATAATAATAATAATGATAATAATCTCTATCTATCTATGAGTTTTTACAGCTACTGCCGTCTTCCCGTGCCAAACCTGCAAAGCCTACGATCTTGGGCATCTTCAATGCTTAGCCCTCTTGCTTGCATTACTGTCTTCATGTTTTCCTTCCATGTTAATTTTGGTCTCCCTCTTTTCTTCTTTCTGGTCAGTTGCCATTGATATATTTGCTTCGCCCATCGCTCATCTTCCATTCTCGAAATATGTCCTAACCACTTAAATTCCTTCTCAATTCTTTCAATTCTGTTTTCTTCTGCTTCCATTATGTTTCTAATTTCTTTATTTGTCACATGTTCTAATTTCGACTTTCTGGCACTTCGGCGTAAATAATCCATTTCTAGAGCAATGATAATAACAATAATAACAATAACAATAACAATAACAATAACAATAACAATAACAATAACAATAACAATAACAATAACAATAACAATAACAATAACAATAACAATAATAATAACAATAATAATAATAATAATAGTAATAATAATAATAATAATAATAATAATAATAGCAACTAATCAATTGATTTGGCGTTTACTTGAGGAAAATCCATATTGTCTATTTATTAAATAAAACTGTATGAAAGTTTTATTGATTTTCATCAATATTTACTTTAATCAACATTCATGATAGCTGTTTCGATACATTGTATCTTCTTCAGATGAATGCCACAAATACATATGAATTTTCTTATTTATATTTATTCATAAATAAGACACTTTGAGTTAGTGGCATTCGTCTGAATAAGATAGAGTACAGTATATTGAAACAGCTGTCATGAATGTTGATTAAACATTATTTATGGAAATCAATAAAACTTTCATATAGTTTTATTTAATAAATTAATAATAATAAAAAGTAAAGTAAAGTATTCCCACTACAGGCCTCAGGAGGCCCTTGGGGTAGTGGGAGGTTAAGGCTCCCACTTTTTCTTGACAATCGGCACTTGATGTCAGCCGGGTTGTCAGCCCTGCGCGGCCGCCTTTACCCCCAGAACAAGCGTCTGGTACTCATTTCAGTTAGAGGCTGAGTCGACCCCAGGGTCATAGTGCCGCCAGAAGGTTTGGGTCAGTTTAAAAATCCTGACCCCACCGGGACTTGAACCCTCGACCTTCCGGCTTGTAGCGCAGTGCCTTAACCACTACGCTACGGCGTGCCCCAATTAATAATAATAATAATAATAATAATAATAATAGTATCAATAATAATAGTAATAATAATAGTTATAATAATAGTAATAATAATAATAATAATAATAATAATAATAATAATGATAATAATAATAGCAGCAATAGTGATTTATTTAGTAACTTGTAAAGTAACTTTTCCCGGACATCAGCATCTTTCAAAAGAAATCTAAATGTATATTTGCTCTAACCTCGACTTAATCGTTACCCAGTGTAAGGTGTATATATATATATATTAATTGGTGTTGCTCGTATAATTTACTATATTTATTAGACTATTATTATTATTATTATTATTATTATTATCATCATCATCATCGTAAATATTATTATTGTTATTATCGTATAAAATTTTGTTTCTACATGAAATTTACATTGCAACATTTAATGTATTTTTAACTCTTTATAGTTAGTATAGTGTATATCTATATTTGTCAAATATTTATTTGTATTTGTGCTGGTTGAGTGGAAGAGAAGGCCTTATGGCCTTAACTCTGCCAGAATAAATAAAACATTATTAATTATTATTATTATTATTATTATTATTATAAAATACTTGAGTTGATATAATGGAGGAGGTTGAAGATATTGCTTCCAACTACGAAATAATGAAGAGTAAGTTCAAAAAGTTAGTTAGTAATTATTGGAATGGGTTAGTAAAGAGCAATTAAAACGGGTCGTGTTCACTTCTTTTCGTTAGTGTCGCAATTTTAAATAAATTGAGTCTCCACGTCCCCAGCGTTGTGTCCTGGTTTCTTAATGGCGAGTTCTTAGTACAACAACGAAGCAAATAACCAATTCTTTCAGCTAAATAATCATTTTAAATTTAATTATTTATGTGTCATGAATTACAACCCTCTTAGTCTGATACCTAGATATCAATAAAAATGTGCATTCACTTACACACTGTATCTATTAATACCATTTTATATAATCACCATTAATATAAGTTTTGTAACAGTTTTTCATTTTTTAAAATAATTGTTATATAGGGTGTCCCAATAAGAACGCCGGATTTGAATTGGCAGTCTTTTTTTACTACGAGGTTGGCAGCACTCTACCTATACTTTTTGTTTTCTATATTTGTTGCAATTACTGGATATGGCGTGTTATACTGCTGAACAATGAGTTTTAATTGTGAAAACTCATTACAGAATGGTGTGTGTTATGCTCAAACTGTTCGAAGGCTTCGTGCTCTTAGGCCGGAATCGCGCAGAGGTGACCAAGGTCATGTGACTTCTTTCTTTGGGGGTTTATCAAATCACAGGTTTATGAACACAATCCCCGAACCATACAAGACCTGAAGCAGGAAATTCGACGTGTCAGCGCAAAACTGTGCACAAGTAATCACAAATTTCATAGACAGAGTCACTAGCTGTAGAGCGTCTCGTGATGGACATATGTCAGATGTCATTTTCCATACTTAAATCGGAACGTATACCCTTTAAGCTCATGTATAAATATATGTCATTTCTTTCAAATATAGTTTATTTTGTGCATTATTAAATCCGGCGTTCTTATTGGGACACTGCTGTGGTCTTTGGGTAGTTAAGTTGCCTCGTACGCAACGGGCCCGGTTTCGATTCCCGGTCGGAACAGTTTCCTAGGTGAGATTTTTTCCGGAGTTTTTCCTCACCTGTACGACAAATGTCAAGAAACTTAAAGGCCCAAACGGTCCACTAACATCATCTGCTCATCGTAATCAATATTAAATTAACCATGTTTAATATGAATATGTGTGTGTTTCGTCTTAATGTTGTGTTGTCTCGGAGGAGGTCCTGACATTGAGCTAATCACTCATTGGGGGAGGGCCTCAATGTCCTTGTGCGGTCCAAAAAGTATGTGTGATCCATAGTTAAAATCCGTCTCCCGACGGTTGTGTCACTACAAGCCCGGGTGGCATATGGCATGTAAAAGTAGTTATAAGGTGAGAGGTTCAACTGTGTTAATGGAATGGAATAAATAAATAAATAAATAAATAAATAAATAAATAAATAAATAAACAAATAAATAAACAAATAAATAAACAAATAAATAAACAAATAAATAAACAAATAAATAAACAAATAAATAAATAAATAAATAAATAAATAAATAAATAAATAAATAAATAAATACATAAATAAATAAATACATAAATAAATAAATACATAAATAAATAAATAAATAAATAAATAAATAAATAAATAAATAAATAAATAAATAAATAAATAAATAAATAAATACCTTCTACTCCATTGGCCTGGGTAAGATTTCGGTTGGACAGGGCATTTTAAATTTCCGCCTTTTCTATGGGTGCGTGTCCGTTATGTTGCCATGTGATGTCTTCAGTGAAATTCTATCATACTACTGACCGCATATTCAGGAATGCTCATCAGTTCATCACTGTGTATCAAAGTTCCTCCTCTGTGTTTAATAGAAGCGATCGGCGCATTGTATTAGCTTACAAGTCTAATGTGAAACATAATATATACTAAAATAAAAGAAGAGGCGATGAATGTAATGTACACATATCCTTCAACTTAAAAAAGTTGAAAACACTAAACTAAAAATTATTACTAATATATTTCGACCCTTTTTATCATGCCGAAGATTTAGTGATTTACCGAATTCGCGTTTGCATCCGAGGATCATGGTTTCAAACTTGTACGGGCATAATGGATTATTTCAGGATGTAAAAATCTTAAGTTTTCGGGAAAGTAAAACAATGAGTTCTTTGTTAGTAGATACACGTTAGGAAAACTGAAGCCTAATAGTCTATAAACAAAATTGGCGTCTCTCATGCTTAGCTTTTAATTGCGATGCTATTGATTTAAAACGTTAAAAATAGTGAACTAATTTCTACTTCAATTTTGTAACAAATAGAGGTGTAAGACAAGGGTGTAGTTTATCACCTACCCTTTTTAATTTATATGTTAATAACATCATCCAAAATTGGAAAAGTAATGTTAATGTAGGTATAAGAATGGACCATTTTAAAATATTAAATGTTTTAATGTATGCTGACGATGTGGTTATTATTCAAGAAAATGAAAATAATTTGCAGTACTCTTTATATCAATTACATCAGTTATGCCAAGAATATAATTTTAAAATATCAAAGGAAAAAACGAAAATAATGGCATTTTGGGGAAGTGAACATATAAGATCAAAAATCATAATAGACAACAAACCTCTGGAATAAGTAACACATTTTAATTATTTGGGCTGTAATTTTATTATAAACACACAAACTGAAAGAGACGTAAATGTGAAACTATACATAAAACATTAAAGAACAAAACAAGAAGAGATACTAGATTGAAGTTTTATAAAAGATTGTCAGTTCCTGCATTACTTTATGGGAGTAAAACTTGAGTAATTACCAAAAAATTACAAAGTAGAATACAAAGTGTAGAAATGAACTTCCTTAGAAGAACAAAAGGCTGCACAAGAATGGATCGGTTAAAGAATGAAGATATAAGAACAGAGTTAAATATATATCCATTAAATGATCAAATCAAAGGATATAGAGAAAAATGGCTTAAACATGTAGAAATAATGAACACAACAAGATTACCAAAAGCAGCATTTAACTACAAACCAACAGGTTCAAGGAATGTAGGAAGGCCAATGAAAAGGTGGACAGAACAACTGTGAGACGGAACAGGCATTTTGTCTAGCCCGTGAAGTGAAAAAGAAGAAGAAGATTTTGAACTAATTTTAGCTACAATAAAATCAACATCACTAAGAAAAATCAGACCAAAGACAACTGAGGGGTCTGGTGAGAGAGGGAGCTATGCCACTTTGAGAAGAAATAGAAATAATCAATGCTATTTATATTAAAATGTATATTTTTCCTTTTGCATACTTTATATAACAGTAAGTTAAAGAAGAATAAAGTTACCCCTTTATTGTAAAAAAAATCGTAGTATAATGCTTTATAAAACCCAATTTATTTCCATTTCTTCTAAAATTGGTACATTATTTTGGGAATACAATGCTGCTAAGAGACAAAAAAAAGTTTTAAAAAGTGCAAAATGTGCTTGAATTGATAAAAAGGTGCAAAAAAGTGCTAGCATTGAAAAAAGGTGCAAAAAGGTGCAACTAAAACACAATTAGGGGCATTTATTTAATGTTTTCTTTGCAAGACAAGCTAATTTGAGCATTGTAGTAACAAAATAAAATTAAGGTGCAGCACCTAAAATTCCTATATGTACTCATTACCAAGATTTCCCTGCGTCGTGTTGGTAGCCCGACCAGGAGAGAAATATTACTCGTTTTACTAAGCAATAGCAGGACTCCTATTACGATGACAACCACGGAAAATAGGATAATGTTTTTAGTCGGAACAGACTTATAGCTTAACCTTGAAGTTGAAGAAGAATCAGTAGATTGAATAGTTGAAAATAGTAGTTATTGATTTGATAAAGAAGTCCCTAAAACTTGAAAGTAACCCTACACAATATGAGATGAGAATATTTACTATGAAAGAAGATGGAAAGAGGTTATGTAAGAGTCACAAAAGATTCCTCACGTAATTACCAAGAGATATCGGGCAAGGAAAAAAAAAAATCAATAATCGATGATTACGTTTGAAAGGATATACCATCAATATAGACTTCCCCATGTCTTATATAAGGATTTCAGGGAGATATTCGGATATATGCACACACGTAATGAAGAAGGGGGACTTTCTGTTGCCAGAATTTCACTTTCTTTCCAGTCAATTGCACGTATTAAGATAATATAATGTGGGTACGTTAACTGAAGACAATATACTGTACTTTCTCTGCGAAACAAGAATCTTTATCTAATATGCTATATAAAAATGAATGTTTGTTTGTTCGTATTTTATGCCCTGCCATACCATTCATCCGATTGCGTTGGGGCTTTTTGCAAAATGTTCAGAAGATTCCCGGGATGATCATAGGCTATATGAGAGTTTTAATACTCAACCCCTTCACCCTTAAAATCGCTCTTTGTAAAAAAAAGTGAAAAAAGTAACTTTTTGGACGCTTAAATGGCTTATGCTGCCTAAACCATACCAAATACACGAAATTAATGTACACAGAATTGAATATCTAAAAAAAACCTCTACAAAAAAGTCCGTGACAGCATATGTTCATCTTTTACGGATAACTCACAATAGCCAGTTTTGTCTTTCATTGACGCCAAGAAGTTAGGGATAATTAGATTCCCGGGCAAGCGTTCGCCACCATACCGTTCATCCGATTGTGATGGGGCTTTTTGTAAAATGTTCGGGATTTTCCCGGGAGGGTTATATGCTGTAAGAAAGTTTTTAATACTGAAGCCTTTCACCCTTAAAAATCACCCTTTCCAGCGAAAAACGTGAAAAAGTAGCTTAAATGGCCTATGCTGCCTAAAACATACCAAATACACGAAATTAATGTACACAGGATTGACTATCTGAAAAAAACTCTACAAAAAACCGCGACAGAATGTTTATCTTTTATGGACAACTCACAATAACCATTTTTGTCTTTCATTCATGCCAAGAAGATTGGGATAAGTAGATTCCCGGGCAAGCTTAGCAGCGCACGGTGGGTATTCTTTTACGGATAACTCAAAATAACGAATTTTACCTTTCAGCTCATTTATGCTAAGTACATAGGGGTAAGTAGATTCCTGGGCAACGCCGAGTAATCAGCACGGGATATCTAAAAATAATTACGATGTGGCTTTACTTATTGTGATTGCTTGAATATTATTTTTTGGGAGATGACATTTTACTTACTATTAAGATTGTATGAAAGGTAGTTTGGACATAGAATACATTAGTTTATTGGTTGTTTTAGCTACAATAACGAAGAGAGCAAATTTATAATTAGTTTTCCTTTTACTTATTCAACTAAACATAAAAACACAATTTTCGTCTTTCAGCTAATTTATGCCAAGAAGATCGGGACAAGTAGATTCTTAGGCAACGCTGGATAATCAGCACGGGGTATCTAAAAATAATAACGATATAAATTTACAATTTTTTCAATTTACTTATTCAACTAAACGTAAGAACACATATTTTATTTATGCGTAACTGCGCACACCGGGTAATAGCTAGCCTGCGCATGTCTGTGACATATTTCTAAACCCCTCATCCGATCTTCATGAAAATTTGTATAAAATTGTTTTTAAGTACGCCGAGTGTTTAGCCGCTATCTATTTTGCTCTACAACTATTTGGCGAAGAAGTTCATCTGAGACGAAAATTAAAAAGTCTCTACAGCGGTCGCAATTTTCTATGATGACAATGAAACCCAGCATATGCTATTAAAATACAGGGTGTCCCATTCAAACCTCCCACATTTTAATTAGTCGTAACTAACAAAGTATGCGGAATTATGAAATGAGGCCGGTATTAAACGAAACAGAAACTCAAAGAATTTCCATCGCCACACATTGCCTGCTCTAATTTCTTCAATCTTTTCTTCTGAAACACGTGTATAAGCACGTCCTGATTCTTTTTTAACGCTTCCAGTCGCCAGAAACTTCTCAAGTCATACCTTAATGGTCTTCCCATCAGGTGCATTTCCTCCATATTCTCTCCGGTAATTTCTTTGCACTGTAATTATAGACTTCGTCTCTGCATACCAGAAAACAGTTTGTGCTCGTTGCTGAGGAGTCGCCATTTTGTTTTATGTCATTATTATCTAACATGCGACAGATGAATTATCTGCAGCAATGAAAACAAAAATTCTTTGAGTTTTTCTTTCTTTTATTACCAACTTCATTTCATAATTCCGCATACTTTGAGAGTTATGATTAATTAAAATGTGGGAGGTTTGAATTGGACACGGTGTAAATCGGGGTAGGTATTAACCACAACTCAATTATAAAAACGCTATTTTCTCGGAAACTAACCATTGGAATTGACCTAAATTATATATATTAACAATGTATTAGTGCCCCTATAGTATAACATAAAGTATGTATCTATACCTTCTAAAATTAGCATTGTGTATAACAAAAGGTAAATTATAAAAAAAACGTCATTTTCTCGGTAATTAACCATTGGAATTGACCTAAATTATATATTAACAATGTATTAGTGCCCCTGTAGTATAACATAAAGTATGTATCTATACCTTCTAAAATTAGCAGCCTGTATAACAAAAGATAAATAATAAAAACGCTATTTTCTCGGAAACTAACCATTGGAATTGACCTAAATTATATATATTAACAGTGCATTAGTGCCCCTATAGTATAACATAAAGTATGTATGAATAGCTACTAAAATGATCATCCTGTATAAGTGATGGTAAATCATAAAACGCTATTTTGTCGGAAACTAACCATTGGAATTGACCTAAATTATATATATTAACAATGCATTAGAGCCCCTATAGTATAACATAAAGTATGTATCTATACCTTCTAAAATTAGCATCCTGTGTAACAAAAGGTAAATAATAAAAACGCTACTTTCTCAGAAACTACCCATTGGAAATCCTATCATTAGAAGTGGGGGGTTACCTGAAATCCGAAAATAATTCTAGCGAACTGCTAAGTTTGGTTCGTCGCAATGAGTAACCTGTAGATACACATTTTCAGGTACGGAGAGAGTTTAATTGCTATTATGTTCTAAAAACATTAGGCGTAGCAGTTGAAATGAAACAAAAATTTAAGAATCATATTTAATTTATTTAGGCGTAGGAGCGTACGCAGAACATTAGCTATAAATAAAGCCCATCATGCAGGATATGCCTAAATTAAGCGAATTACTGTTCAAGTTAAATTTTTAGTACGAGTTTTGTATTTTACGGAATATTTTAAATTAAATTATTTTTATCTAGTTCAGTTGCGAGGAATTAGAAATCGCAGCCGCTACAACAATTTTATATCAGAAAAAGGTAAGTTCATATTATATTCACGCAAAAGAAAAATACTAAGGAAGATACCACCGGGCAACAAAAAATAATTTTTTTTGTCTCAGAAAAAGAAAATATGTGATTCTGATAGTAGGTTTTCTCCTGAATTCGAATATGATATCGGTTTTTCCCCATCATGCAAGGTTTCCGAGAGACAGGTGTTTATAATTTCAAACATTTAAATATTTTCTACATTCGTAACTACACAATATTAGAACATTCGGACTCACCTAGAAAATAAGAAATGACGAGTTTCTGCTATATTTCGCCTGTTGAGCATCTCCCTTGATGGTCCAACAATAACCGGCCAGCATATTAGGATTCCATTTGCCTTGATCTCTCTTTTCCATAACTGAAATCTCCCGATGAAAGTGTTCCCCGAGCTCATCGCTCACTGCGCCAAGATTTTCCGGGAAGAAATCTAGGTTTATTAAAAAAATAATTATTTAAATCCACTAATTAAAATTGAAATAAAAAAATGTGGGTGATGGAGAAATTCTGAGGGTATATATTTGAAAACACGATAAAAAAACTGCATTAAGTACAACTATTGGTACTCATGAGACAAAAATCATGTTGACCAGTGTAATTATTTGGAACAGCACAGGAAGAAGATACATGGAGAATTAGAACGAACCAGGAATTAAAAGAATTATATAGCGATTTAGATCTGATAGGATATATTAGAAGAAAGAGATTGGAATGGGTAGGACATTATAAAACTATTGTTCTACCAGTTACATTACATGGATGAGAAACATGGACTCTTACTTTAAGGGAGGATAGGAGATTACGAGTATTTGAGAATAAAGTTCTTAGGACAATTTTTGGACCAAAAAGAGATGAAGAGACAGGCGAATGGAGAAGAATACATAACAGTGAACTACATGGTCTTTATAGCAAGCCAGATACAATGAGAACAGTTAAGTCTCGTAGACTGCAATGGGCAGGACATATGGCACGGATGGGGAATGAAAGACATGCATGGAGGCTTCTTGAAGGAAAACCAGAGGGAAAACGCCCAATTGGT
Source organism: Diploptera punctata (assembly GCA_030220185.1). Lineage (NCBI taxonomy): Eukaryota > Metazoa > Arthropoda > Insecta > Blattodea > Blaberidae > Diploptera > Diploptera punctata. Next base: position 910,225 of record JASPKZ010006836.1, on the reverse strand, counting down.
AGACCAAGAGTGAGGTGGGAGAATAACATTAACTATGATTTGAGAGAAGTGGATTATACAGGGAATTATTGGAAAACATTAGTTCAGGATAGAGATGCATGGAGAGCTTATGTCCGCGCGGCTATGAACCTACGGGTTCGATAGTGCCAGTGAGTTTGTTAGTTATTGGTAGGACATGTTTTGGGGAAGGAGCGGAAAAGAAGTGCAAGAATGATTTTAGAAGGGAAACCAGAAGGAAGCCGAAATGCGGGAAGACAGAAACTAACATGTTTGGATAAGTTTGAGGAAGACAAATAAAGGTTAAAAGATGGAGACAGAAAGCTAGGAATAGAGAAGAATGGCAGATGTTATAAAGGAGGCCAAGATTCTTAGAGGGCCGTATGGCCAAGGGAAGAAATAGAAGAAGAAGAAGAAGAACAATTTTAAAATGTTGGATTCACACGGGTACACGCGCTCGATCGCATGCATTCACACACAGTATAATCCATGTATTTCCATAATACAGTCAGATCAAGCTCATATTGGAGAGTAAAATCCATATCCACCATGTCCTCATACTCAGCACAGAGTTGTATGATGCAACATGAGGTGTCTCTCAACCCATGCAACTATGCAAGTAAATTGATCAACATGGCAGCTAACTAGTGATCTTGATATAACGAAAATACGTATATGCATAGTTGTAAAGTAAAAGCTACATATCTATCTATCTACAATGGCGTAATATCCCAACGTTGAACTCTTTGTTAGGAGTTACTAAACCAAGGTAATTTAGTTACGTTTATTTGTCCACAGATGTCATGAATGATATACAGTCAACATACCGACTCAATCAGACATCTAGCAGGCAACTAAGATATTACTAGGATGTTGAGGTAGGTAAATTTTGCGTAGAGACATTTTATTCAGGCTTAAGGATCTTTTAGGAGTCTGAAAATCTTCTGAGTCGGGCCCCACGGCTTAAAATCCCTCCCGGAGGACTTCTTCCTTCGATTTTTCCATCCTAAAAATTCCATCGATCTCAGCGGGTTTGAATCCGCGACCTTCGGGACCAGATGCAAGGAACTTAACCACTAGTCCACCGCGGCCGACAAAAGCTATATATATATATATATATATATATATACTTTAGATAGTAATTACTAGAGCTCGGACTTCATTGCCTTTTCATTGCCGTGTCGCTTTCAGACAGTTGACTACACAGGTAGTCCCGTGCGCAGTGCCACAGTCATTGGCGTCTTTGCTGTGCTGCTACAAGTATAGCATGCAGTCAAATCGTTGTACCGTTCACCACGATCTGATGAATGATTACAACATGCCGAAAACAAACACACACAAGATGAATTCGCATGTACGTGAGTACGGTCGTGAGTATTTTTGCCTAAAAGAAGATAAAATATTTTGTAAATTGTGTAATGTAGAGTTGAAGGGGGGGGGAGAAGAATTGTTATCAAGAGCCATTGCAAATCTAAAACACACAATGGGAATGTAAAACATAAGCTTGACGATGAAATATAGTCTTCTGCACTAGGAGTTCAGACACTTGTAATCATCGTGAATTTTACAAGGATTTATGCGAAACGATAGTTTCCGCGAATATTCCTTTCAATAAAGTGCAAAATCCAGCTTATACATTTTTTTGAGAAATATACGGGAAGAAACATTCCTAGTGAAACAACTTTACGCAGGTATTATTTATCTCCTTGTTCTGAAGACGTTCTGAAATACATTAGAAATACTGTGGCAGGTCATAAAATATGGGTGTCAATTGATGAAACACAAAATTCGTCTAAAAGGTTTGTAGGAAGTGTGATAGTGGGGATATTATCACCTGAAAAACCCGGGAATAAATTTTTGTTAACTACCGAGGTCTTAAATAAAGTAAACCATTCTGAAATCGACAACTCTTCTATGGCCCAATGAAATAAAAAGAGACAATGTTTTCCTATTTTTAACAGACGCAGCCCCTTATAAGCTTATGTTGAAAGCAACTTCCAGAATTAAAGAATCATATCCGAAAATGATACATCTAACTTGCTTGGCCCATGGACTTCACCGAGTAGCCGAAACAATTAGGTTGCATTTCTCTGATGTGGACATTTTATATCAAACATGAGAAATTACTTTTAAAGGCCCCTTCTCGGAAACAGAAATTTAAGGAAATTGCATCACAAATCCCTTTACCACCTCAACCTGTTTTAACTCGATGAGGGACTGGTTACAGACCGCTGAATACTTACAGCATAATGAAGTGATTGTTAAAGTAATTAATACATTTAATGCTGAAGAAAGTTTGGCGATAAAAATTGTGAAATCTCTGATGTCAGGACAACTGTATCAAAATTTGCTGGTAATAAACAACGTCTACAAAGATATTCCTTTAATAATAATAAAAACTGAAATCTTCACATATAGCATTGATTTATTCCATAAAACTGGTAGAAAATTTATCGCGGCATTTTGATGAAACAGGAGGTAGTTTTGGCATCTGAAATTGCAAAAGAGAAATTGCAAAGTGTATTGCTGAAAAACGCTGGATACTCAGCTATTTGCAATATAAACGATTTTCTAATGGACAACAACGACGCATGTACTGTCTCTGGTAGGGAGAGAAAGTTTATTTATGGCACCACGCAACGTGACCAAAGTCTAGGTTAACGAAATTACTTCTACTTCTCTATTCCTCTTCAGTGTGATTGTGTTTTCGAATAGTCATGTTGAATAGATAGATCTATTATGCTACTTGTAAAATAAGTCAATAATTATAATTTTTTTCTTTCATAAGTTATTATCAATCTGCATCCCTCCACCTGATTAGTAAACATATTTTTCGCTCCAGTTTTATTATAATTGGACAGCACTGTCGTAGATAATATATTTTAGTATTATGTACATAGAGGAGTATAGGAATAACATAATGCATTAGGCCTACTACATTTTGAAACAATGACTCCCCCATAGACATAATTAATAATAATATTATAATAATATAATAATAATAATAATAATAATAATAATAATAATTATTATTATTATTATAATAATCATCATCATGAACAAATTCGTTATAGGCCATGTGGCCTGTACGGTAAACCTAGCGAAGATGATCTTGATCTTTCCACCGATGTTTTGGTCTTCCTTGGTCCCTATGTCCAGTTGGGGTATATTGGAATGCCAATTTTGGAAGTCTATTTCATGCCATTCTCCTCAGATGATTTTTCCAATCTTGTTGGTATCTTTGTATATCTTCATTTAAACTTGTTACTCCAAGTTTTCCTCTGATAATAGTGTTCCTTTGGTGATCCAGTCTATTAACTCCTAACAATGATCGTAAGAAGCGCATTTAGCTTACTTGAAGTTTATGAGAGTTTCTTTTATTTAAAAACCAAATTTCACTTCCGTATTTTAGAGCAGCTTTTTGATGTGATGTTATGTAATCTTAGTTTTGTTCTCTGTCCTCATCTGTTTACCAAAATGTCTTCGTATTACCACCCCATTCATTTTATTATATTTTTGTAATTTTGAATCAATGTCACTCTTATACTCTGCAAATACACTTCCTAAGTAAGAGAAATCTGACACTTGTTCTATGATTTTCCATCAATCTCAATTTTCACTCGTTGTATGTTTTTCCACACATTGCCATTGTTTTGGATTTTGAAGTGGAAATTTTCATATTATATTTGCTGGCAATTTTGAATAATTGATTAATAATATATAATAATAATAATAATAATAATAATAATAATAATAATAATAATAATAACAACAATATTATTATTATTATTATTATTATTATTATTTTTATCGGTTTTGCTACGAGTGGTGTTCACCTGTAGTAATAGTGTCAAAAGTCTGCATCTTATTCTAATTGTCAGGGTTCCAAATACATTACGAAGATACAAGTGGAAGAATCTAGATAATTCAGGAATATATTAATCGAGAGAATGGATTTTTATCTTACGATAAAGTTGATTTTTTACAAATCGCTATGCATTTGCAGGTATGAGAAGGTACTTATTCTTGTATTGATGAATGTGAGGTTTGTTTAATTCTCCCGAAACGTGGAAGTGCTCAAGTGATGAGGTCTTACAATAACATTGGTTACTGAAGATCTTTGAACTATATGATAGAGTTTGTGATTTATTTCTTCAGGGCGTAAAAATCAGTATAGCTTCCTCTGAAAGAGTAGTGAAGTAGTTGTGTCCGAGTTCTAGATTTACGATACATAAAAGAACCTCAAGGCTGAAATAATAGACATCTGATCAAAATGTATCGGCTCTTTCACGCATAGATTTGAATTGGGATATTAATTATATTAACTGTTAAAGGGTGTCGTTAAATAAAATACTACATAACCTACTTACTAAATATTCTAGAGGGAGGATATGCATTTAACTCTATGTGCTATTATGTGAGCATTCCATGTAAGTTTTTATCTATTATAATCGCCAGACACGATTATATGGACGCGGGCAATGTTGAAGACTTGAACAATCATGTTTGTTTCCTCGCCTTGTAGAGTTTCTACAATAGTACACGTTTATTACTTGTTAGAAATGCACATGGCTATTTACGCTAGAGAAATCTACTTGCAATACAAAGTTTAAAATCATGTAACTAAAAAATACATTGTTTCATTATTAAGGCTATTCAAGTGCATTATCTTTACGACTAATAGAACGCAAGATATAACACTTTCAGTCTCGCCCATTTATAGCTGAACACTTTTCCTGCAGACCTGCAAAAATAAACACTGTTCTAATTGAGGCAATAGCGAAAAAGTAAGATTTAGTTTCTGCATGAAACTATAAGTATTCGGCAGGTCGACTCTAAAACACAGTCATCCTACAGTGTCAAACACAAAGATGATTACAAAATTAAGTAGAGTGAATAGATTTGTGTATAATAATAATAAATCAGACATTTGGAATAAACAACAATTAATATATATATCCATCCATAGTAATTCTGCCCGAAGGCAGGTCCTTCACTACAATCAGCATTTTCATGCTATGCTTGCAGCTTTACTAGGGAATTGTAGGTGTGGTAGCTTCCCGTTGCTTTCCACACCGGTGAAGGATGATGATGATGATGATGGCCATATGATTTCGGGGACCGTTTGGGCCTTAAAGTTTTCCTGACATTTGTCTTACAGGTGAGCAGAAACCCCGATAAAAACCTCACCCAGAAAAACTGCCCCGACCGGGGATCGAATCCGGGCCCGCTGCGTGACAAGGCAGCATGCTACCTCGAGACCACAGCGGTGGACAATATATATATATATATATATATATATATGATGCGACGTAAGTCAGTCAACCACTGCACATGTTGAAAGGATATATATATATATATATATATATATATATATATATATTGGTTGAAACTGGGGTTTGAATACGGGACCATTTTTGAAGAGTGGACTGGAAGGCGTGGTAAAATCGATTGGCTACCTAGATCACCAGATCTCATGCCATGTGATTTTTCAATGTGGGGAATTTTGATGGATAAAGTTTTCAGTACAAAACCACTAAGGGCCAGTTTCACCAAGAGAGGTATCTGTATTACGCCAGTTTTCTCTCTCTCTCTCTCTCTCTCTCTCTCTCTCTATATATATATATATATATATAATACATAGCTTAAACTGACGTAATACACTTACCTCTGTTGGTGAAACCGACCCTAAACTTGCAAAATTTACGGGATTTGAATGAACACGAATTTGAAAACACTTTTGATAACATCTGAAAATCAGTGTTAAAACGATGTCATAAATGCTTAATTAACAATGGAGATCACTTTGAACAATTTCCGTAGTTTTTTGTATATATGTTGTAAGCTACAGAAAATAATATGTTTGCATTTTCGGTTAACTGACTTATGTTGCACCCTATATATATATATATATATATATAAATAGAACATAAAACTTGTATTATATTATTTTGAATTGTAATTGAACTTTCACTGTACATAATATTTTGAGAAATAAAGGATAGGGAGCTGCGCCTTCTTTATGGTCATCTACAGATATGTACACAAAGGTCAAATTTGACCAAGGTCCCAGGGTTTTCTACGGTTTCCCCTGTTACAAGGGCAAATGCGGAAATAGATCAAAAAGCCTGCCGCAGCGACAATATCTATTAACACTAACAATTTTACAATCGGTGCAAATGGGTTGAAGCCTTGGAACCCGGGGTTCCACTCTCTTCAAGAGAGGAACCGAAGAATTGATTCACCACTGGAATACAGGTTAATCCAGTCGCAGAGCAATTCGTTTAATCTTTGTATCTCCTATCATGATTTTTAAATAATTTATTTACAAGCATAGCTTTCCCCTTAACACGTCCTCCTAGTTTGACAACACCGCATCCCACGGTAATAGTAGTAGTAATGGAATTTATTGACATTTCGGAAGAAAGAATATACATTTTCATTTACATTGCGCACTGAACATGTTTGGCTATACACATGCATATTTTTTTCCATGAATAGAGATAAAAACATACAAATACATAAGTACATAGATATCTACACACCTATGCTCATACGTAAAGTAAGGCATAAAAACGATGAATATAAGTAAGTTTATGTCTACAGTACATACACAATAATACACATCTACACTCATACAAAAAAGGACCATGTGCATAAATATAAAAAAAAATAGAAGAAAATCTCATTTTTACAACAATACAAAAACGAGCTACAGAACAGATTAGAAAAAAACACACACACGCACACACGCACGCACGCACACACACACACACACACACCTACACCTACGCGCATACCACCCCCTTCCCACGCAGGCAGAAAGTTCACTAACGGGCTATTCAATTAAGACTACTTATTATTATACAGTTGAAGATCGGAAACGAATAACACATCGAAGTTCTTATTATTGATAATACATACTTCCTCGTTGATCTCCAATTTTGTTATCTCTGAATTTCCTTACAGTGCCCAAAAATTTGCATGTTTTCACTTCATTCTGAACCCGTGCTAAAGGACGCCACCCTCCCACGATCCAACCTGAGAAATCTCTCCGGCAACAACGCTAATCTAAGATGCTCTGTCTCTCTTTACAAGATGCTATAATATGTTGTCAGTTTCCCTGGCCATTACATAGAGCGCATAGTTTAATGGTTTCTTCGCTTGTTAAATTATGGGCCATCCATTCCCCTAAATGAAACCATGCAATAGAACTTCTATCGTCTCCATCCAAAGAGTCGATATACTTCTCCGCTCCCCACGAAAGTTTCAGTTCAGACTGCAGGGTGAGCGATATTTTCTGGTTATACTCGGCCTCTATGTACTGTCTATATCAATTAATCTCTTGGTAGTAATAATTAACTGGGCTTTATATGTCATCATGTTTGGAGTGTAGTATAGTGACATACTGGACATATACAATGTATATTAAATTTATTCATTTAGAAAAAAAAAATAAAAATGCCTGGAATAAGTACACAATTTGAACTATTTAGGTTATGAAATATCTTATCAAAATGAAAAAGAAAACGTGAACAAGAAAATAAAATTTAGACAAATCTTAGGAATAATAAATAATACATTAACAGCTAAATTAGTACAAAAATCCACAAGAATAAAAAATATACAATACTTTAGAATTACCCTCCCTTTTATAAGGAAGTGAGATTTGGGCATTAGGAAAAAAGAGACAGGAACAGAATCAAAGCAACGAAAATGAAATTTCTAGAAGGACAGCTGAATACACCCGTTTAGATAGAAAATAAAGGAAATTTTAGAAGAATTAGAAGTAGAATCAGTAGAAGAAAATCTCAACAGATATAAAAAAAAAACTGGCTAGACAATGTTAAAAGAATGAATAATTCAAGAATCCCAAAAATGATGATGTAATATAAACCCAAGGGACATCGTCGACCAGGAAGATCTCTTAAAAGACTGCTAGATGGGACCGAAACAGGTCTATGAATGCCTAATTCGTGACGGATGATGATGATGGTGAGGAAACATAAAGTAAGAGTATGAGGCATTAATGAGAAAGTTTCAACTTTTTAAAAGACTTTTTTATCATCATCAACAACAAGGATTAAGCCCAATGGCCTGTTCTGATCTCAGCATAGGTCGAATTGGTGAATTGATCCTTCCATCTCTTCAATGGTCGTCCCAACATTCTTCTCCCTTTTGGTTTATATTTATACATTCTTCTAGGTATGCGCTGTTCATTCATTCGTAATACGTACTGAAGATAAGCATTTTGATAATATTTTTTTTTCTTTCATAGAGATCAAATGTATTAAGTTCTGTTCTTATATCTTCGTTTTTCTTTTTATCAGTTCTTTGGTATCCTGCTATTGCTCTCAACATCTTCACTTCTGCAGCCTCTATTTGTTTACAATCTGCCTTTGTTTAATGTCCTGGTTTCACATCCATAAATAAGAGATGGAACTGCCAATACTTTGTAAAACTTCAAAATAGTTTATTTTCTATTCCTATTCAATAAAGTGCGTTTAATTGTGCCACATAGATAATTGAATCGTTGTATTTTAGTGCGTTTATCTAAATTTATGTCATTGCTTAAAACACATCCCAAATAATTAAAATTCTGAACTTGGTCTATAATTACATTGTTTACTTTTCTATTTAGCAGTATTTACAGTTGTGGAAACCATTCAGTCAACTGGATTAAAGATTGAAAATATCATAGTGGTAGCGAGATGTGATACGTGGTGTTTGTTGAAGTGAGTCTGAGATAACCTGATCTGTAGACGCCGGTCTCCAGTTAGTGAGCCACGAGTTAAGAAAAATTTCACTCATTTGGTTAATGGTTTTTTTCCTTCAAGTTTCAATGGCTACTTTAGTGAAGAAAAGTTCCCAATCTCCTGCCCATCTTTCCAGATTACGGTAACTTTCTTTTTTACTTCAGTATTGATTCAATCACTGAAAACTGTGCTGAACTAAGGACATCTAAATTTAAATATTTCTTTCTTGTTTGTTTTTTCGGCCCTACTATACTTTTATATAAAATAATCCCGTAATGGCCGAAAATCCTTAAAAAAATTTATTTTTCTATATGGGGACATGTAGTAATGCGCCAAGATATGATTTTTTGAAGAAAGTTTTGTTTGCTGTGTGACGTCAAGTTTCTTCAGATTGGGATACTGTACTGAACTAAGGAAATCTAAATTCAAATATTTCTTTCTTGTTTGTTTTTTTCGGCAATACTATACTTTTATATAAAAATAATCCCGTAATAGCCTAATATCCTTAAGAAAATTTATTTCCTTATGGGGACTAGAAGCAGCGTATATCATGTAGCTCTGCGCCATGATATGATTTTTCGAAGAAAGTTTTGTTCGCTGTGTGACGTCAAGTTTCTTCAGATTGGGATACTCAAGAGGGCTTTATTGTCCGAATCCTCGTAGCTATTGAAATATTTAGTACTCAACTAGATATATTAGAAAATATTAGTTAGTCTTTGTACCAGCAATGAATACTTAAAAATAAAATTGGATGTTGGCAAACTGAACACAATACCGATGTAGGTTTGATGGAGGGTTCTTCACAAAATATGGAACACATCACTGTATCAGAAATGTTCTCAAACTTTAAGGAATTCAGCTCCCAAAACCATTTCTGCTTAAGGATTCGGGCTAATAGGTGTGTGTGTGTGTATATATATATATATATATATATATATATATATTGTCCACCGCTGTGGTCTCGAGGTAGCGTGCTGCCTTGTCACGCTGCGGGCCCGGGTTCGATAATCCCCGGTCGGGACAGTTTTTCTGGGTGAAGTTTTTATCGGGGTTATTTCTCACCTATGAGATAAGGCCCAAACGGTCCCCGAAATCATATGGCCATCATCATCTTCATCATCCATATCATTATTATCATCATTATCCTTCACCAGTGTGGAAAGCAACGGGAAGCTACCACACCTATAATTCCCTAGTAAAGCTGCAAGCATAGCATGAAAATGCTATGGTTGCGGTGAAGGACCTGCCTTCGGGCAGAATTACTATGGATGGATATATATATATATATATATATATATATAAATATATATATTTCGATGTTAAAGAAGCGTTAATGCTATAAAGTAAATATTATTTTTAAATGCTTACTTGTTATAGAAGCCATGGGGTGGCAATGAGACCGATGTCCGCTGCCTCTCATGAAAGTGAATCATATATAAGAAAGAAAAAATAAATGTCTGTGCTGGAATGCCTGAGTGGCTCAATTGTAGCGCGCTAATGTATACATTTAGAGATCTCGGATTTAAATCCAGGTTCAGGCGTTTATTTTTATTTGTGTGGGAGTGTGTGTTATCATATAGTTATTTATTTATAATAACATATAATTACGATAAAATAATTTAGCAAGAAATTATATATTCCACAGGAATTCTGCCCGAGGGCAGGTCTTTCATTGCAATCATAACATTTTCATGATATGCTTTCCTTCTTTACTAGGGAATTATAGGTGTGGTAGCTTCCCGTTGCTTTCCACACCGATGAAGGATGATGATGATGATGATGATGGTCGGATGATTTTCGGGGATCATTGGGCCCTACGCTTCCTGAAATTTGTCTTACAGGTCAGGAAAAACCCCGAAAAAACCTCACCCAGGAGCCTGTCCCGACCGGGAATCGAACCCGGGCCCGCTGCGTGACAAGGCAGCACGCTATCTCGAAACCACAGCGGTGGACAAGAAGAAATTATATATGAATATAATTATTCATAGGATTAACACACAATAAAAACGTGGTCCGATTGAAATAAATTATTAGGATAAAAGGCTCCTAACTCCTAGAAAGAGGTTCACTGCGTTTAAGGAAAACAGCAAGAATCGCGCTAAGCATACATTTAATTGAGTTACGTAAAAGTAGGTTTTGATGGAAGTAGCTGTATAAAATCACTGTCATAAGTAATGCCACGAGTGATTTCCAAATTATCGATAAATTCACGGCTCACGAAGTGAGGAGTGAATTTAACTAGAGTATTTGGAAATCAAGAGTGGCATTTGTTAGGACTATTTAACGAATAAAATTAAGCTGTTTACTCACAAATCATTATTTAAATATAGTTATTTTAAAATATTTATATATTTAATGTAAACGGTGATGTTTGAAAACAAATGAGAAACGATTGGTACGCTTCATTTGCTTCTTTTGTTCGTCACTGCAACCAGATTATATTATTTATTGCCAAAGGAACGCAATAGTGTAAGAATGCACTCTAGTGGAGAAAAAATGAAACACATACAACTGTATATTAATTCATTTCTGATGTCCTATGATGTAAATGTGACAATTATATTTTTCTGGGAAAAAATACATTTAAGAAAGTGCAAACAGTAGTTTCTTTTTTTTGTGGTATAATCAATTGCTAGAAATGTTTTTATATTAACTCCCGCATGCGGCATGTGTTGACATTCATGCACTATATATACAATCTGGTAGCTGTATTTCTTAGTGAGTCAGTCACTGCAAAATAATGCTATGACCTAATCAGAATGTTAAAAAGGAGATGCTTTCTTTCTTATGATAAACTTTAGTTGGTAAATTCTAGGCGAAACACGACTGTGATTGGTTGTAAATAAAAAATAATTGTAATGTGATTGGTCATTGACTCCCATTTGGGGCATGAGTTAAATAGTCAATATAAATTATTTTTTATTTAGTGCTATTCACTGATTTTGAAATAAACATGAAGATAGAGGAAATTGGAAGGGGGATATTTGAGTAAAGCAACGTCGATTAAGGGTTTTTTTCTGTAATTTTCTCGACAAAATCACAAACTCGTCACTTTGAAAAGCCTGCGAAAACATGACTGAAACGTGGTATCAATCGATAAACTGTTGAGAGGGGTATAGCCATGAATAATGCTGTTACACTTAAGTGCAAGTTTGGCTCGATTCAAAACTCACAAGTTGTAACTTACATCAATCAACTCTATATTATGTATAGCCTGTTCCAATCATCCTGCTATTGCCAAGATAATAAATTTAACAACGGAGGGTCATTTTAGCATGAAATTACTTTGAGCAAGTATAATTTTGCACTATCTCCACTACTATTTAATTTTGTACTAGAGCATGCCATCTAATATTTAGAGCATGAAGAAGGTCTACAACTTAATGGTATTAATAAGCTGTTAGTTTATGCCATTGAGCGATAGCGAAGAAATACTAAAAGCCAACACGCACACACTATTGAGTAACACTAAGAAATTGGGACTGGAAGTTAACATCAATAAAATTAAATATATGGTCACACATAGAAATAATTATATAATGGAAATGGACAGCTAATGACAAATGAGGGAAATTTTGAGGAAGTGGCTGAATTCAAATATCAAGGATCAATAATCAGAAACAGGAATGAGATGCACAAAGAAATTAAACATAGGCTCAATTCTGGAAATGCGTGCTATTATGCATTACAGAGACTCTTGACGTCCCAACTGCTTTAAAAAAAACGTTAAACAGAAAATACGTAAAACTATTATTTTACCAGTTATATTATATGGTTGTGAAACATGGAATCTTACTTTAAGGGAGGAAAAGATATTACCAGTATTTGAGAATAACGTTCTTAGGGAAATTTTTGGACCAAAGAGAGACGAACAGACAGGTGAATGGAGAAGATTACTTAACAGTGAACTAGATGGTTTTTATGGGAAGCCATATGTAATAAGAACAGTTAAGTCTCATAGACTACGATGGGCAAGATATGTGGCAGAAATGGGGAATGAAAGACGTGCATGGAAGCTTCTTGTAGGAAAACCATAGGGAAAACGCCCAGTTGGTACACCAAAAATGAGGTAGATGAGGTGGGAGAATAACATTAATTATTATTTGAAGGAAGTAGATTATAAGATAATGATTGGAAAACATTAGCTCAGGATAGGGATATATGGAGAGCTTATGTCTACGCGGCCATGAACCTACGGGTTCGATAGTGCTAGTGAGTAAGTTAGTTAATCAGTTATAAAAAAGAAAATTCCGTCATGCAGGAACTGTGTAAACTAAGCGAATTATTCGGTAAATCGAATTTATGGAGTGATTTTGCCTTTTTATGGTACATATCTTTATTTAGTTAACCCTTAAATTGGAGAAACTAAATGTCGTATGCCAGTTTATATAAATATGTTGGACTGCAGTGAAAATAAACCATGCATAACCGTAAATTATTATCTATTGGATATTTTTTGTCAAGGTCATTCGAAAGTAATGACAACACTGTTTTAAATCAGCGATCCTAGTGGTGATTATTGTAATCTGACATTTAGTAAAGTAATACCGCCCTAAAGCGATGTTCAGTGGAATTTGTTTAGAAGGCGGGATTGGGAAGTACTCGAACATCCACCCAATTCACGAGACAGGAGCTCTTGTGAATGTGACTTATTCACAAGATCAAAGAACCTCCATGAGACATTCGATTTCAATCAAGAGTTGATATCCAGAAAGCTCTAGATCGACCACATGGGAGAGAGATCCAGAAATGGTGCTGCAGTTGGAGGGTGCCGTATTACAAGGATTTGGCAACATATAGTTGAATTGGCAAGATACTAATGTCAAAAGTAGCTTACGTTTTTTGTGATGTATTGCTATTGCTTAACGAATGCCCTGGTATAATTTGACACATTTAAATAATTTCTACTAATTCATTTTCCCATTGCTGTATTTAAAATAAGGGTCATTAAATTGTATGGGGTTCAGAATCATGGAAAAGCAAATATGGAGGCTGATAAGTAGATTTTTTAATTTTGTGTTTTAAATAAAGCCCATTTATTATTGTCCAATTTCGGTGATTTTGGAGAATACCATCCTCGTCAGTTTCGTTACGAAAAATCTAAAATTGCGACCGTAGAACGATTTTAAAATTTTCTTTTCAGGTGAAATCCTACTTCCAATAGACCGATTTTTCTGGTTAACTGACCCGAACTTACTTTTTTATTTAATTTATTAGTATATGACGAATTTGGTTCCGAAAAAAATTGCTGTCGCTAAGGTATTACACACGCGCACACGCAAGCACGCGCACACGCACGCACGCACACACACACACACAGACACAGAGAGACAGCGACACGGAGACACACACACAGACACAGACAGAGACACGGAGACACAGAGACACGGAGAGACAGAAACACGGAGACACAGAGACACACAGACACAGAGACACGGAGACACAGACAGACACACACACACACACACACACACATAGAGACAGAGACAGAGACACGGAGACACAAACACAGACAGACAGACAGACAGACAGACAGACAGACAGACAGACAGACACACACACACACACACGCACGCACACACACATACACATACACACACACACACACACATACACCCACACAAACACACGCATAGACACGTACGATAAGATACACAAACACCCATTCGCACGAACGTATGCAAACACACACTTTGAAAAATCTTTCAATGAGCACTACCTCTATAGCTTCATTCCTTCGGAATTACCTAACAAATGATTGCGTATTATTAGTTTATTACAATTATTACTAATCATCTATGTGATTTAACGGTTAGCCTGCCTGAGTAGCCTCCCAACGGTCTCATTCGATACCCGACGACACCATAGACATTTTCTTTAAGTAACTATATGATAGAATGTTTTCTTTTAGTATAGAATGTGGAGAGTATTGATTTGCCCTAATGATTATAGTTAAATGAGCAGATACTTGATATTAGAAACAGTGAAATATACTCAATCCAGATTACCACATAATCCTACCACGTAAATGATAAGAATTATATCCATCCATCCATAGTAATTCTGCCCGAAGGCAGGTCCTTCACTGCAATCATAGCATTTTCATGCTATGCTTGCAGCTTTACTAGGGAATTGTGTAGGTGTGGTAGCTTCCCGTTGCTTTCTACACCGGTGAAGGGTGATGATGATAATGATACTGGTAAGGATGATAATGATAAGGATGATGGCCATATGATTTCGGGGGCCGTTTGGGCCTTAAAGTTTTCCTGACATTTGTCTTACAGGTGAGGAAAAACCCCGATAAAAACCTCACCCAGAAAAACTGCCCCGACCGGGGATCGAACCCGGGCCCGCTGCGTGACAAGGCAGCACGCTACCTCGAGACCACAGCGGTGGACTCAAGAATTATATATTTGCGTTTAATTTTTAACGCTGGGGTCTTTGTACTAAGTACTCTACAATGTGCTAAAGAATGTCATGTTATGTTTAATCACTGTAGTACTGACGTATTCACTCCGTTGCTCTAGGGAGCGAGTTCGAATTGCTCTGCTCTCGTAGGCGAGAGGCATAAGATATGGGAGACAGCGGCGGTTCCTATGAAATTCCAAGAAGTTAAATTATCATACGATTTCAATACATTATTATTATTATTATTAGTATTATTATTATTAATATTATTAATCTGTTAAGAATCATAATTATGTCTAATCTTATATTATTGATATTTTTAAAACTATATATAACTAACTCATTAGCACTATCGAACCAGTAGGTTCATAGAAGTGCGGACATAAGCTCTCCATATATCCCTATTCTGAGCCTATGTTTTTCAGTCATCCCTTGTATAATCTACTTTCCTCAAATCATGCTCATCTCATTCTTGGTCTTCTAAGTGGGAGTTTTTTCTGGTTTTTCTATAAGAATCTTCCATGCCCCTCTTTCATTCCCAATTCGTGTCACATATCCCCCCCATCGCAGTCTACGATACTTAACTGTTCTTATTATATTTGGTTTCCTATAAAGAGCATATAGCTTACTGTTGGTCGAAGGCGATAAGCAGACGAAAAAAGTAATTTGGTCGAAACAATGACGATCTTCCACAGTAACAATACAATCGTCAAGAAACGCGGACATGGGTTCCATTTGATAACATTTTCCGAAGGTAAAATAGTCCCCCATTCGGTTCTCCAGGAGGAAACTACTTCAGAGAATCCATGTTAAATGGATATATTCCTAGGGACATGGAATGTTAGGACATTTTATTGTAGTGAGGTAGTAGAAATATTAACGCAGGGATTGAATAAATCACCCTTGGATATAGTCGCTTTACAGAAGTTAGTTGGCCAGGAGATGGTAGTCAGGAATCAAGAAGTTTGTGTCGTACTACGGGGGATACAGAGAGATCTGAATTTAGAACGGGATTTTAGTCCGTAGGAGGATCCTCCCGCTATCCGAGATATTAAGTTCGTCACCGATAGGATATCATACATAATTCTAAAGGGTAAACATCATGATTTTCTAATTGTAATTCAACATGGTTCCACAGATGAAAATAATGCCCAATTTACGAATGAAATAATTACACGATCTCATAGGTAAAATAATACATGTTATTCATTTCATAGTATTTCTTAGGCTATCAAAGTGATTCTAAATCACAATTTGAGGTTACGTAATATTTTTTTAAATATTAAAATAAGCACCTGTTATTCAGTCGTCCTCAATTTAAATGGGTTTGTGTTTAAAGAAAGCTTCGTCAATTAGTTAAAACTATGTATGTCTTTTAGAACATGGCTTTAACTAATTGAGGAAGTTTTTTAAACATAAATCTTTTTTAATTGAGGACGACACATACATCAGGTATAAATATTTTAATATTAAAAAAATATAAACCAATATATACCAATGGTCACCCCCTGGGAGAAATAAACGTGGCAGACCAAGATGGAAATGGAAAACCTACGTCAGAACCATAATGGATGATAGGAATTTGGAAGAGGGAGGTTGGAATGATAGAGATAAATGGAAACTGAAGACGGCAAACCTATAAGTGGGGGAAAGCCGAAGAAGAAGAAGAAATCTTAGATTATAGACAATATTAATTTTCTTTTTTATATGTAATACATGATGATGTGTAAAAAACGAGCTGCAACGTATGAAACTCGTTAACATTGTTACGTAATTATTATATTATATAAGTTATGAAACTACGTTCGTTTCATGGCATGTGCTCACGCAATAAACTATAACATTGTACTCGCAAATTTGTTTCATAACATACTCTCATAGATTAAAAAAAAATTGGAAACTTCCTTCATTTAAATAGAAACGTTATATCGATATTGAAAACGTGATTTTTACCTCGTATTTTAGCAATTTTATATAATTTTATCCTGCAATATATTCTACCTACTTAAACGTGAAAAAATCTATAAAAGTTCATCGTAGCTCTAGTGGCCCATAGATATGAGAATCACGGGTTGAAATGCAGCTTTGTAGATGTATTGTTTCGGAAGATAAATGGAATCGTGGCCGTCACACAGGGATGGCAATTCGCATGACATCTCGTGCTGATTGTCTAGGAAGATGGAACTCTTAATCTCCTACTATTTAAAAAGTCTCCTAAGAAATGTAGTGGGCCACATGTCGTAGATTTACATGTTTGTAGAGCGGGAATGTGTCTACTTAGAAATACCATGGCAACCAAATACTCGGCTCAAAGGAACCTGGACCTATATGTATTTTAAATTTCGGGGACTAAAATTTAAAATGATTATGGGCAATATTCTACACTAAAAAGCCTCTTACTTGTCTGTAAAACTTGCCTACAGTTTCACGGCAAATATTTTAAAATCATAATGATAATATAATTTGTTGAAAAAATCTCTATTTGCGCAGATGGATAAATCCTATAACTAACTAACTGGCACTATCGAACCCGTAGGTTCATGGCCACGCGGACATAAGCTCTCCATTCATCGCTATCCTGAGCTAATGTTTTCCAATCATTCCCTGTATAATCTACTTCCCTCAAATCATAGTTAATATTATTCTCCCACCTCATTCTTGGTCTGCCAACTGGGCGTTTTCCCCCTGGTTTTCCTATAAGAAACTTCCATGCAAGTCTTTCATTCCCCATTCGTGTCATCGCAGTCTAAGACTTAACTGTTCATATTACATCTGGCTTCCTGTAAAGACCATATAGTTCACTGTTTTTAGTCTTCTCCATTCACGGATAAATCCTATACAAAACACAATTTATTATTTTTATTTTAGCTGATTTATCTATAGGTTTGGCAGCTCCATGGCGCAAACGGTTAGACGCTCGCCTCTCACCGCTGGCGCTGTGGTCCCGAGATCGAGTAAATCGAGTCTCGGTCAATCCATGTGGGTTTCGTGGTGGACGAAACGGAGCTTGGGCAGGTTTATCTCGGGGTTTTATCCCGTTTTCCCCCGCCACAATTTCATTCCACTATTTCTCCATAGTCATCTCATCCATTTCATTTCATTTCATTCATCTGACCCCGTGATGGTGTGTCAGGTGCGGTCGGCCGGCACCCTTGTCATTCACAGGGGGTTCATCTTATCTCGTCCCTCGACCCGACCGTGAGTTGGACACGAGTTGAGGATATTTATTTATATTTGTTTATTAGGTTTTTTTCGCCTGGTGCTTACTTGCCTATTCAGATTCCACACCATTCATTGAGGACCTAACAATATGTATATACGAGTGTTTATTAATTTAGATAAGGTAGGTTGAAAAAGTGTTTCTTATTTTAGGGTTGAATTTATTTTACTAGGCATAAATCTATGGAACAAGACTTACAGTTTAACTTCTATTCCGAAGAAAGAAATACTGAGGACAGATAGACCTTGAACATCTATGGATCCTGGCCTAATATATAACCGGGAAGTCAATATTTGGAAGTAGAAATAGTAGCCAAAAAATCAGCGGACTGACATTTCGGATATATTTCAGGAGAGACATTGCTAGATCCTGGGACTTCAGGCTTTATAAATAATTAAAATAGGCAGTCAAAAAGGAGGAGTACATTTATTAAAGTAGGGAAACAAACAGTTATGATAACCAAAATACACAACCGAAGGGCAATATAGAAATAACAGGTATTAGGTTCTTCTTCTTCTTCTTCTTCTTGTGCTTCATGAAATTAGGCCTTTTGACCTGTTTTCACATCAAGTGGGATTTAATGAATCCTCCCATCTAGTAAATGGGCTTCCAACATTTCTATGTCTTATTGTTTTATACTTTAGTAACAGCTGAGGGATTCTATCTGTAGGCATTCTCTTAACATGTTCATACAAGTTGTTTCTCATGTTGTCAATTCTATTTGTTAAATTAAAAATATTTAAGTCCTTCCTAATATCCTCACTTCTTTTCTTGTCCAAAATTGTCACGCCTGCTACTGAACGTAGGAAATTCATTTCTGCAGTTTCTATTTTCCTTCTGTCTGAACGGTTAAGAGTCCAATTTTCACCTGCATATGTTAAGACAGGCACTGCTATAATTTTGTAAAATTTTAGTTGTGTGCTCCTCAAAGTTTTATTTTTCAGTGTCCGTCTTATAGTGCCACACATTCTGTAAAATATATTTAATTTAATATTGAGGACCAGTATTAGGTTATTTACATTAATCAATTAATCAACATATTTATGTTAAAATTAAAATATAAAATTGTGAAATATTTTAATTTTGAATAATACCTCAACGGAACTTTATCATGAATTTTATTAATGTCGATATTTATTTTAACTCTGTGCCAAATGTTTATAGTAACTTAATTCATTTGGAGTTTATTTGATGAAAATCCATTTTTATATTAATTAAATAAAAATAAAACTTAAAGTTTTATATGATTTTCATATTTAATAAATTAAAATTCACGATAAAAATCGTCTGAAGAAGGTACAAAGTACTGAAACAGCTGTTGCGAATTTGTATTTTAATAAATATGAAAATCATATAAAAGTTTTATTTTTATTTAATTAACGTAAAGTAACTTAAATTTTAAACTTTTAAACAAAATTCTAGTTGCACTTGAGAACAAAATGAACATTTTTTTGTAGGCCTATGTATTATAGTGTCAGCCGCGATGGTCTAGTGATTATGTTCCTTTCCTCTAGTCTCGAGGGTCGCTGGTTAAAACCCGGTCGGGATTGATGGATTATTAGGATGGAGTAATTAAAAAGATAAGCCATCGGGAAAGTATTTTAAGCCATAGGTCTCAAGTCTCAAAAAGGACATTCAGCCTAAATTAGCGCCTCTGAGTTACATTTAAATGGCCTTCCCCATTTAATAATACCATAATTGCCTATTAGATTCTCATTGAGGCGATGTACTATATGCCACTCACTGACATTAATACATCAGTCGAGAAATAAGCGTAACTAAATTAACTCAGTTAAGAAACTTCCACTTGGTGAGCACCCATGTCTTCTCGAGGGACGTACACTAAGAAAAAAAAAGAGCGGACACTTGATCTCGAACCTTTTTAAGTTTCAACGCGCGATTCACACGAGTAAACTAATTGTACAATAGAGCCACAATACGTTCCCCTTCCTCCAATGAAAAACATTCTTTTACGCATAGCAAGCCTGCGAACGCTTAGCTCAGTTCCTTATTACTGGTTTCGTATGCAAGAGGTCATAGGTTCGATTCCCGACGAGGTCAATCTTTTTAATTGTTACAATACTTTATATTTTATTCTGTCCGTCCATTCTTAAAGAGAAACGAAGTTTCGGCAGTATTATTATTATTATTATTATTATTATTATTATTATTATTGTTGTTGCCCATCATCTATGTTTTATGTTGTTGCCATCATTATGGGCTTTTATTAGGCTGGACTTAACCTATATAAATTAAATATTTTAATTGAAGGGTAACACTTTTTCCTCACCAATACATAATAAATAAATACATAAATTTAAGAAGATATATTATCTTTTACTACATGGATTTTTAGCATTATTATTAAAACGTGATACTGAATACGCAAATTTATACCGGTAGCTAAATAGTGTTATAGAGTTTACGAAGACAGGAATATTACTTAAAATAGTGTAAAGTGGACGTAGATTATGTGGCTGGAATTAAATGTTATAGGATGTATTTTGCGGAAATACAAATGAATACCTATATGAAGCCTGGCTCTCGTACATATTTAATTTTTCGTAATTGCTTTAACGATCTACGCTACCCGAACGTCGGATTCTAGCCGTCTAAATCCTTGTTATCTTGCTTAATTTTACACTATGCACGAGAGTTGAACTTTATTCGAAATGTCGCAATTTGAGTAATATTATATACGTCGAACACTCGTAAATATCTAGAAATATGTCTCACTCACTGCTCTTTAACTATTTAAGACCATTAAAATCATACACAGCGTATTAAAAGCATTTAACAATGCGTTACCTCGTGAATCACAGCTTTTGCTCTTCTAGGCATGGGCAGTGCGTCATAACAGGGACTGCATTTTGAAGCCGCTAATTCATTTTTTGCTAAGTTTACATTATGTACACACATGTATATGCATTACAATGTTTTATCTGCTTATTCGTTACACATACAACAACATATTTCTATAAGATTCCTGAGGTCATGCTGAGTCATTTGTAAACATCAACTGAGGTTTTGGAAAAAATCTAAAACACAGATTTACAGAAGAGTCCATTTCAGCTGCTACGCCTCAACTCGTATAGAGTTGCCGCTTTGTAGAATTTTTAACTGTTACTGAGTTTACCGAGATCAGAATAAAAAAAAAAACTTTATTACAAAATTTTACTTTACTAAGCCCTCTCCCTCTCTTTCCCTGCTAACACTCTAGTCATTGCAATGTATCATCCATACTGTATAAGTTTCACTGACCATCAGATGCCCTTTCTTGAATCTGGCAAATACTTGTGACAGGAAACTGAACTGGGCGACAGTGAAAGTTAAATAATTTTTCGCTTCCAAAGGTTCGAGAAGTTTCTTAAGTGCTACGATCGAAAATACGCCCTTCTCTACAGTGTTGACTACCTTAGTTATACAAGGGAAACTTGAAGCTTAGTAAACTGCTGCTGAAATCTGCATCCCCCCCAACTCGTATGACAGATTGAGGAGCAGAGGCTTATCTGGAGTAGTCTGTAATGTTGAGACCATGACGAGGCTTTCAGAAATACCTTAAAGCTGGAAATCAATTTATCTACATTCGAAAACAATGATTTAAGTCTTTTGGTAACCGTGAAAATCGCGTGCATATTTCGAAGTAGCATTTTTAAAAATGGTCCAATCTTTTCCGTGCTTGGAGCGCCGACATTGATGAAAAGTTTCACTTTGTAGTATTGAATTTCTTCAGGCCATAATAACTTTAATGAATCAGCGAATAACTGCGTTTTCTTTAATATTGATATATTTTCCAGACTCTCTATTGTAAGAAGGAATGCTTTCCTTCGTCAACCTTCTAAAGATGAATCTAAAGGCCAACAACGATAATGTCAGTAAAATTACTTTTTGGATCGGTCGGTTCGTCTTTTGAAATTCAGATCATTTTATTTTGAATAGTTTTCATTACAACATCGCAAAATTAATTTAACTAACATTTTCGCAAACTTTACTCACTAAGTACAGATTTTTTCACGTATTTCGTAATAAACTGTCTTAATATACTATTCTGTAGTTCTTACAATGGTATTCCGGCATCAAGAAAAGCTCTATACAAGTCCTATGCAACTGTGATTTTTTTACTCGATGTAGTTGATAGCAAATAAATCTTCTTCTTCCCAGTAGTCTTGAAGAACACATTATTGTTTTGGGTATGCTGATATGTTGAGATATAAAACATTTATTTTCATTGTTCACTGTTTGCTCACGTAAGTATTTTGCCGTCAGTCGAATATACTCTATACAAAATTAATAAATTAACTCTGTACTTTACCTTTTTACAGGAACAGTGAATTTAGGCATGTTAACAGCCACCCTGTACAAAAATGTGGCAGTGAAATAAAGAGAATAAAAATATTATTCTAAAAATAAATTGGGGTCAAATGGACCCAATATCAATAGTTGGTGAAAGCCTTCTATGAAAAATGGCTCAAAAAAGTTTCTATTCATTGTTTTGTTTTGGAGGAGACATGAACCTATTGGAATACAAGTGAAGCACCCGCGGCAATTAAAACCTACCCCATGATTAAATATAATAATATGTACCAAGTGCCTACCTTTTACTATTTACATGGCGACATTCATAGTTGCATTGAAAAAGTTAAAGTATGCATTGACTACATAAGGGAATAATAATAAAATTATTTTTGGAGTTATTTCCTTTCATCAAATATTTTTACAACTCGCAAAAAACCATTAATTCAAATCATAAATAATACTTACTTACTCACTGGCACTATCGAACCCGAAGGTTCATGGCCGCGCGGACATAAGCTCTCCATACATCCCTATCCTGAGCTAATGCTTTCCAATCATTCCCTGTATAATCTACTTCCCTCAAATCATAGTTAATGTTGTTCTCCCACCTCATTCTTGGCCTACCAAAATCATAAATAATAAACAAATGAATGTTATAATAGACAATAAAAATCATTAATTTCGTAAATTAGACAATTATGTTAAAATGCAACATGAAAATAGTTCATTTTCATCACAATACTATAATTCGACAGATTACGTTGAAATTAAAGATAGATGCACCTCATTAAAAGGGCTTTCCGGACTCTATATATCATTACCTATCTCCAAAAAAGTAACTTAATGAATGTCCATTTATATTAGACAGTTATTCAATTTTATATTTAGGATTGTTAGATTTTTGTGCACGTCTGTAACTGTTCGTTATGCAGAAAGCGTTCAGTTTTACTTTAAAGTGACATGCATTAGCAGCTCGCTTCTCCATCCATTAAGCATTGCGATCCGTACACATTCGAAATAAAAAGGGCACAAATCTAGCTGCCGTCCTATTATTCATGTTAAATTCCTCGGAATTCGTTTCCAGAATACGTCTGTTGCTATTTCATTTAACGATGCTATGTAACATCTCAATCCATTAATGTCGCGATTCAGAACTGTGGTTGAAATGATCGGAAATTCTGCTCTGAGGCCTATTATTTCCGGCTTGAAGTTCTTTCAACTATCATAAGTCTACAGTTTCAATTTCCCTTAAAAATAAGTCATACTAAGGATTTTTACGTCCTGATAAAATACATTTATCCCATCAGGTCCCAACCCGCGAATCTCGATTTACACAACTGAAATAAAAATATTATCATTAATTAAATAAAAATAAAACGTAGTTTTATTTGATTTTCATATTTATTATATAATTCAGTGACAGCTGTTTCGGTACACTGTACCTTCTTCAGACATGTTAAATTATGAATTGTGTTCCAACTGATCTAAGCAACAATACAACAATATTTATTTAAATTTTTAAATTTAACAAAGGGGATTCATTCAAATCAAGTTGAGAATTTAACAGTTTGTTACTACTTTTAAACTTATTAATTTCTACAGCCTCCAAAAGATCTAACTTCTTACCCTTATCACAAATATGTAAATTTCAAAATTTGGATCGAAACAATGATTAAATTGGAATAGGTGGTTAGCATAGTTTGAATTTTCTAAATTTCTGTTATATGCTCTCGTGTGTTCCTTTATCCGAGATATAAAAGGTCTACCAGTTTGTCCTATATAGACATTGTCACATGTGCCACACTTCAATTTATATACACCTGATAATTTTTCTTTTTTGTTTTGGTTTTATTGTTTTTTATTATATTTTGTAGAGTTAATGTTTTTTATTATATTTTGTAGAGTTTATGTTTTTTATTATATTTTGTAGAGTATAAAACTCTACAAAATATAATAAAAGACACTAAAACCAAAACAAAAAAAGAAAAATTATCAGGTGTATATAAATTGAAGTGTGGCAGATGTGACAATGTCTATATAGGACAAACTGGTAGACCTTTCATATCTCGGATAAAGGAACACATGAGAGCATATAACAGAAATTTAGAAAATTCAAACTATGCTAACCACCTATTCCAATTTAATCATTGTTTCGATCCAAATTTTGAAATTTTACATATTTGTGATAAGGGTAAGAAGTTAGATCTTTTGGAGGCTGTAGAAATTAATAAGTTTAAAAGTAGTAATAACAAACTGTTAAATTCTCAACTTGATTTGAATGAATCCCCTTTGTTAAATTTAAAAATTTAAATAAATATTGTTGTATTGTTGCTTAGATCAGTTGGAACACAATTCATAATTTAACATGTCTGAAGAAGGTACAGTGTACCGAAACAGCTGTCACTGAATTATATAATAAATATGAAAATCAAATAAAACTACGTTTTATTTTTATTTAATTAATAAATATGGATTTTCATCAAGTAAACACCAACTCAAATGATTAAAAATATTATCGACGTACTTTGATTACACTAGTGTCCAGTTGATCTGAAGTTATGTCAATATGGACTACAGCAGGACCCACCAATTACATTTCATGGAGGTCCGTTTTCAAAGTAGTAAATTAAGTCGAGGTCCGGAACCACAGTTGATTAAACATACGTTATTAAGTAATTAATATTATAAGGAAATTATTTAAATTATGTTATGGGTGTGAATTGCACAAATTAAAGTTTTAATAATTGTGAAACAGTACCTGATGTATCAGTCGTTCTCAACAATGTGCAGTGTTGTTTTACAGGAGGCCTTTCGATAACTTAAGTATCATCTTCTGCTTTCATTTTGGTACTGACTGTTGCTGGTAATTATTTTGTACAATGAGTTTATATTGCTGGGTATGTTCTCGTTCAGCAGGTGTTTGTTTGTGGTTCCTTGATGATTTCTAATTCTTCGAGAACGTTGATTTTCGATATATCGTTTTCTCTATGCAGGATCGATAATACGTTGTCTATTGTGTTGAATTGATGTCCTGCTTCTACTATATGTTTTGAAAAACTGGATTTCCCCTCATTTTTTATGAAATCTCTGAAATGTTCATTAATTCTTGCCGTGAAGTTTCTGGTAGTTCTTCCTATGTAAAATTTGTCACAGCTATTGCAATTCAATTTATAAACTCCTTTATTTTTATATATGTTCGTTTCTTCTATTTCATTTGAAATTATATTATTTAGTTTGTTATTTGTTGTGTAGGCAATTTTTATGTTTTTGTCATGTTTTTTGAAAATATTTGCTAGCTTTTGTGTTTCTATGCAATTTGTTGTTTCTTATGCAAAAAAACCTAAAAAACATGACAAAAACATAAAAATTGCCTACAGAACAAATAACAAACTAAATAATATAATTTAAAATACAATAGAAGGAACGAACATATATAAAAATAAAGGAGTTTATAAATTGAATTGCAATAGCTGTGACAAATTTTATATAGGGAGAACTACCAGAAACTTCACGGCAAGATTTAATGAACATTTCAGAGATTTCATAAAAATGAGAGTAAATCCAATTTTTCAAAACATATAGTAGAAGCAAGACATCCATTCAACACAATAGACAACGTATTATCTATCCTGTATAGAGAAAACGATATATCGAAAATCAACGTTCTCGAAGAATTAGAAATCACAAGGAAACCACAAATAAACACCTGCTGAACGAGAACATACCCAGCAATATAAACCCTCTGTACAAAATAATTACCAACAACAGTCAGTACCAAAATGAAAGCAGAAGAGGATTCTTAAATTATCGAAAGGCCTCCTATAAAACAACACTGCATATTATTGAGGACGACTGAGATATCAGATACTGTTTTAGAATTATTAAAACTTTAACATAGTAACCTCGGCGGAGTTTCGTAATGTATTTTAAAAATCTTGATTTGTACAAATTAAAGAAAACACATGGTAAATACTAAAAGGATACAGCACAGTAGTACACAGTAATAATTATTTAAAAGTTTGTGATAAAAATGCTTTATTATTCGCTGACGATGTTGTACTTTTAGCAGAATTTGAAAATGAGCTCCAAATGTTAGCATATAAATTTAAATTAATAGCCAATATATATAATTGTAAAATATCAATAAATAAGTCAAAAGTAATGGCATTTATTGGTAAATATGGAATTAGATCAAAAATTGTACTGGATAACAAAATAATAGAACAAGTATCACATTTCCAATATTTAGGATGTGATAGAACTTATAGAGAAAATAAAGTAAATAAATTTCAGGGTATTTGTGGAACCATAAAAAGAACCTTAGGTCGGAAAACAAGGAAAGATACGAAACTTAAATTATATAAAACAATGGCTGTTCCTTTGTTGTTGTATGGAAGTGAAAATTGGATAATGAAATCAAGGGATAAAAGCAGGATACAGACCGCGGAAATGCTGTTTTTACGTAATGTGAAAGGATGCACAAGAGCGGATAGAATAAGGAATGAAACTATACGAGAAGAATTAAATATATATAAAATTGAAGATAAAATCAGCGAAAATAATAAGAAATGGACAGAACACTTAATGAGAATGAACAACGAAAGAATACCAAAAAGAACCTTCCTGTATAATCCCAGAGGAACAAGAGATGTTGGCCGACCACGTAGAAGATGGACTCCACTTTTAACTTCGCCGGAACAGGCTGCATAGCCTAAACCTTGTAGTATAAGAAGAAGAAGTTTGTGATAAACTTAGCATATGGTCAGAGTAATATTTAAATATCTCACCTCACAAATTTCGTGTTTTTCACGATACCAGGTTTCGAACGGAATCCCGTTCATCTTCAGTCAAATCTCATACCATATACAGTACTGCCAACGAAGCCAACAATACTACTATCATAACATGACATTTAGTAAATTGGTTTTATTCGATATTTAACAGGTTTTAAAAATTTCTATTAATTGCATATGTAACCGGTCCGAAAACCAAAGCCCCAGAGTCCGGATCCGGACCGCGGTCCGCCAATTGGTGATCCCTGGACTAGAGCTTCATAAATTATCATTCGTACCGCATTTTTTGATACATGCACACAATCATTTAACTGTTATTTTCTTCTTCAACTTCAAGATTAGGCTGTAAGCCTGTGCCGACTCAAAGCATATCCCTCCATGTGGTCATGGGACGTCCAACGGAACATTTATCTCTTGGAATATATTGTAAAGTCTGTTTTGATAGATGAGATGTCTCCTTTCTATTTATATGTTGAAACCACTTTAATTTGTTGTCTGTCAATTTATTTGCTAATTCATGTATTTGTAATTGTTCTCTAATGACGGTATTGCGGATATGATCTCTTAAGGCGTGTCCTACTATCTTTCTTAAGAAACGCATTTCTGCCGTTTCTATCTTCCATTTTCCAAATTTATTTAATGTCCAGTTTTCACTTCCGTATATTAGGAGAGCGACTGCCAACACCTTATAAAAATCTCATCTTTGTTTCTTTCCTGGTTCTTAGAATTGTGCCACACTTATGGTGGAATTTTGATAATTTATTATCAGATATTTCTATTTGTCATATGTTATTAAGCATCCAAAATAATTGGAACATCTTATTTGATCCATTGCTTTGTATCTTTGGTTTGTAGAATTATTTTTGAACGGATATGATATTTTCCGTCAAATACCATTACTTTTGATTTGTTTATTGATATATTGATATAGGTATGCAAATTATAATGCAACATAATTTCTTGCAATTGATTCTTGCTCAGACTGTGTTTTCATTTTGAAACAAGTAATAGAGAGACATAGAGAGTTCAATATGCAAACTCATATTTTATTTGGAATTATATAAAAGCTTTTGGCAAAGTTCTCAGGCGAAAATTGTGGGAAATAATGCATGAGAGAGAGAGAGAGTATCCCATATGTATAATAGAAGTAATAAAATAAATGTACAATGGCCCAACAATATGCATAACTGATACCAATGGAAGAACTGAGCTGATTAATCAAAGAGTACGCAAAGGTTGTCCACTGTTTCCAATTCTATTTAACATATTTGTTGACGATATAACTGTTACATGCTTACTATATCACAATAAGCTGTATATTTCTATTATGTTACATTAATTTAATTACATTATTAAAATGCGATTATAATGATATAGGCACTGATAACGAAATATACCATTTACTTTGACGACTGAAGGAAATTAAAAAAAAAAATATTAAAAGAGTGCAATTAGCTTCCTCCAGGTCAGCAAGTCTGACTTTTATTTTCTGGCTTCTTCAGTCATTAACGAAAATACTGGTTTTAAATATCGTTATCTAAATTAAAAAAATAATAGTCTCCATTTTGAAATGTCATTAAATTACATTGGTCCCGCGCCGTAGCCGAGCGGTTAAGGTAGGAAGCCTTGGCGCAGAGCTACGGGACTTGCGCTGGTTCGAGTCTCCATGGGGGAAGAATTTTTCTCATGGTATTTCGGCCAGTATGGGACCGGTGCCCACCCAGCATCGTGAGGCAATTGGGTAGCTACAATAAGTAGCGGCTCCAGGTTGAGGAACCATCTATAACGGCTAGGGGACTCGACATGCTAACCACATGTCACCCCTACACTGGCTGTTGATCATCTACCTCTGTGATTGACACATGTGGATGTGAAGGGCCAGCAGCCGGCTGGTAAAAGGGCAACCGCTGAAAAGTGGAAAGACCCTCAATCGGAATTAAATTACATTGGAGTAATTATACAGAACAGCACGTGACAAATAGAATATAAATACACAGAGCTTATTGGGTACTGCCTAAGATTTTAAATGTGATATTACCTTAGGTTTTAAGTGTCTATAAATAAGAAATAAATATAAATGAAGTTAGTAAAATATATTTATGCTATCTTTAAAATCTGGAGATTAAATTTAGTTTGAGGTTATTTCGTAATATGACATTTTAAAATTAAATTTCAAAAGCTAGTAATCATGTGAGTATAGATTTCCAGAAAAAATAAAATTTATATCAGTGCTGTCTAACTTTCTTGTGTAATAGGGCGCATGTGGTTGTGTATGGGAGCGCGCGCGGGCGCCAAGTAACAATTCCGCTACCACAATATTATTGTCACTAATTCTGCCACAGCCATACTAGCCTACTACTATGACTACTACTATGACAACTACTACTATTACTAAAATAATAATAATAATAATAATAATAATAATAATAATAATAATAATAATAATAATAATAATAATAATAATAATAATAATGTAATGAAAAAATTAGAGCTGTAACAGGCTGTCTTTAATGTGTCATCCAAATGCGAGTCAGTCAGGCAGGATCAGTATTTACTTTTTGATGATGCTGGTAGATGAAAATGCGACTTCGCAAATCTGTGTGGAACCAAAACAAGAATAAATTTGCAGAGCAACACTAACGGCAATGGGGTATTTATTCCTGTCCACTAGAGTCCAGAAATTGCCGAAAGTTGCATAGGAGGATGTTAAATATATGTCTTCTTGAAGATTTAAAATTTCGATTTCTAATTCTGGAAGATTATACTTTCTGAATATTTCACAAACGCTCCCACTAAGCTCACTAATGTCAACAGAAGTTGGTTTCCATATAAATTAAAAAAAAAAGATTATTCAATTAACCTATCAGTTTATCATAAACTGTTTTAAACAAAATACGGCAATATATCCGGCTGGCACAATATATATATATATATATATATATATAATATATATATATATATATAATTTTTTTTTTCAGGCACCATCGTGCACGCGGGCGTCGCGTTGGACAGGCCTGCTTTATATTATACGACCACATTAATTTAATTTTTATAAGATTCATGATATGTTCCGTTGAGGTATTATTCAAAATTGAAGTATAAAATTATGAAATATTTACCTAAAAGGTCCGTCTCCTCAACTTTATTAGTTATTTAACTGTACCGTCATTTTGAGGTTAGAATATTTGTGTTTTAAACTTTAATTTTGAATAATACCTCAACGGAACGTATCATGAATCTTATAAAAGTTGACTATGCAGCCAGTCAGGCTAAAATTAAACACAAATATTCTACCTCAAAATGACGCTACAGTTAAATAACTAACAAAGTTGAGGAAATGGACCTTTTAGGTAAATATTCCATAATTTCACATTCATTTACATGAAAAATTATTTGAGAAAATTTAAAATACTCATCGTGAAATAAACATTCACGTAATTAGCAAACCTTTCCCTAATTATTTTATTAAATACGCAATATATTATTTTATATACTAAAAACGTGTATTTTCATATCATGGGTTAAGATATCTTATGAATACGTAACATGTAAATATTATCGCATAACTTATGTTTTTATGGCTATTAATACAATCATTCCATAAACATTTTTAGAATCAAATTCAATCAATTCATTTAGCTTTCATTTATGCATAGAACTTTAGGAGGATATTCAGTTGATTTAATTCTGTG
This sequence comes from Diploptera punctata, assembly GCA_030220185.1. Taxonomy (NCBI): domain Eukaryota; kingdom Metazoa; phylum Arthropoda; class Insecta; order Blattodea; family Blaberidae; genus Diploptera; species Diploptera punctata. The sequence continues at coordinate 879,063 of JASPKZ010006836.1, read as the reverse complement.
AAAAAAAATAGTTTTATATTCTTGAGCAATGTTATGGTAGTGCATGTAGTCAATACTAATAAAATTCATTGTTAAAACCGTTGAGGTGGAGAGTCATAAAATAAAATAAGTTAAAATACCTTCTTAGGTAAAATCCGTCGTCCTCAACTTTTAAAATATGTGATCTTTATGCCTGTAGGCCTTTCAGGACATCCGTCCCATCTTCAGCAGTTCATTCTTCGCTACAGCATCCAGGTTGATGTTTGATGCTGCTGGTCCTAATGTGACTTCTTAAGCTTTAGTCACGACAAAGCCACATTAGGACCAGCAGCATCAAACATCAACCTGGATGCTGTAGCGAAGAATGAACTGCTGAAGATGGGACGGATGTCCTGAAAGGCCTACAGGCATAAATATCACATATTTTAAAAGTTGAGGACGACGGATTTTACCTAAGAAGGTATTTTAACTTATTTTATTTTATAGTGCATGTAGATATATCAAGAGAAATTTAAATGTCATTCAAATTTTTAATTATTATTCTTATTTGCTGTCTATCTATACATTCTTACAATATTCTTTATTGTAGGGTATGTACTCTACAGAATATTAACCACACACGTATAAATGTCAAAAATACCAATACTGATTTAAGTAAGGGTCTTTATGGGGACATACTGCAAAAAAATATATATCGATATCTGAAAACTCAATCTTCTGATAGCGAAGAGTTAAGAATAAATTGATTATTGATCCATCAGTTGTGAATAGAGTCCAAGTCCCTATGATCTGAACCTAGATTGAATCCAAGATTAAATGGCAATACAGATTTAAAATTAAATTAATTTTACAATTTTTATATTCCATCCTAATATTTTTTTTATTTATTGATAATCTTTTACAATTACATGGTGTTTTATATAAAGATACGAGATCATACGAAATATTCTTTCTACATAATGCAGAAAATTTAACAAATACTGTTACCGAATATTTTTCCTTTATTTTTATTTCACCCTTCCTTCTTTTTGTAGGACCTACATCCCCATGTGACTTACAATTCATTACCCTAATTGGTTCGCCGGTAAATGGGGAGCAGTAACACTTAACCACACATTAAACAGACACACAGTGGCAGACCTCTTTGAATCTAATCTAGGGAATCGGTCAAGTTGATCGTCGAATACAACACTAGTCATTATGAGATAATGGTTACATATCCATATCGCATCTATTTCATTAAATGATACAGTGGAATGGTGAATATGATAAAACGATTCTGGTAATTAAATTAAAAAAAAATAGATAAAAGAAGAAGTGAAGATATTAGAAATGGGCTAAATATTTTTAAACTTTTAGATAAAATAAAATAATCTAGGAAAAACTGGAAAGAACATGTTCAAAGAATGAAAGATGATCGGATTCCAAAAATTATACTTAATTACAATCCAAGAGGAGACAGGAATATTGGTAGACCGAAAAAGAGATGGATTCTACTTTTTGAATGAGAATCTATGAGACCACGACAAGCCGCATGGGCTTAATCTGTGATTGTTGATGATGATGAACTAAGATTTGCTTGATGACCGAGTAAAAGCAAGTCAGACTGACCGACATAGGGATCTTCCTAATACGAGTCTCGAAGATACCGCTTGAACAAATGCGCTCGGGTATAATGATATGTTAAGAAAATACTCTATAAGCCGGAAGGTCGGTGGATCGAGCCCTGGTATGATTTTAAAGCTGGCCTTTACCTTCTGGCGGCAACATGGTTCTGTGGTCGATTCAGACTCTAACTGAAACGAGTACCAGATGCTTGTTCTGGGAGTAAAGGCGGTCGTCGCGTAGGGCTGACTACTCGGCTAGAAAGGTGGGAGCCGCAACCTCCTATTACCCCAAAGGCCTTCCTAGTTCTATAGTGGGATCACTTTACTTTTTAAATTTTTAAGTTGTTATTGTTTTTAGTAACATTAGATTATGAAAGTTTTCTTGGATTTTTCGCGTCATGGATTCAAGGTTGGTCTCTAGCCACTGATTCCGACGTTTCGACATGATCCCACATGTCATTATCAATGACAATTCCTTGATAAGGGCATTATGATTCCCTTTCAGGAAAAGTTCCTATGAGCTGACCGGGAATCGAGCCCGGGACCTCATGAATTGTAGTCAGAAACGCTGACCACTAGCCCACGAGGCTGGTAGTGTTATGCGGTATAAAAGGCATATGTCTATTTGTCAGTTGTTGAAATTGTTAACGAAATTTAAGTAAATAAACGACATGTTATTTGGCTCTAGGGCCGATAAAGTTATATTTCATTCTCAAAGATTTAATGTGTTCTATTACATATCTCTTATCCAAGGAAAAATTGAACAATTGTCGACTAGTGTGCTACAAAATATCAAACATTCGTGGAATTACAAAAAAATGAGACATTGCAAATTAGTAGTGAATAAGTGTGGAAGATAAGTGAGTTTGAAGGAGATGTAATTTGGAAGTGACAGATGGGAAGAATTTAGAAGTCTGAAAGAAGACAGATAATTAAATGTGACTCTTGGATTAGAGAAAAGGATCAAGTAACTAAGGCTGTGTGTGAGAAGAATGCAACCTCACGCTCATTTTGTTCTACATAATTGGGGCGTGAACTCTTAACAAGGAAAATGTGAGCAATGTGAGAGGACCCTATTTCTATTACCGTCAAGTTAATTATATTATTAAGGGTTTAAATGTCAATTTAAAAGAATACGATTTTTCAACACGGGTTTGGATTAATCTTATATTACTGAAAGGGAAATAAAAAGTGTAATTTTGATACTTGCATTTAATGTAAAAAAATAAATACGGAAATTAAAAGAAATGATAGCAATGGAAAGAAAATTATTGGTATGATGAATCCAATTCTATGGAATAGGAATATACTTAACAAAACTCAAAGAATGGTTTGTATCCGGTCCTTCATAAACTTAAAAAAATTAATGAACAACATATTACAACTTGAGAACTATTAAAACTGATTTTTAAGATCATGAGGAAATCGAGAATAGAAAGAATAAAAAGTACAGAGAGAAGAGAAACAATAGAATTGAAAAATATATAATTATAATAGGGAAAAAAAAAGCTCTAAGATAAGAACATGAGCAGAAAATGAGGAAGAAAAGGAATCCAAAAATAAATACACGAGTAGGAAGTGAATGGAAAAGACGTTCGACAGTGTTGAGAATTCTATGTAAAATTTTGGTCTTATCGAAAGAAGAAAGTAACTAGTTAATGAAACTAACCTACAAAGGACTACCCGCGCACACACGCACGCGCGCGCGCGCGCACGCACACACACACACACACACACACACACACACACACACACACACACACACACACACACACCCACCACACACACACACACACACACACACACACACCACACACACACACACACACACACCACACCCCCCCACACACACACACAAGGTGTGATTTGATATTGCATCAAATTTCATTATAATAAATTAAAATTAACCCGTGCCGCATTGGACATGAATTTATAAATATTCAAAACTATTACTTGCAAAAGAGTATTTTGCTATTACCTTAAAAAAGAGAAACAAATAAATATCTCCAAATACAGCTGTTTGAATTAAATTAATTTTTTAACAGCATAAACCATCATTTTTATTGGTATTTTATTTTCAATGTCTGCGGTGCGCGGTATGAAATACGAAAAGTCGAAAATAAGGACCACCTTAATATTCCCGTGTATATATATATATATATATATATATGCTTTGCAGCTTTACTAGGGAGTTATACGTGTGGTAGCTTCCCGTTGCTTTCCACACCGGTGAAAGATGATGACGATAATGATGGTGATGGGCGGATGATTTTCGGGGATCGTTGGGCCCTAAACTTCCTGTCATTTGTTTTACCGGTGAGGAAAAACCCTGAAAAAACCTCACCCAGGAGCCTGTCCCGACCGGGAATCGACCAGGGTCCGCTGCGTGACAAGGCAGCACGCTAGGAGACCACGGCGGTGGACTATTGAGATATACTGATCATTTTTAATAATGTACCAATGTCCGGAAATGATGTGTTTTCACACTATGAGTAGTTAATTATGTCTCAAGATCAGTGTTAGTTCGAAGGATAAGAAGCCTCATTACTTGACATGAAGAATCACAGGTACGGAACCTATGATACGTGGCTTCGCAAAGGAATGTGGCTGCAACACGACGGAGCTCCAGCTCACTTCGATGCCAATGTGAGGAGACGTTTGGACACCGCGTATCAGATCGATAGATTGGAAGAGGGGGACTGGTCCAATGGCCTCCGAGATCATTTGATCTTAACCCTCTCGACTACTTTTGTGGGGCGACATGAAAACAGTCTGTTTATCAGACTCCAGCAGAGTCGCGTATGGATCTTGTATCCCGAATCCACAATCCAAACGAGGTCTGGCGTATTTGAACGTGTGCGCCAATCACGCACCGCCGATGTACGCTCTACAACGAGATGGGAGATGGATATTTTGAAAACTTGATGTGACCATGACAGCATTTTCAAGTATTGAGTTTTGAAATCCAACTAACGGAACTCTTGAGAAGTTAGCTACTCATAGTGTGAAAACGCATAATTTCCGGACATTGGTACATTATTGAAAAATAATCAACATATCTCAGTATACCACCTCACCTCCGTTGTAGGTGTATTTTTAAAACACCCTGTATATACATACATACATACATATCTAATATATAAAAATGAATGTTTACTTGTTTGTTCGTACTTTATGCGCGGTCATACCGTTGATCAGATTGTATTGGGGCTTTTTGCAAAATGTTCAAGAGATTCCCGAGATGAACATAGGCAATAAGAGAGTTGTGTTACTCAACTCCTACACCCTTAAAAATAGCCCTTTGTAGTGGAAAACGTGAAAAAAAGTTGCTCTTTGGACGCTTAAATGGCTTATGCTGCATAAACCATAACAAAAACACAAAATTAATTTACACAGAACTGAATATATAAAAAAAAGTCCGTGACAACATATGTTTATCTCTTACGGATAACTTACAATAACCATTTTTGTTTTGTCATTGATGCCAAGAAGATCGAGACAAGTACATAGATTCCTGTGCAAGCATAGCAGCACATGGCGGATAACTCACAATAACGAATTTTGTCTTTTAGCTCATTTATGCCAAGAAGATCGAGATAAGAGATTCCCGGGCAACACCAGATAATCAACACGGGGAATCATAAAATAATTACGACCCATCCATAGTAATTCTACCCGAAGGCAGGTCCTTCACTACAATCATAGCATTTTCATGCTACGCTTTGCAGCTTTACTAGGGAATTGTAGGTGTGGTAGCTTCTCGTAGCTTTCCATACCGGTGAAGGATAATGATGATGATAATGAGAAGAATGATGATGATGATGGCCATATGATTTCGGGGACCGTTTGGGCCTTAAAGTTTTCCTGACATTTGTCTTGCAGATGAGGAAATACCCCGATAAAAACCTCATCCAGAAAAACTGTCCCGACCGGGGATCGAACCCAGGCCCGCTGCGTTACAAGGCAGTACGCTACCTCGAGGCCACAGCGGTGGACTAATAATTACGGTATACATTTATAATTATTTTTCATTTTACTTATTAAAATAATCGTAAGAAGTACATTAATTTTCGTATTTCAGCTCATTTATGTCAAGAAGATCGGGATAAGTAGAATCCCGGGCAAAGCCGGATAATCAACACAGGGTATCAAAATATAAATTTATAATTATTTTTCCTTTTCCTTATTCAACTAAGCATAAAAGCACATTCGTTTTCATTTATTTAGGCATAGCAGCGCACGCCGGGTATTAGCTAGTATATATATATATATATATATATATATATACCGTAAACATATAAAATATTGTGTGTGTGTTGTGTGTGTGTGTGTGTGTGTGTTGTGTGTGTGTGTGTGTGTGTGTGTGGTGCGAAACTCTACTTTCTAACAGTGGTGGACCGTCAAGTTAAGGTAGACTATTTCTGCAAAAGTTTCAAAACTTACGAAGACTCTTACAATAAATTACAAACTGGAAAAGAAAAGGAAGGAACAGGAATATTGTATATTGACTAAAATGCTGAGAAAGCAAGACTTATATAGCTTGTAAAAGCTAGATGGAGAATAATATTTCTTCAAATAGAAAATATTTATTATTACGGACAGATTTTATCATTCTTATACTCTATTTAATTACATAATTACTAACTAACTAACTAACTAACTCACTGGCACTATCGAACCCGTAGGTTCATGGCCGCGCGGACATAAGCTCTCCATATATCCCTATGTTTTCCAATCATCCCCTGTATAATCTACTTCCCTCATCATAGTTAATGTTATTCTCCCACCTCATTCTTGGTCTATCAACTGGGCGTTTTCCCTCTGGTTTTCCTACAAGAAGCTTCCATGTAAGCCTTAGTTCCCCATTTGTGCAACATGTCCTGCTCATCGCAGTCTACGAGATTTAACTGTTCTCATATCAGGCTTCCTATAAAGACCATGTAATTCACTGTTAGCAGTCTTCTTCATTCACCTGTCTGTTCATCTCTCTTTGGTTCAAAATTTTTCCTAAGAACTTCATTCTCAAATACTCGTAATCTCCTTTCCTCTCTTAAAGTAAGAGTCCATGTTTCGCAACCATATAATATAACTGGTAGAATAATAGTTTTATATATTTTCAGTTTAACGTTTTTTAAAAGGAGTTGGGAAGTCAAGAGTCTCTGCAATGCATAATAGCATGCATTTCCAGAATTGAGCCTATGTTTAATTTCCTCGTGCATCTCGTTCCTGTTTGTGATTATTGTTCCTAGGTATTTGAATTCAGCCACTTCCTCAAAATTTTCCTCATTTGTCATTAGCTGTCCATTTCCATTATATAATGTATTTTTGTCCACCGCTGTGGTCTCGAGGTAGCGTGCTGTCTTGTCACGCAGCGGGCCCGGGTTCGATTCCCGGTCGGGACAGGCTCCTGGGTGAGTTTTATTCGGAGTTTTTCCTCACCTGCAAGACAAATGTCAGGATGCTTAGGGCCCAACGGTCCCCGAAAATCATCATCATCATCATCATCATTATCATAATCATCCTTCACCGGTGTGGAAAGCAACGGGAAGCTACCACACCTATAATTCTCTGGTAAAGCTGGAAAGCATAGCGTTGCAATGCTATGATTGCAGTGAAAGACCTGCCCTCGGGTAGAATTATTATTGATGGAATGTAATTTTATGTGTGACCATATATCTAGTTTTATTGATATTTACTTCTAGTCTCAATTTCTTAGTACGCATTTAAATATTTTAATTATAATTATTTTATTATGGTATATTATTTTCAACTTCGTCTTTAGCATGTCTAACACGATTCCGTAATTCGATACCCAATTATAACACGCACGCACGCACACGCACACACACACACACACACACACACACACACACACATATATATATATATATATATATATATATACTGTATGTATATTGTAATTGAGGTGCGGGATCCACTCTCTCTTCCGAGGACAACTTAAATGCTACTTTATATGAAACTTATAAAAAATCTGAATAATATATTTTAAAGTGAAGTGAGAGACTCTGTCACGATTTCTATATGACTCTATATGCCATATAGGCATCTGCTAGCTAGTTATAAAATATTTTCTGCAGACTTTGGCTCTTCGGAGATGTCGTGTAACGGATTAATTTTTTACCAGTATTTTTAACTTTTTATGTTTTGTATTAATTAGCTGGCCATCGCTGTGGCCTCGGGGTAGTGTCGCTGCATCGTACGCAATGGGCCGGGATTCAAATCCCCGGTCAGAACAGATTTCGAGGGTGATGACTTTTTTCATGGGTTTTCTCTGTAAGATAGATGTCAGGAAATGTTAAAGACCAAACGGATCCGTAACATCATATTGCCATCATGTTCATATTAGCCATGTGTAGTATGAATTTGTGAGTGACTGTTGTGTTTCGTCTTAAATTTGTGCTGTATCGGAGGAGATCTAGGGCTGAGCTAATCAATCATTCGGGGAGATCTTTCATGTTTTACATGGTCAAAAATGCATGTGTGTGATCCAGTGCCACCCGTTTGTCATTTCGACATTTTTGGTATTCTCTCTTGACATTGACATTATAACCTACTTCTGAGGTTGGGGCGTCTGGAAGGAGGGGTTACGCTGTCCCGATGTTAGAGTATGGTGATGATGGTAATGATGCACCAGGAGAGGTCTTAATCCTAAACTTGATCTAATGATGTGAATATGATAAATGATGATAATGATGACCAGATGATGTTCGGGACCGTTTGGGTCTTAAAGTTTCCTGAAATTTGTCTTACAAGTGAGGAAAAATCCGAAAAAACCTCACCCAGGAAACTTGTCCCGACCGGAGATCGAACCAGACCCAGCTGCGTGACAACTCAGCACGCTACCTCAAGTCCACGACTGTGGACTGATCCAGTATTTAAAATCCCTCTTGCTACAGGTTATACCAATGAAAGGGCGTGGGACCACGTGACATGTAAATGTACATCCCCATCATCAACAACAAGGATTAAGCCAAATGGCCTGTTCCGATCTCATTATAGGTCGAATTGATCCTTCCATCTCTTCACTGGTCTTCTCTCTTTTGGTTTATAATTATACATTCTTCTTGGTATGCGCTGTTCATTCATTCGTAATGCACCCTTAAAAAAGTCATCTCTTGAACGCACATTTCTTCTAAGTCCTACTCGGCACAGCGCTGGGTTCAAACTAGGAAACTAGTCATAATTGTGCAGTCCCTGAGCTACTGTGTTATGTGGCATGAACTGAAGGCACTCCTACGTGTCTTGTTAGGTCAGCGGTAAAGCATGCAGTTACTGTTTTTGTTATTTAAGGTCACAGGTTCGCGTTCTCAATTATGCAGTTTTTTTCTCATGATATTTGTATTAAAATGTTTGATGAATTAAATACATTTTATTTTGACATTTGAATTAAATCAATGTTAATGTCGTTATTTTAACAATTATATTTACCACATTCAGGGTTTGTTCTAGGTAATTTCGATGTATTGCATTCAATAGACTGTGATGCGCAGACGTCTGCGCAAAAGCAACAACCTCTAACAAGTTTGTTTATAATGAATTATATTGAGTTTTACCATGACTCAGCGCACACACAAGGACGCAGGCACAAGGCAATCTCAATGCCCCGCACATTGAGAGCGGTAATAGATGCTGAGGGTTCATACACCCGATATTGATTTTGTTTTTGATAAAATTTTAATTTAGAAGATACTATTTTCTTTCCTCATTTATTTATTAGAAGGAGGTTTTAATTTATGTTTTTGTGTGTTTTGTGTATGCATTAAAGCCAAATATAAAACTCAAATAAAATTAAATATGAAACTATATTACAGGCGAAATGCTATTCTAACATTCAGTTTAAAAAGAGTAGAACGGGAATCGAACCCGTGAGGTTACCCCAACGCAGATGAGTGTCTGTTAAACCTCTCGACCTCGCAAACACACTAAGCCAAGCTCTCTATTTTATGTTGCTTGAGTGTGCACTGCGCTAACTAGCAAACAACCCAGTACAATTACTGAAAACGTGTTGATGTGAATACGGCTTCAGCGAGCGCTCACGAAGTTCCCCGATTGGTTGATAGAATCTGCGAATGACTTTTTGTTTGTCTATGGGTGTACATATAATATGAGAGGTTGAACTATTATGGAGAAGAGGAATAAGAAGAAATTTTAATTAACAAATAACACTTTAGCAGTATAAATTTAGCTTTTACTCTTATCCTTTTACATCCCCAGGTATCATATATTTATATCTTTGGTGTTTAACTTTTTCTCGTCTGGGAATAACTCCAACTTACTATAATCGGTGATGTCATATTCGATACCTACAGAGCTTCAATATATATATATATTTTTTTTTTTTTCCAACTGCAGTCTGTATATGGCAGCATAAAGTAAAGGGCAAAAACTTGGTTGAGACGAAATGTATCATATATGATACTTTACATAAAACCCCCTTGAACGCCCTCCCTAAAAAATATATTTTTTTGTTCCTTGAAAATTTGTTATTTTGACCCCTGTGGCTAAATTCAAATACCTAGGAACAATAACACTGGTCGACAAGGTTTTTTTTCACGAGAAATCTGATTAGTGAATCTAGTGCATTTTTTCATACTGAATTCAGATATGTAGTCACAATTTTTCCATCAGGCACAGTTTTTTGTGACAGCTACGTTTTTAAAATTAATTTTAGCATTCTCTTTGACCTGTCATAGGAACCTTTACCTTATATGTAGAGATTTTATTCTAGCTGTATTTAAGGAAATTATATGTAATTTCATGCTGAACCACTAAATCCTCTGGAAAAAGCAGCCTGGCAGTCTTTAAAAAAATTATGTTGCAATTTACTTGGAAACCATAAAGCAGAAAACTATCGTGACACAGTGGCTGATCTTCTACATTCTTATAAAGCTATGGGATGCAACATGCCCTTAAAAATGCACTTTTTGGACTCTCACTTAGAACTTCTTTCCGGAAAATCTTGGGGCTGTCTCTGATGAACACGGTGAGCGTTTTCATCAGCAAATTTCCACAATGGAAAATAGGTACGAAGGCAAGTGGAGTTCTAATATGCTGGCTGACTACTGTTGGATCAAGTAGAGAGATGTTCCAGATGCAAAATATGCCCGAAAATCAGTATCTACCACTTTCTAGGTAAGTCAGAATGAGTTAGAGTTAGATGGATTTTATTAAAAATGATAAAAAATGTAAATGAATATCAAAGAAAACTCTTGCCTAATAGGAAAGAACTGAAATGATATTTAAATTCAGGATGAATAACACTTCTAAAATCTCATATTTTTATTCTTGTGAAAGAAAAAAACTTAATTTTTGTCGACCAGAGTAATTACAAATATGAATGAGATGCACAAGTATAAAGAGTATTTGAGAATAAAGTTCTTAGGAACATTTTTAGGACCAAAGAGAGCTGAACAGACAGGCGAATGGAGAAGACTGAATAACAATGAGCTACATGATCTTTATAGAAAACAAGATACAATAAGAACAATTAAGTCTCATAGACTGCGTTTGGCTGGACATGTGGCATGAATGGGGAATGAAACAGGGACTTGGAAGATTCTTGTAGGAAAACCAGAGGGAAAACTCCCAGTTGGTAGACGAAAAAGGAGGTGGGAGAATAAAAATGATTTGAGGGAAGTAGATTATAAAGGAGGTGGTTGGAAAACATTAGCTCAGGATAGCGATGTGTGGAAATCTTATGTCCGTGCGGTCATGAACCTGTGACTTCGACAGTGCCAGAGGGTTAATCAGCTAGTTATGAACCCATTAAAAAATAAAATTATAATTGACAAAATCTCAATTCAGGATCACTATAAGAGCCTCCTAAATTTTTTTTGAACCTCCCAAATTTGTTACACACAACAACAGAGAATTATTCGCAGGCTCGGAATGTATCAATAGCCATGTTTTCGGACTCGCAGAAAACGAAAATGATATTAGTTTTTTCCAATCACCTAACCGGAGTCAGATATTTCGACGAAAACCTTTAGCAGAAGTGATCGTTTCCATGAGAGTCGCAGGCGCTATTGTCTCTCAAACAGTCACCCTTCTTTTTATTTTGCGCAGTTTTATTACTCTTAGGGATTGTTAAACCCTCAGGAATACATAGGTATAAAATTTCCTGATTGCCACTGTCAAATACGTGAAGTAATGGCTTGTAATACCTCGTTCAGTGCAGTTCGTCTTACATTACATCATTGTGATTGTGAAGTGTGGATATGTGCATTATTGTGTATCATTATAAAGAAATTAAATTCAATCAATCTGCTATAATATATTTTAGTACATAAGTTTTAGTGTTTTTATAATTTTGCAAATTCTCGCCACTGTAAGAATTCACCTAATTTATTCTGTTACGTATGTGGAGAGTATTGTACAAAATCTCAGCGCAGAACTAGTTATAAAGGCGTACAATTTATATTTCAGGAACTATAGTAAATTTGGAGATACTGATAAATGTTGGGCCTCCAATTTTTGCTGTACAAACTGCCAAAGGAATTTAATAGGGTGGTTAAAAGGTTCGCATTCGTGCATGCCATTTGTCATTCCAATGTTGTGGAGGGAACCTACGGACCACATCACTGACTTATTTCTGTATTGTCAATATATCTGGTTTCACTTAAAAAAATAAGCATTCTCTTCAGTATCCAAATTTGCAATCAGCCATGCGACCTGTTAAACATAGTGATTCTTCACCGAACTTGGGTGACGTCAGTGACGAACATGGCGAAAGGTTACACGAAGTCATTTTAGAAATGGAAAGGTGTCATAAAGGGAAATCAGTGACCATCATGCTTGCTGATTACTGCTGGCAACTTATCACAGGCGTTTCGGAGCCATCTTATCGGCGTAAGTCATCCAGGAAGAAGTTTTGAAAGGTGAGATTTTCTACAATTTAAGGATATGTTGTAACGTAACTACTTATTTATCCTTCTTAGAAAAAAATATTTTAACTTTTTGGATCTTATGTGATGTGGTTTTACATAGATCAGTTGCTTCTAGCAATATTATTGCAAAAAAAAATTGAAACTAAGTGCAGATAAGCAATAATATGCGAAATATAACGAAAAACGTTCAACACGTTCTCGCAAAAAACTGTTAGGTGGTAGAGAAAAACGGACTTCAAATTCGAAATCAGCGCATGTGAATTAATTAAAATCACCAATTTTCATTTCTGCGAGCGACAAATATTTCAAATTTGTTGTTGTGTGTTATTTGTCTCTATAGAAACCCATTGAGTTCCACGGATTACACGTTGTTATTGGAACTAACTTCCTATTAACATGATTACTTCGACAAGCACAAAGATGAATATATATATATATATATATATTTTTTTTTGACATTAGGCAATGAAGGCAAATATGACATGAAAAGAAAAATAAATCCCTGAGTCCGGATTTGAACTCGAGTCTCTAAACTCTGTACGTTTAACGCTTAACCATCTGAGCCACTCAGAAATCCGAACATTTATTTTTCTTACATAATATGTAGTATTCTCAATTTACATGAAAGGTAGCGGGATTTCATTCCAACTGCCAACTTGTGGCCACTATAACAAGTTTACTCTCATGTAAATTGAGAATACTACATATATATAAGAAAAATAAATGTTTGAGTTAAGATTCCTGAGTGGCTCAGATGGTTAGAATGCTGAACGTACAGAGTTTAGAGACTCGGGTTCAAATTCCGACTCAGGCATTTATTTTTCTTTTCATGTCATATACATAGACCTCTATATAATTTACATTGGTAAACTTTTCTTGGGGTCGCAGGGAGGTTATCTTATGTGAATGCGAACAAAGATTCAGAATAAGATATCGAAGCTGAAAGACATATAGTACAACAGTAATAAAAGAACTTAAGTGTACAAAAATATAAGTGATCTGTATGTTGCAATAACAGCGAAATAAATATGAACAACGTGTTAATGTATGGTTAAATTGAAAATTATTAAACTGTCATAAACATCAGCACAGTAGCGTAATTACAAGATCTGCAAACATTCATGTGGGGGAAAGTGAATATGATAGAAAGGTTATACCCGAGGACAATCTCATTTAGTAATTGTGATTTTAATAACTGGGTGGTCTCGAAAAGTCACCTATCCATTTCAATGAATCTGGAAGACAGGGATTGAAAAATCAATGTTCTTGTGAAGTTGTAACCATACCTTTTTGACATGACCACCTCTCTAGGTCAAAACTCTTTCTCCATCTTTCAGCTGTGCAATCGAAATGTGGAACCCTAACATTTTAAACAGTAAAAAGTCTGCTGCCTGCGTACACTACGATTCGGCTAAATCAATCCGACGTGCTAAGGACGTTTTCATAGAGTTGAAACATTAGAATTTTTTCACACTGTTTTGCAGAGGGTCATTCAACCCCCTTCACGAGGGTTCGTGTTAATGTTTTAGGACGATCACCCGACGATTTTAATCTGGTGCACTGTTTTTCTGCCGATACGCGTGGTCGTCAACCGGGGGAATGTGCCTCATCAGTGTAATAGTACCAGTATAGTTATTTAGGTGGAAAATCCCGAAATTTAGGAAGTTGGAACTTGGGAATTATGACATCGCCATTGCTGTATGGAAAGTCGACACAAACTCACTATTGCGCAAAAAATATTATTTCGGCCAATTTATGGGTTAAAATAGAAAGGGAATTATAGAATTTTGTTCCAAAAGTTTACTGATGATTTGTGAAATGAATTTTCATCGTTCTGATTTCTTTTCTCGTAAGAGAGTGAATTTTAGCGTGTACATGCTTTATTGTATGTGTCTGATCGAAGACAACGTTGGCATAATTTAATGCGTTGTGCGAGATGGCAAAGTGGCAATTAAAAATAATAATCAATGTCCAGAAATACATGGTTCGAACGATATGAGGTATCAAAGTATAAAAATCTTCAGATATTGTGATGAATGCGCGTTGAAAATTTGTCAAGAAATATTCAACAGTTCAATAAGAACACACTTTGTCTTAATTAATAGTAAAAAGGCATTCGAATTGTCAACCTATAATTTAATTGCAAATCGTACATTTTGTGTCTTATGTATAATAGGACGAAAATAATGGTAGAGGAATCTGTTGAATCTGTTTATTGAACATGTGGTGATAAATCCAAATTTGTACCTTCAAATAGTTTGGGTGCAAACTATGAAAAGAGGATTAAACATCGACACTTGTCCAAACTTTTAGAAAAGTGGTCATGTGGTTTTCTCAAAGTCTCTGTGATCCTTATAACTTATAATTCCTAACCTTCAGTAGCTTGCATTTCACTGTGATCTCAAATTGTAAAGAGGAACTTCAGTCTCTTTCTCCTTCATCCCTTCTTTCTATCTTCACCTATCCATCCATACACCCATCCAACAAACTATACCTAACTCTCGTTTTCTGTCAGTCTTGTATCTCCATTCTCATTATAACTATTTATGTCTTATCTCTCTACAGTACATCTCTAAAAAAAATCTACCTATATTCACTGTGTCCTGGAGGACTAGTGGTTATCATTCGCCTCTGGTTCCGAGATTAGCGAATTCAAACTCGGTCGGATAGAAGGATATTTCAGGGCGTAAAAATCTTGAGAATAGTTTCCTTCGGAAGGAAAATAAAGCTATGGATTCCGTATGGCAGATTTGCAATACTAAAAAAATATGGAGCCTAAAAAAGAGACTTCTAAGCAAACGTTTTCGGACCTTTCTCGTCCAATAATTTAATTGGGACGCTAATGACCTTGGTTGTTAAGAGCGTCGTTATAGTTATTTATGTGTCAAGGGTATTTTGTTGATTCCGCCTAGAGGGCGACAGACATAGTACACTCAGATTCAACCCAAGAAGTTACTGTGTGTTAGGAATAGGGAATTGGGTTGCCATTTTAACAGTGTTTTCTTGAGAGAAATCCTTATATAAAACTGAAGATTGCAACACAGCAGGTACATAGTTGCAAGTTGTAGCCGTCCAAGCCACCCCCTTTTAAAGAAAAAACAGTTACCACTTGTCACTGAGCTCTTGCGGACCTGTACTATCCTGTGTGAAAGTGTCGACTCTCATATTTACTATAAAACTAGTTTGCATGCCGTAAAAGAAAAACTATGTTTTTTTAATGTATAGTACATAGATTTGGAAAAAAGCACTGCTAACCTTGCCGCTCCACCCGTCCTTAACAAACAAATACCGTTATTATGAGTTTGGCAACATCTATCCTTTGTAGGTAGGGGGACACTGCTATAGCCCATAAGGTCTATGGTAACTTCCTGGGTTGAATTAGATTGTAAGTCGAGGGACTCTAGCCGCCTAATCAGCAAGTAATGTTCATAGTGCATGCAATATGTTAATATTACTTAAGGAAATAAAACGTTGAAGCATTAATTAGGATATGTTTAAGAAACGTTTCTTGGGTTTTCCGCATCATGACTTCAAGGTCAACCTCTGGCCACTGATTCCGATGTTTCGGCAAGATCCCACATGCCATAATGGAGAATGATAATTTCTTGATAATGCCATGTGGGATCATGCCGAAATGTCGGAATCAGTGGCCAGAGGCCGATCTTGAATGATCATTTCTTGATAATGCCAAGTAGGATCATGCCGAAATGTCGGAATCAGTGGTCAGAGGCCGATCTTGAATCCATGACGCGGAAATCCCAAGAAAACTTTCTTAATCATACTTATATCCGCGAAAACCTACAGTTTAACACGCACACAAAAACAAACGCACACACACAAACACTAACACGCACACAAACACACACATACACACACACAAACACACAAACAATCACACAAACACACACACACAAAAACCCACACATACACACACAGACACATACAGGCACACACACATATACACTTACACACGCAGACACACACATGCAAAGACACACACATACACACACAGATACACATACACACACACTCGCAGACATACACAGGCGCACACACATACACACACACACGCACACACACATGCACGACCCACACACAGACACCAATAGGCCTAACCACCCCCAGGACACACACACGCAGACACACACGTGCAGACACACACGTGCAGACACCCACAGACACATACACACACACGCAGACGAACACATGCAGACACACACACAGACACACACATTCACACAGACACACACACAGACACACACATGCAGACACACACAGACACAGACACACACATTCACACAATCACACACACAGACACACACACACACACAGACACACACACAGACACACACATTCACACAGACACACACATGCAGACAAACACATGCAGACACACACACGCAGACACATACATTCACACACACACACACACACACGCGCGCGCGCGCGCGCGCGCGCAGACACACACATGCAGACACACAAATGCAGACAGACACACACACACACGCAGACACACACAGGCACACACACAGACACACACCGACGCAAACACAGACACACACAGACACACACACAGACACACACCGACGCAAACACAGACACACACGCAGACACACACACAGACGCACACGCAGACACACACACAGACACACACACAGACACACACACAGACACACACCGACACACACAGACGCAAACACAGACGCACATACAGACACACCCAGACACTCAGACACACCGACACACACGCACAGACACACACAGAGACACACACATAGACACACACACAGAGACACACACGACACACAGACACACACACACCGACACACAGACGAACACACAGACGCAGACGCAGACACACACACACACACACACACACACACATATATATATTGCTAATTGGTGGGCATAATACCATACTCATGGACTAGTGGTCAGAGGTTCATGGGGTCCCGGTTCGATTTAATTTTTTCTTAAGGGAATTATCCCTTTGGTTTCTTTTGATGTGGATTGAGTTTAAGTTAAGGTTTATGGGCTCTCTCCAGGCACGCCAACTTAAGAAGTGAGTTACAATTCCACCAATCCCAAGAGTGTAATGTCAGAGATAACCTGGTAGCATAGGCAAAAAATAAATAAATAAAAAGCGGGCGTAAAAATTATTAGTGTCATAAGGGATTAATAACTTATAGTATATTTTATGTTTCACATCCTAGTAATTAATTAACAATTAAAACAACAGAATCGTAAAAATAACTATAAGTTACACTTTTATCTCTTTCTATGGATATTCTCTGTAATTTTATATCTATCTTACGTCGTTTTGAATTTACCTATTTTTATCATTTTTTATGCCACTCTTCTACATTTCTCTACCTCCACAAATGCACATAAATAAGCGTACATACAGCCACATACTCAAAACTAAGTACAATCCACTAGATCTATATAGGTCTACCTGTATATACAGACGCATACATGTGTGTGTGTTTTTAGAAAAATTATATCTATATTCCTATATATTCTCTCTATATATTCGTATATTATCCCTGTACCTTTCGATTAGTATTAACTCAATGCACCTTCTCTCTCTTTCTCTTCTATATACACACACATGAGAGTGAGTGTGTTTCTTACAAAAATTCTCTCTATATTCCTATATTATCTTTGTACCTTTCGATTAGTATTAACTTTATGCACCTTCTCTTTCTTTCTCTTCCCACAGTTTCTCTCTCAGTTGTATAAGATGGTGAGATAATTGCGGAGATAGTTTTCATCGCCTCTATTAAACTTGCTACTCACAACTTCTGTGTAACTCCACAAGTTTGTCTATAATACTAGATCATATCTCTCAACAGTTATATTTTTTAAAATGCTGTCAACTCAGCTAGTTCAATCTCGATGCAGATTTAACAATGTCATTTCTTCAGGTTGCGAATTTCCTTTAAATTAAATCATTCATTCATAGAGGAAATGTATGATTATTAAGCCTCAGACCACTTCATGCCACATCAACAATCATACTAGGGCATTCGATAAGTAATGGCAACACTGTTTTAAAGCAGCGATCCTAGTGGTGACCATTGTAATCTTGTAGTATATTGTCGATGAGCCTTTGTTGTACAAATCTGTAATATTGAAAGTCTCGAAATAGCAGTATTTTGTTAACATATTAATCGTTTCTCACATGTAGTAAGTAATACCAGCCTAAAAAGATGTTCATAAGTAATGCCACGAGTGATTTCCAAATTATTGACAAATTAACGACTCACGAAGTGAGGACTATTTAACCAATAAAACTAAGCTGTTTACTCACAAATCATTATTTAACTATAGTTATTTTAAAATATTTATATATTTAATGTAAACGGCGATGTTTGGAAACAAATGAGAAACGATAGATACACTTCATTTGCTTCTTTTGTTTATCACTGCAACCAGATCATACTTACTTACTTACTCACTGGCACTATCGAACCCGAAGGTTCATGGCCGCGCGGACATAAGCTCTCCATACATCCCTATCCTGAGCTAATGCTTTCCAATCATTCCCTGTATAATCCACTTCCCTCAAATCATAGTTAATGTTGTTCTCCCACCTCATTCTTGGCCTACCAACTGGGCGTTTTCCCTCTGGCTTTCCTACAAGAAGCTTCCATGCACGTCTTTCATTCCCCATACGTGCAACATGTCCTGCCCATCGCAGTCTACGAGACTTAACTGTTCTAATTATATCTGGCTTCCTATAAAGACCATGTAGTTCATTGTTATGTAGTCTTCTCCATTCACCTGTCTGTTCATCTCTCTTTGGTCCAAAAATTTTCCTAAGAACTTTATTCTCAAATACTTGTAATCTCCTTTCCTCCCTTAAAGTAAGAGTCCATGTTTCGCACCCATATAATATAACTGGTAGAATAATAGTTTTATATATTTTCAGCTTAACGTTTTTTGAAAGGAGTTGGGACATCAAAAGTCTCTGCAATGCATAATAGCATGCATTTCCAGAATTGAGCCTATGTTTAATTTCTTTGTGCATCTCATTCCTATTTGTGATTATTGTTCCTAGGTATTTGAATTCAGCCACTTCCTCAAAATTTCCCTCATTTGTCATTAGCTGTCCATTTCCATTATATACTGAATTTCTACGTGTGACCATATATTTAGTTTTAGTGATATTTACTTCCAGTCCTAATTTCTTAGTGTTACTCAATAGTGTGTGCGTGTTGGCCTTTAGTATCTCCTCGCTATCGGCCAGTAGTACTACATCATCAGCATAAACTAACAGCTTATTAATACCATTCAGTTGTAAGCCTTCCTCATTCTCTAAAGATTTAATGGCATGCTCTAGTACAAAATTAAATAGTAGAGGAGATAGTGCATCTCCTTGCTTCAACCCATTCTGGATTTCAAAAGTGTCTGAAAACTGTTTGCCTACACGCACCCTACTCTTTGAGCCATTTAGACACATTCGTATAAGTCTAACCAACTTTTTAGGAATTCCGAACTCCAGCAGGATACTATATAACTTCTCCCTCTTAATTGAATCATATGCTTTTTTGAAGTCTACATATAGTTGATGTACAGTACCATTATATTCCAATTTCTTCTCTAAAATCTGTCTTATACTGAAAATCTGATCTGTTGTAGACCTGTTTCTTCTAAATGCACATTGATGATCTCCTAGAATGTCATCAATATAGGGAGTAAGTCTGCTTACTAATATATTTGTTAGAATTTTGTACGAAGTTGAAAGTAATGAGATGCCCCTGTAGTTGTTGCAATCAGTTTTATCTCCTTTCTTATAAATTGGTACGATAATTGATTCCTTCCATTCATCTGGAAGAGCTTCTTTTCCCAAATCATACTAAGCAACCAGCGTATCTTGTCCATCAATTTTTCTCCCCCTGATTTTATCAGTTCTGCTGGGATCTCATCTGAACCTGATGCTTTATACATCTTCAATTTTTCAATCGCCATTTCAACCTCTAATGCACTTGGCTCTGCGACTAGCATTTCTGCCGTCTGTAACTTATCCTCCTCAATGTCCTGTTCTGTATGTACATTTAATAGCTGATTAAAGTAACCTTTCCATCTATTTAATATACTCCTAGAATCTGCAATCATATCCCCATTTTCATTCCGAATTATGTTTGTTCTAGCCTGAAACCCCTTCTTCTCTATACTAATTCCCTGATATAATTCTCTAATGTTCCTATTTTTTGCATTCATTTCAAGATCATTAATCTTCTCTCTCAAATATTCCCTCTTTTTACTCTTTAGTAACTTAGTGGTTTCACGTCTAACACTACCCAATTGCTCTAAATTTACCTCATTTGGCTTGTGTAACCATTTCATTTTTGCTATCTTTCTTTTCTTTACAATGTCGGCACATTCATCATCAAACCATTTCTTGTTTTGCCTCTTTTTTAAACAACCAATGCTTTCTGATGCTGACAATTTAATAGTATCTCTTATAGCCTCCCATTCTTTATTTATATCAGTTTCTTCTTCGTTTGCCACATTGTCATCTGAAGATTCTAGTACTTCAAATCTATTAGCAATTTTGATTTGGTATTCTAGTCGCATTTCATCATTTTTCAAGTTTTTAAATTCATATTTTACAGAATCATCTTTAACGTTTGTTCCTCTCATAAGCGATAGCCGTTGTCTGATTTTCACTCTGACCAGATGATGATCCGAATTGCAGTCTGTCCCTCTAACTGATCTAACATCAATGATGTTCCTGTGCCAGCGTTTATCCACTAATACATGATCTATCTGGTTCCGAGTTTCTCCATCTGGGGACGTCCAGGTGTATTTATGAATATCCTTATGCTGAAATGTTGTGCTCTTAAGAATGAGATTCTTTGATGTGGCAAATGTGACTAATCTAACCCCGTTGTCGTTACTATCTTCATGAAGACTGAATTTGCCTATTGTTGGTTTGAATATATCTTCCCGCCCCACTTTTGCATTAAAATCTCCTAAGACAATTTTCATATGATATCGTGAAAGGCTATCAAATAAGCATTCTAATTCTTCATAGAACTCATCCTTGATCTTGTCATCTTTATCTTCTGTGGGGGCATGTACATTTACAATTATAAAATCATGTCGTTTACCCTTTAGAATTATGTATGATATCCTATCACTAACAAATTTAATATCTCGGATAGCGGATAGGATCCTCCTTCTGACTAAAAAACCCGTTCCAAATGCAGGTCTTTCTGCATCCCCATAGTATAATGCAAAGCTTCCTGATTCCTGACTACCTTCTCCTGGCCACCTAACTTCCTGTAAAGCGACTATATCCAAGGGCGATTTATCCAATTCCCGCGTTAATATCTCTAGTGCCCCGCTATTGTATAAAGTCCTAACATTCCATGTTCCTAGGAACATGTCCCTGTGTTTGAGCCTTTGGCATGGGTTCCCTGAAGTAGTCCCCGCCCGGAGAACCGAATGGGGGACTATTTGACCTCCGGAAAATTTTACCCCAGATGAACCCATGTCCGCATTTCTTGACGGTTGTATTTTTACGGTGAAAGATCGTCACTCTTTCGCCCAAGGTACTTTTTTCGTCTGGCTTATCACCTTCGACCAGTCCGGCATGGGTAACCCTATCGGCAGCAATGCTACCGCCGGCATAGCTCTCAGGATCATTTAAGCACGCAAGCCACTCCACCACGACAAGGTAAAGATACCATGGAGGGTGCAACCAGATCATAATATTATTTATTGCTAAAGGATCGCAATGATGTAAGAATGCACCCTAGTGGAGAAATGTATAACCAACGTTATAGGTATTAATTAATTTCTGATGTCCTATGATATAAATATGTCAATTATATTTTTCTGCGTCATTTCCTGGAAAATAATTCGTTTAAGAAAGTGCAAACAGTGATTTCTTTTTTTGTGGTATAATCAATTGTTACAAATGTTTCTATATTATCTCTCGTATGCGCTACGTGTTAACATTGATGCACTATATATACAACCTGGTAGCCGTATTTCTTGGGGCGTTATCACTGCAAAATAATGCTATGACATATTCAGAATGTTAAAAAGTGCTTTCTTTATTATGATATACTTTAGTTAGTAAATTTTAGGCGAAATAGACTGTGATTGGTTGTAAATAAAAAATCATTGAAATGTGATTGGTCATTGTCTTCCATTTGGGGCATGAGTTAAATAGTCAGTATAATTTGTTTAGAAGATGGAATTGGGAAGTACTCGAATATCCATCAAATTCACCAGACATGAGTCCTTGTGACTATAACTTAATCTCAAAGGTCAAAGAACCTCTACGAGGCATTCGATTTCAATCGAGAGTTGATATTCAGAAAGCTCTAGATCGATCAGTGAAAGAGAGATATCTAGAAATGGTGCTACAGATGGAGTGCGCAGTCTTCTAAGAATTTGGCAACATATAGTTCACTTGGCAGAGGACTATAAATGAAATTCGTAATGCCAAAAGTAACCTCATTTTTATGATATTATAGCAGTGTTGTCATTACTTATCGATGCTCTAGTAAAATAACTATGATTTTATATACTAAGAGAAGAAGAAGAGAAGTACGTTATGACGGAGCTTATATTGGCACAGATGGTTCCTGCTATTCGGGATTTAGATCCCCTCTTGAAACATGATATGCCGCACAGTATACTAAGCGCTGTCTCGTTGTTTTGGATCACTCTGTATATTATGACAAACTGGAGAATGAGCAGGAAGAGGTTTCGCCGGAAACAACTCTTGTGGGATCCATGAATTTGCGGGAAAGGCCTGGATAACAGCCAGATGTTGCTTACAACTCCGTAATACTAGATTGTTTTATCCGGTCACGCTAGAATTAACGTCCCAGGAAACATTTGAGGTTCTAGGAGACGTGCACAAAAATTATTATCTACTCGAAATTACTCTTCTTTTCTCTCTCCAATCTATTCCCCCTCTATTTTTTAAATAAAATATTTATTTTAAGTTTACTTCTATTTCCGTTCCATTACCTCTACAACATAAAGGTTTGAGAGGAAAATCTTGGCTTTAAGATAATTCAAAGACAGCAACTTTATAAAATAAAAATATCATTTTTTAAACTGACTTTCGCTATAAACTAGGGAATAACATCATTGCATCTCAGGCAGCGGGTCCGGATCAAATCGCGCTTGGATTTATTTTCTTCTAAATGTAATTAAGATATTTCGAACTATAAGATAAATATCAGGAAATTCGGGCAACAATATTCTTAAAAGATCACTACTTCATAATCCTTATTAAACTTGTTTACATTAAATTAGGTAAAGACAGCAGAACCAATTAACTAAATTAGGACCAGACTACTATACATTTTATACCTTACCCGTTCTTAGAGTAATCCTATCATCTACAAACGACAATTGTATCCTTCCGCCATTCGGACCACAATTACACCACTTTTGACAGGGAGATGACACAGTAACAGAAGGCTCGACACTTACAGCCATTTTGTTTCATGAGAATGCACTGAATGAAGACTCAATTGCATCACCCATATGTAATAAATTATTTTAAGTTGTAATTATTGATTATATATATTTTAGAATATCGTCTATTTTTTAATATTATTATTTTCATTCGCGAAGAATAACAAGTATATTCAGAGGACATATTTTTTAATTTAATGAAGGGAACTTTTATTTCGCGTACTTATTGCTTCTACAACTTACGTCGGTGTCCATAACCAATGAAAAGCGAGCAGGTCACATGGTTTTGTTTTGACGAGGATCACTTTAAGGTTGTCCGCCGCCGTGGCGTAGTCGGTAGAGTCCCTACCTTCCACTCCGGCGACCCGGGTTCGATTCCCGGCGGGGTAGGGGATTTTAAATCTCCACCTTGGGTCTGGGAGTGTGTCCTGTCTTATGTTTGTATGTGTGAATAAGATAAAAACGTTAACAAAGTTAAACAAAAAGGAAGAACAGAGTAAACGAAAGAAAACGACAAAGAAAGAAATAATAATAAAAAAGAGCGGACAGTCTTTATATACAAAACACGGATGCACTTTGGATATGTTGCAGAACAATAGAGCTGACTGCAAGACATTTATTGAGCTGCTGAGAAGAGTCGTAAAGAGTTATAGCAGCGAAATGAGAAGAAGAAGTATAATTTGTAAACGCTAGAAGTAGCATAATATAAATGCGAATATTTAAACTACGAATTCTGCGAATAAACATAATCTGAATGAACTGGATAAAGGCATAATTACGAGATTCAAAGGGGACGGTTATTTGGTTGAGTTTCATATGAAATGACTTAGAAGGTTTATGCCATACATTGCACGTCATAATATTGTTCAAAACATAAGTTACAATATATAAATTAGGGCGGTTGTAGTAATGGTGCCATCTATCAAGCGATGGCGGAAATTTTCAGGTAGCAGCGACCTAGATTTGCTGGCATTGTTATCTAGAAACTTAAAATGTAAGCTCTTGATTAATGAGGCATCGTCAGAGTGCTGCTTGCTACCGGCAAAATGATTCTTCCAAGTTTTCTACATCACTAAACCTCATTTCATACACCTATCTACACGTTTCTCTCTCTAGCATACAATCCTACTTACTACCTAGTAGTTCTCTTCACCTAAATTTACATTGGCCAATGAATTTGTAACGTATTCTAAAATATTTTTTGTTTAATTTATTACATAACTGTGAAAAAATAGAAAAACGAATTCGCAGAAATCACTTAAATTTGTGTTAAATTATACAACATTACACAATAAGTCAAATTAAGCAATATTTTCATTTCGGTTAGTGACAATTAAATACTTACTGATATAAATCAAATTTACAATTTAAGGGTTAAAAGATTTGCAGAAAAATATTAATAACAACACTTTTTCAATAAAATTGTTATTTTCAACTACTGACTGTGAATAAGTTTGAAAACTTAGAGTTATTAATATTTATTGAACAATCATCTTATTAACACACACGCGTACACACAAAAACACGTTTGCACTCACAAGCATATACACACTCAAGCACGCACGCACACACACACACATATATAGTCCACCGCTGTGGTCTCGAGGTAGCGTGCTGCCCTGTCACGCAGCGGGCCCGGGTTCGATTCTTCGTCGGGACAGGCTTCTGAGTGAGGGTTTTTTTCTGAGTTTTTCCTCACCTGTAAGACAAATTTCAGGAAGCGTAAGGCCCAACGGTCCCCGAAAATCATCCGGCCATCATCATTATCCTTATCATTATCATCATCATCCTTCACCGGTGTGGAAAGAAACGGGAAGCACACCTATAAATCCCTAGTAAAGCTGCAAAGCATAGCATGAATATATATATATTATTTTTATTATTCCGGCTTTTACAATGAATATACATTTTTCCGGTACCCGTGTTCACAGTTAACTACACATTTGTTTCAACACATTTTTCCATTCTTGTCTGTTCATCCATATATCTTCTTCTATTTCCCATTCCCTCTTAGTTTCATTGATTCCCTGAATCCACGTAATATTTGGTCTACCCTTCTTTCTCCTTCCCTGTGGTTCCCAATCCATGATTATCTTAGGTAGTCTTCCTTCTTCCATCCTTCCTTCTGATGTGTCCGTACCAATTTAATTGTTTCTTCTTTTTTTATATATACACACACACACACACACACACACACACACACACACACCACACACACACACACATGAATCAAGAATTTATGTATGTGTCAGCATAACTTGCAAATGTCTGTAGAAATTTTAACAAAAATTTAACATATATATCAATTATAATATAAGTTATCTTCTTCGATATTTATGTTTATGATATGAATGGGTTAAATTATCAGTGACGTAACTTATATTTTATTGTTTTGAACAAAAAATAAACACAAAAAATACTGTAGTAAATTGAGGAACAGCAATGTTGTAGTGTTATCATTTTAGTGGTGATATCTGAATTTAACATCGCTTTGAATTGCATTAAATTGAAATTGAATTTGTATAATGCATTGTAAAGGGTTCAATATTATTGCTGAAGAAAAGGACAATTACATGTAATACCGTGTAACACCGCTGGAATTTTAACCCGCCCATATAACGTTTAATAGAATTTGTCACAGATATAATTTTACATTCAAATCAGAACATGGGACTTCTAAAAAGAATTCACATACATGCCCATGACAAAGAAAAAATCATCAACATATTATTACGAACTAAAAAAAATCTGCCTGGAGTGAAAATTAGCGAAACAATATTCGCTTGGTCAAAAAACCTCCGCTAGAGGAGCATCCATGTCTCCACGATGAACGAATCTGGCATATGGCATATATATATGCATGCATACATACATACATACAATGCATTATTTACCTACTTATTTACTTTACGTTGAGTCTAGCCATGGCTTTTCCTTTGTTAGGAGTTTGTAGACCAAGATAATTTAGTTACCCTCACTTCCCTTCAGATGCCATGTATGGCATGTGGTCAGCATACTGACACAATGGGATTTCCAATCGGCATATGATGATGTTTTACTGAGAAATAGGTTTTGAATGTATTTAATATGTAGGTCCCTAATATCTTACGAGTAAAAATAATTAATGTAATTGATCCGAATGAAATAATAATAATAATAATAATAATAATAATAATAATAATAATAATAATAATAATAATAATAATAATAATAATAATAATAATAATAATAATAATAATAATAATCTTGTCTTGTATCTTGTAAGCCCATGTTTCCCTTAACAGAGATTTAGGCGATCTCCCCCTACAGGGAAGAATTTGAACCATACTAATTTAGTTACACTTGTTTTCGTATATATGTCATTTGAGTGGTCCGTGGTCAGCGTTCGCCTCATACTGACATTTAGGAAACCAAGGTAGTACAAGGACGGGAAAATTCGGTAAATTTTGCTTAGAGGCCTTTCCATTCAGGCTTAAGGATCTTTTACGAGCCTGAAAATCTTCAGACTCGGGACCCACGGCTTAAAGTCCCTCCCGGAGGACTTGTTCCTTGGATTTTTCTATCCTAAAAAATCCAACGACCCCGGCCGGGTTTGAACCCGTGACCCACGGGACCAGAGGCAAGGAGCATAACCACTAGTCCACCGCGGCCAATAACAACAACAACAACAATAATAATAATAATAATAATAATAATAATAATAATAATAATAATAATAATAATAATAAAAGAAATAATATTTTTTTTGTATGTTTCCACATCTTTCCGTGCCTAAAGTTTCATTTTCTTTCTCCACTCGTCTCTATCCATCCACTTCATGCGTTCCAGTCCTCTTGTTCTCTTTCCAGTTCTTATTTCTTGCATCCACGAGTTTCGAGGTCTTCCTTTCCTTCTTCTCTCAGGTGGACACCATTCCAATGTTTTTCTGGGTAACCTTTCTTCTTGCATTCGTCGTACATGCCCATACCAATTTAATTGCTTGTACCTTATATAGTCCACAGCTGTGGTCTCGAGGTAGCGTGCTGCCTTGCCACGCAGTGAGCCCGGGTTCGATTCCCGGTCGAGACAGGCTCCTGGGTGAGGTCTTTTTCGGGGTTTTTCCTCACCTGTAAGACAAATGTCAGGAAGCTTAGGGTCGAACGTTCCCCTAAAGTCATCCGGCCATAATCATCATCATCTTTATCATTATCATCAACATCCTTCACCGGTATGGAAAGCAACGGGAAGCTACCACAGTAAAGCTGCAAAGCATAGAAATGAAAGGGATGATTTCTATGTCATGTAATTTATTAATTTACTTCACTAGAATATAAAGTTATAAGAACTGCAAATACATGTGATTGAATGATAGCGACGGCTGACTCTAGAATTGGAAGGGCAATTTGAGTAATTAAGAGTAGGGATAGAAAAGATGAAAATGCTATGATTGCAGTGAAAGACCTGCCCTCGGGCAAAATTACTATGGACGGATATCTTATATAGATTACTATTGCATATCTAATATTCATTTTTCTCGTATGACAGTAAGCCTATTTCTTATTTTTTCTAATTTTAAATATCTTGCTGCTCTCCTTATGAACTCCATTTCCATCGACATGAGTTTTTGTTGAATTTCTAATCTTCAGCTCCATATGTTACACTAATTCTCACTATTGAATTATATAATTTCCATTCATTTAAAGAAATTACCTGAATAATAATAATAATAACAATAATAATAATAATAATAATAACAATAATAACAGCAATAATAACTTAATAATAACAAAAACATAATAATAACAATAAGTCCACCGCTGTGGTCTCCGGGTAGCGTGCTGCCTTGTCACGCAGCGGGCCCGGGTTCGATTCCCGGTCGGGACAGTTTTTCTGGGTGAGGTTTTTATCGGGGTTTTCCCTCACCTGTAAGACAAATATCAGGAAAACTTTAAGGCCCAAATGGTCCCCAAAATCATATGGCCATCGCAATCATCATTCATATTCGTCTTAGGTTAAGCTTAGGATTAGGGACTCTCTTGGCGCACCACTATCATCATCATCATCACCCATCATATCATCGGGGCAACGTATCCCCGCCTTCCAGGCGCCCCAACCTCAGAAGTGGGTTACAAGTACGCCATGCCAGGAGAGAAACCAGGAATGCCGAAAGACAACCTGGGGCATTTAAAAAAAACAATAATAAGAATAATAACAATAATAATAATAATAATAATAATAATAATAATAATAATAATAATAATAATAATAATAATAATAAATGAATTTGAAATGTCTAGGAAATTCTTATTGGTTGGGCTAAAATAGTGTGTACTAGATCATGAGAGAATATGAATCTTTACGCGAGAATAGAGCTGTACGTGGGAGTGCAGTTGACACAGGGATACGAGTATGATCAATAATATGTCTCTCTCTACACATGATTGTGTGGATACTGTAATAATAGCAAATAAGCGATTATACGTTAGTGTTCCATTATCGCAGCCGACATAACCAAACACTCTTTGGTTCAACAGTAGCCTTTACATTAATTTACAACACATATCAGCATTCACACAGTTCATACAGTATAGGCTGCCTAAAAATTATACGCATGCTAGAGAGAGCACCAAAGATAGGAAAATGCTTATTTACGTAGACGAAATTATATTTTTAACTTTCCAGACACAGTGTCG
This sequence comes from Diploptera punctata, assembly GCA_030220185.1. Taxonomy (NCBI): domain Eukaryota; kingdom Metazoa; phylum Arthropoda; class Insecta; order Blattodea; family Blaberidae; genus Diploptera; species Diploptera punctata. The sequence continues at coordinate 849,444 of JASPKZ010006836.1, read as the reverse complement.
ATCAAATTCAGATAGCTTACCTGCACTTGTTACTACTTATGAAATAAAATTTGGTAAGTATTTTGTTACTAGTATACATAATCATTGTGAATATTCGAAAACACAATCGCACTGAAGAAGGATAGTGGAAGGAAAAGTAATTTCGATTACACTGTCCTTGGTCACATGACATGGTGCCATAAATAAACTTTCTCTTGTTACTAGGGGTTGTTAGCGGATGAACATGTTTATCAAAATCGAAAAAATACAAAATTAATTTCAAATGCACAATGACTAATATCCATCCATCCATAGTAATTCTGCCCGAGGGCAGGTCTTACACTGCAATCATAGCATTTTCGTGCTATGCTTTGCAGCTTTACTAGGGGATTATAGGTGTGGTAGCATCCCATTGCATTCCAAACCGGTGAAGGATAATGATGATGATGATGATGATAATAATAATAAGGATGATGATGATGATGGCTGGATGATTTTTCGGGGATCGTTGGGCCCTAAGCTTCCTGACATTTGTCTTACAGATGAGAAAAAAACCCGAAGAAACCTCACCCAGGAGTCTGTCCCAATCGGGAATCGAATCCGGGTCCGCTGCGTGACAAGGCAGCACGTTACCTCGAGACCACAACGGTGGACTTACCTGAACTATTGTCACAATATTAGAGATGCAACCTCTCCTTTCAATGAAGCGAGGTTGACAATGCTTCAACCATTCAGTTGAGGTCACTCTGAACGGTGGTCAGATGTAAACAAGAGCAGGCTTTAGACTTGCAGACAAAGTACAGTGTACTTCTGTGGTACATAAAAGTAGCGCAATGACTGTTCGGAACATTTGGATTGGACACAGTTCAGCAATGTTGCTGTAACCAGACGGTACAAAAACTAGTAGTAGTAGGACTTGTTAAACTAAGAGTAAGGTACATACAATGTTATTTACACGGGGATCAAGCCGTACACGCTATTGACATTTCCGTATCAATAAATAATAATGTCTAGTAGTAATATAAAGTGGCGACTTCGTGGCGCAAGCGGTTAGACGATCGCGTCTCACTGCCGGGGTCCCGAAATCGAATTTCGGTCACTCCATGTGGTTTTCGTGATGGACGAAACGGAGCTTGGGCAGGTTTTTCCTCGGGTTTTCTCCTGCTTTCCTCTGCCACAATTTAATTCCACCATTTCACCACATTCATCTCATTTAATTTCGTTTTATCAACCCTGTGATGGTGCATCAGGCGTGGTCGTCCGGCAACTTTATCATTCACAGACCCCCCCCCCCTCTCTCTCTCTCTCATCTCTCTCTCTCTCTCTCTCTCTCTCTCTCTATATATATATGTATATATATATATATATATATATATATATTCATAGTAAATTCACGAATTTAGGCAATTTGTTAACCTGTTTCTATATATATATATATATATATATATATATATGGGTTCATCTCATCTCATCCTTCGACCCAACCCTGAGTTGGACACGAGTTGAGAATATTTGTTTGTTATAATTAATAATATAAAGTAGATAGAAGCAGTAATGATATTACACTTTGCTTACGTATTTATTTATTTACGAATGAGCGTTATTTTTATTTTCCGTGTTTTGTCCAGAAATTTACCCATGTTTATCCAATTTTCTGGGTTTACCATAAACTCGTAGCATGTCAATCTTTCATGATTCAAATTGGAAATATATCCGGTAATAATTGACGCCATCAATATTCTAAATCGTTATATTTTCCTAATAGCCTATACGTATTTCGTCCATAAAAAGGGACACTATTATGTGAAAATTGTAGGCCATTGAATTTAGCTTTTAAGATTTTTGCATGCGTATTAAATAACAGACTCCCAGAACTAGTGGAAAATAGTCCAGCTGATTATCAAATGGGTTTCCGTCCAAGCAGCTTTACTATGTATAACATTTTTATTGTTAGATATTTGAAATTCCATGAATATAAAATTAATTTATATAATTTGTTTATTGATTATACTCATGCATTTGACACCGTACAATGAAATAAATCTGCCGCGGTGGACTAGTGGTTATGCTCCTTGCCTCTGGTCCCGAGGTCGCGGGTTCAAACCCGGCCGGGGTCGATGGATTTTTTTAGGATGGAAAAATCCAAGGAGCAATTCCTCTGGGAGGGACTTTAAGCCGTGGGTCTCGAGTCTGAAGATTTTCAGGCTCGTAAAAGATCCTTAAGCCTGAATGGAAAGGCCTCTAAGCAAAATTTACCAAATTTTTCCGTCCTAGTACTACCTTGGTTTCCTAGATGTCAGTATGAGGCGGAACGCTGACCACGGACCACTCAAAAAATCTATACGAAAACAAGTGTAACTAAATTAGTATGGTTAAATCTCTGTTAAGGGAAACATGGGCTTACAAGAAGGAAGACAAAGAAATAAAATTACTGAATGTTTGTCACAATAAAAGGTACCCAACTCGTAATAAGATTAATTGCATTAATATTTATAACACAACAGCCAAAGCAAAAATAAATAACGAACTCAGCAAATAATTTACAGTTGAATCTAGAGTTAAACAAGGATATCCCTTATCTGTAACACTAATCAGTGTAGTAATTGATTCAAAAAGGAAACATTTAGACCTAAGAGGTAATATAAGTACCAAATACAAACAATGTGTTGCCTATGCATGTAACCTATTGATAACAGCAAGGACCTTTTTTTTCAAGCGCAAAAGGTCTATAAGTCCTATACCAACACTAATTGAAACTTTCCAGCTACTGAAGAAAAGAAAAAAAAAACAGTTGAATTTGGATTAATAGTAAATACTTCCAAAACAGAATATTTGAAATGTACAACAAAACATGAAAATATAATTTGATCATCAATGATGTAAAAATAGAAGAAGTAAAATCATATATCTCGATTCAACTGTAAATGGAAAAAACAACGTAGAGGAAGAAATTAGTGAAAAAATATCTATGGGTAATAAAGCCTACTCTGCAAATAGAATGTTCTTTAAAGATAAACTTGTCTCCAGATTACCTAAAATTAAGCTGTATAATACAGTAATAGGACCAGTTGTAACTTATGGCTACGAAACATCGGTACTGAAAGAATCTGGTAAACAAAAACTATTAATCTTTAAAAGGAAAAATCTTACGGAGAATTTTTGGACCGGTTAGAGAATGGGATGGCACGTGTCACATACGAATGAACTTAGAAATAAATAATTTAATACAAAATAATAATATAGTAAACCACATTAAATATCAATGGCTGCGCTGGTTTGAACATGTAAATAGAATGCAAGAAGACAAACTTGTAAAAAGAATATACAAATGGAAACCAATATGCACCAGAACAGCCGGACGCCCAAAAAGACAGATGGCAAGATAACATCATAAAATATATTATTTTTTAAAATTATTTTTCACTGAGAGTAATTAATATTATAATTACAAAGAAATAAACGTTATCTGAGTCAAAGCATAAATTTATTGTGTCGACGTTTCAATCTCCTTATGTAACATCATTTTCAAGACATGGTTGTTTATAAATTTATTGTACATAGTTACCATCACCAAGACAATTATTTTTTAAATATATGTATACAAATTTAAATGAATAAATTTAAAATACCAATTTGTAATTAAAAATATTTTAGCAAGGAATCATATGTTCCACACCATTCATTTAAATCATTTTGTTTATTTAATGCTTTATTTTGTTCTTTTTTGTATAGGCCATTTCTGCTATTAATCTTTTTTTTTGTAATTATTTTCTTTGTGTACAATTTTTATGTCATTCCATTTCATTTTATGATTTTGATTAATTATATGTTCACTGATTACTGAAAGTTCTGCACTTGGTGTACTGATATTCTTTTTATGTTCGTCGATTCTTTTTCTTATAAATCTTTTTGTTTGGCCTACATAAGACTTTTCACAATCATCACATTGGATTTTGTATACAACATCTGTCAATTTACAAGTATCGATTTTGTCTTTGCCAGTTTTTTAAAATTTTCTTCAAGTTTATTAGGAACACTATGAGCAAAAACAAATTTGAATGGTTTCAATTTCTTTTCCAATCCTTCATTTAAACCTTTTACATAAGGTAATTTCAAGCGAAAACTTTGTTGTTCAACATCTAGATTTATTTTATCTAATTCCATAGATATAATTAATCAAAATCATAAAATGAAATGGAATGACAGACAAATTTTACACAAAGAAAATAATTACCAAAAAAGATTAATAGCAGAAATGGCCTATAGGCCTATAAAAACGAACAAAATTAAGTATTAAATAAACAAAAAGATTTAAATGAATGGTGTGGAACATATGATTCCTTGCTAAAATATTTTTAATTACAAATTGGTATTTTTAATTTATTCATTTAAATTTGTATACATATATTAAAAAAATAATTGTCTTGGTGATGGTAACTATGAACAATAAATTTATAAACAACCATGTCTTGAAAATGATCTCACATAAGGAGATTGAAACGTCGACAAATACATTTATGCTTTGACTGAGATAACGTTTATTTCTTTTTAATTATAACATCATAAAATATATAACAGAAATGAAAATTGGAAATTGGCTAGTCTGTATCCAGAATCGATCTGAATGGAGAAAAATAGTTGAGAATGCCAAACTTCACGGAAGTTGTAGTCACTTACTACAAGAATATGTATTTCGTCTTCAAAGCTCCCGCACATTAGACATATTCGCATATAGTGTTCGTCGGTATTTTTTTTTAGACATTTCCATATTCCCAACCTAAAGCAAGCATCCCTGATCTCTCTTTAACCCCCGTCCTTCTGACGTAATGTACAATAGTCGCATCAATCATACGCTGATATCGTGTTTATGAAGGGATTGTTCTATCACTACTTATTATTTCTGGGGTTTCCTTAATTTGTTAGTACGGGAAGACGGCAGCAGCTGTAAAAATCCGAAGGTAGATAGATTTTCCTTAATATTGGATTTATGAACTGGATACTTATAAACTGTGTTACATGTACACTGATACCTTTGTATTGAAACGCGAGTCTCGTATTTGGAATCCTTTTCATTCCATTCTTCGTATGTCAATTGTGTCCAATTACAATGAACCTGGGGCCAGAAATGTGTCATATAATCAGGCGGAGGCCAGCAGATGGGAAATAAATGAGATTATATTACAAACATCGTAATCAACAAATGCACTTGTTACTTTTTATGAAATAAAATGTTATAAGTGTTTTACTAGTAGCATACCTCTTCAATGTGAATATTCGAAAACACAATCGCACTGAAGAGGGATGGATGAGGGAGAAGTAATTTCGAAAACACTGTCCTTGGTCACATGGCACATGGACATCTCTCCTCGCTACTAGGGGTTATTAGTGAATGAACGTGTTTATCACAGTGGAAAATAGATAACTACATTATTAATTACAAATGTACAATTACTAATATAATGCTTCATTTATGTTGCTATGAAATAAAAAGAAAACGGCGCACCTTAAAAATGACAGTTCTTAAAATTATTTGGAAATTAAATCACATTAAAATAAGCGAGAATTCTGGGAGGCATTTAAAATGGCTTGGAGGGCCGTATGCGGCCGACAGACCGCCAATTGAACAACATTGGTGCATGTCAACTATTATGGTCGAAATAGCCAAAATAGGTAGTCTAATAATTTAACAATAAAACATTGGTCTTGTAAACAAGAAATAAGGTACCCTTTTAGAGCTTCAAAGAGGAACTACGTGTATATCTCTTCATAAGTATCCAAAACTCATATTTTACATAAACTACTCCTTGAATTAATATTTTTCATAAGATTCTTTATTTGATCTAAAAGTTTACACAAAAAGTTCCAATATTCTCTATAAAATCTTCATTCCTTCTTTATTGCTTCTTTAATTTTTTAAAGCTGTGATCAAATAATTTAATATAACTGCAGGAGTATCGAAATCGAGTCTCGGAAACTTCATGTGGGTTTCGTGATGGACGAAACGGAGCTTAGGCATTTTTATTTCTCAGGCTTTCTTCCGCTTTTCCCTGCCACAAATTTCATTCCATCATTTATCCATACTCATTTCATTCATTTCGTTTAATTTCGTTCATCTGCCCCTGTGACGGTGCCTCAGTTGACGATCTGGACTTATTTAAAATATGGAAGAGATCATGGAGCTTCGCACGAATCAATACTTGAATGAATCAGAATCATTAGAATGTTTATTTTCGTATCAGTACATGTTAGTAAAAGACAATTAATACAGTTAATACATATCCGATTTCGTCACGCTTTCGATTGGGAGTGCGTAAAGGATGGGTAGGGATTGAGTAAACCAATATTACGTTATTATTAATGGTCACCCTTGGAACGCAGTTCCCTGGCTGCAGTGGAAAACTTGTAGTTATTTAAGGATATATGACTTTGGTTTTATATTTTATCATAAAACAGTTATTCGGACTAGAATAATTATATTATGTACAAACCAATAAAGTATTACGTAGAGTTTTTACGGTGCAGTAACCGAAATTGCTGCGTTCAATAACAGTCCATTCAAAGATGTTTAATCTCTTTCCAGTTTTATTATTCACAATATTTGTTTTTTATTCGTTCGTTTCTGAAGGTAAAAGTTTTCATAGCATATATGGAATAGACTTCAAAACTAACGTCGGAGACATTAAATCCCCATTCCAAAATGGAGATGAGGGAGGGGATGATATACGATGTAAAGGGAGGTCGTATGGGAAAGAGAATTACAAAGGGAGAGAGGGATGTAAGATAGAAAGAAATTGGATGGAATGGCTTATACTAAATAATTACTTGTTTTATTTTTACATGGTTCCAAAAGGTCTTGATTTTTTTTACTTTAATCGTCATCCTAAAGACAGAAAAAGCACAGTGAAAATAGAATTCTATAATATTCAGTTGGAATATGATTATCTCCAACATAAATTCATGGATGATTTAATTTTATACAAATTTTTGAAATATTGTACATCGAGTTTTTAACATTGTATCATCAGCTGCAAAAGCATTATAATACAATTTGAATCTCGATTTCCATCAAACTATCTTCCGGACTCCTCTATTATTGGTAATCTAACTTCATCCATCAATTTCCAACTTCCGGAAGTCCTCAGAAACTTCACTTATTCATCGTAACCTTTGTTGAGCCATGTCTTATTTTACCTTTAGACTTGCTTCCACATATTTTCTACGAATGTCTTGTTTTAGTTGAAAGTAAAATACTGTATTAGTTTTAAGCGAACTGGTTAAGGCGGCAGAGTTTAAGACTAGTATACGTTAGTCATGGATTCAAATCTCGAGGAGTGCGGAATACGTCGGTAATGCAGATGACTACATATATCTAATATATGAAAATGAATGTTTGTTTGTTTGTTTGTTCGTTCGTACTTTATGCGCGGCCATACCGTTGAACCGATTGTGATGGGGCTTTTTGCAAAATGTTCAGGATTCCAGGGATGAACATAGGCTATAAAAGAGTTGTGATACTCAAGTCATACATCCTTAAAAATGTGAAAAAGGTAGCTCTTTGGATGCTTAAATGGCGTATGCTGCCTAAACCATAACAAATACACAAAATTAATATACACAGAATTGAATAGCTCAAAAGCTCTACAAAACAGTCCGCTACAGCATATGTTTATCTCTTACGGATAACTCACAATAACCATTTTTGTCTTTCATTGATGCCAAGAAGATCCAGACAAGTACGTAGATTCCTGTGCAAGCGTAACAGTACGGATATTATTTTACGGATAACTCACAATAACGAAATTTGCCTTTTAGCTTATTTATGCCAAGAAGTTCGAGTTAAGTAGATTCCCGGGCAACACCGGATAATCAGTACGGGAACTCTTAAAATAATTACGATATACATTTGTAATTATTTTTTATTTGACTTATTCAACTAATCATAAGAAGTACATTAATTTTCGTCTTTCAGCTCATTTATGCCAAGCAGATCGGGATGAGTAAATTCCCGGACAACGCCGGGTAAACAGCACGGGACATCTAAAAATAATTACGATATACATTTTTGCTTTCACTTATTTAACTAAACATAAAACACCTTAATTTTCGTATTTCAGCTCATTTATGTCAAGAAGATCGGAATAAGTAGGTTCCCGGGCAACGCCGAGGTATCTAAAAATAAATGTATAATTATTTTCCCATTCACTTATTTAACTAACATAAAAAAACGCACTAATTTTCATTTATTTAGGCGCAGCACGCACATCGGGTATTAGCTAGTCTGACATAAAAAAATCCTATTACCCGATCGCAGCGTCACCTACCGGGTCCAATAGTGAATTCAAACCATCCAAGGACCCACTCAAATACACACAAAATTTTATCAAAATCGATCCAGTCGTTTAGACAGTTTTATTTTCGGATTTCAAGTAAACCTCCACTTCTAATTGTCGGATTTCGCTAATTTTTTTACAATACCTACCTACGTTTATTTTAATACGACATACTTAGTTTCGTTGTGAAACATCGAAAATTATGACCGCTAGAACGATTTTTAAATTTTCACTTCAGGTGAAATCCTACACCTAATGATTTTAAAGGGTCCAATTGTGAATTTATGTCATCCAGTGACCCACTCAAACACACACACACACACACACACACACACACACACACACACACACACACACACACACACACACCACACACACACACACACACACACACACACACACACACACACACACACAAATAATCAAAATCGGTCCAATCGTTTAGACATTTGATTTAAATTTCGGATTTAAAGTAAATCCCCAATTCTGATGGACGGATTTCGCTGATTTTTGGATAGTACATACCTTGGTTTATTTAATAGGATATTCCGACTTTTGTTGTGAAACATCGAAAATTGCGATCGCTGGAGCGATTCACGAAGATCGGTTGAACGGATAGAAGTTTATAAGGGACAGACGTACACACATAATTCATATATATATATATATATATATATATATATATATATATATATATGATAATGCATTTGATCTTAGAAATTAAATTTTAAGTTAGCAGTGATTTTCAGTCTCGAGAGAGATTTTTAGATTTTCGTTTCAGGTGAACTCCTTACTTACTTACTTACTTACTTACTCTCTTGCACTATCGAACCCGTAGGTTCATGGCCGCGCGGACAAAAGCTCTCCTTGCATCCCTATCCTGAGCTAATGCTTTCCAATCATTCCCTGTATAATCTACTTCCTTCAAATCATAGTTAATGTTATTCTCCCACCTCATTCTTGGTCTACCAACTGGGCGTTTTCCCTCTGGCTTTCCTACAAGAAGCTTCCATGCAAGTCTTTCATTCCCCATACGTGCAACATGTCCTGCCCATCGCAGTCTACGAGACTTAACTGTTCTTATTATATCTGGCTTCCTATAAAGACCATGTAGTTCATTGTTATGTAGTCTTCTCCATTCACCTGTCTGTTCATCTCTCTTTGGTCCAAAATTTTCCTAAGTACTTTATTCTCAAATACTTGTAATCTCCTTTCCTCCCTTAAAGTAAGAGTCCATGTTTCGCACCCATATAGTATAACTGGTAGAATAATAGTTTTATATATTTTCAGTTTAACGTTTTTTGAAAGGAGTTGGGACATCAAGAGTCTCTGCAATGCATAATAACACGCATTTCCAGAATTGAGCCTATGTTTAATTTCTTTGTGCATCTCATTCCTATTTGTGATTATTGTTCCTAGGTATTTGAATTCAGCCACTTCCTCAAAATTTCCCTCATTTGTCATTAGCTGTCCATTTCCATTATATAATGTATTTCTACGTGTGACCATATATTTAGTTTTACTGATATTTACTTCCAGTCCTAAGTTCTTAGTGTTACTCAATAGTGTGTGCGTATTGTCCTTTAGTATCTCCTCGCTATCGGCCAGCAGTACTACATCATCAGCATAAACTAACAGTTTATTAATACCATTCAGTTGTAAGCCTTCCTCATTCTCTAAAGATTTAATGGCATGCTCTAGTACAAAATTAAATAGTAGAGGAGATAGTGCACCTCCTTGCTTCAACCCATTCTGGATTTCAAAAGTGTCTGAAAACTGCTTGCCTACACGCACCCTACTCTTTGAGCCATTTAGACATATTCGTATAAGTCTAACTAACTTTTTAGGAATTCCGAACTCCAGCAGGATACTACGAGTATATAACTTCTCCCTCTTAATTGAATCATATGCTTTTTTGAAGTCTACATATAGTTGATGTACAGTACCATTATATTCCCATTTGTTTTCTAAAATCTGTCTTATACTAAAAATCTGATCTGTCGTAGACCTGTTTCTTCTAAATGCACATTGATGATCTCCTAGAATGTCATCAATATAGGGAGTAAGTCTGCTTACTAATACATTTGTTAGAATCTTGTACGAAGTTGAAAGTAATGAGATGCCCCTGTAGTTATTGCAGTCATCAGTTTTATCTCCTTTCTTATAAATTGGTACGATAATTGATTCTTTCCATTCATCTGGAAGAGCTTCTTTTTCCCAAATCATACTAAGCAACCAGCGTATCTTGTCCATCAATTTTTCTCCCCCTGATTTTATCAGTTCTGCTGGGATCTCATCTGAACCTGATGCTTTATACATCTTCAATTTTTCAATCGCCATTTCAACCTCTAATGCACTTGGCTCTGCGACTAGCATTTCTGCTGTCTGTAAATTATCCTCCTCAATGTGCTGTTCTGTATGTACATTTAATAGCTGATTAAAGTAACTTTTCCATCTATTTAATATACTCCTGGAATCTGCAATCATATCCCCATTTTCATTCCGAATTATGTTTGTTCTAGCCCTGAAACCCCTTTTCTCTCTATACTAATTCCCTGATATAATTCTCTAATGTTCATATTTTTTGCGTTCATTTCAAGATCATTAATCTTCTCTCTCAAATATTCCCTCTTTTTACTCTTTAGTAACTTGGTGGTTTGCCGTCTAATACTACCGAATTGCTCTAAATTTACCTCATTTGGCTCGCGTAACCATTTCATTTTTGCTAGCTTTCTTTTCTTTACAATGTCGGCACATTCCTCATCAAACCATTTCTTGTTTTGCCTCTTTTTTAAACAACCAATGCTTTCTGATGCTGACAATTTAATAGTATCTCTTATAGCCTCCCATTCTTTATTTATATCAGTTTCTTCTTCGTTTGCCACATTGTCATCTGAAAATTCTAGTACTTCAAATTTATTAGCAATATTGATTTGGTATTCTTGCCGCATTTCATCATTTTTCAAGTTTTTAAATTCATATTTTACAGAATCATCTTTAACGTTTGTTCCTCTCATAAGCGATAGCCGTTGTCTGATTTTCACTCTGACCAGATGATGATCCGAATTGCAGTCTGTCTCTCTATCTGATCTAACATCAATGATGTTCCTGTGCCAGCGTTTATCCACTAATACATGATCTATCTGGTTCCGAGTTTCTCCATCTGGGGACGTCCAGGTGTATTTATGAATATCCTTATGCTGAAATGTTGTACTCTTAACAATGAGATTCTTTGATGTGGCAAATGTGACTAATCTAACCCCGTTGTCGTTACTATCTTCATGAAGACTAAATTTGCCTATTGTTGGTTTGAATATATCTTCATGAAGACTGAATTTGCCTATTGTTGGTTTGAATATATCTTCCCGCCCCACTTTTGCATTAAAATCTCCTAATTTCATGTGATATCGTGAAAGGCTATCAAATAAGCAATCTAATTCTTCATAGAACTCATCCTTGATCTTGTCATCTTTATCTTCTGTGGGGGCATGTACATTTACAATTATAAAATCATGTCGTTTACCCTTTAGAATTATGTATGATACCCTATAACTAACAAACTTAATATCTCGGATAGCGGGTAGGATCCTCCTTCTGACTAAAAAGCCCGTTCCAAATGCAGGTCTTTCTGCACCCCCGTAGTATAATGCAAAACTTCCTGATTCCTGACTACCTTCTCCTGGCCATCTAACTTCCTGTAAAGCGATTATATCCAAGGGCGATTTGCCTAATTCCCGCGTTAATATCTCTAGTGCCCCGCTATTGTATAAAGTCCTAACATTCCAAGTTCCTAGGAACATGTCCCTGTGTTTGAGCCTTTGGCATGGGTTCCCTGAAGTAGTCCCCGCCCGGAGAACCGAATGGGGGACTATTTGACCTCCGGAAAATTTTACCCCAGTTGAACCCATGTCCGCATTTCTTGACGGTTCTATTTTTACGGTGAAAGATCGTCACTATTTCGCCCAAGGTACTTTTTTCGTCTGGCTTATCACCTTCGACCAGTCCGGCATGGGTAACCCTATCGGCAGCAATGCTACCGTCGGCATAGCTCTCAGGATCATTTAAGCACGCAAGCCACTCCACCACGACAAGGTAAAGATACCATGGAGGGAGGTAAAGTGATCCCACAACAGGCCTCAGGAGACCCTTGGGGTAGTAGGAGGTTAAGGCTCCCACTTTTTTCTAGACAATCGGCACTTTATATCAGCCGGGTTGTCAGCCCTGCGTGACGGCCGCCTTTACCCCAGAACAAGCGTCTGGTACTCATTTCAGTTAGAGGCTGAGTCGACCCCAGGGCCATAGTGCCGCCAGAGGGTTTGGGTTAGTTAACTCCTACAACTAATTATTTTAGAACATAATAGGCCTATATAACGGCTAAACACTCGGGCCCGCTGTGTGACAAGGAAGCACGCAATCTTGAGACCACAACGGTGGATATCATGACACACAAACACACACAAACAAACACACACACAAACATACACACACGCACGCACACGCACACACACACACAAATATATATATATTAACTTACATGAAAGATAATGAAATATCAAATGTAGTGAAACCACTTTCTCTGACAAAAGTAGTGCCTACTGAATGTTAAATCCAACAATTAAAATCATTGTTGCTTTTGTTATTATGGTGTGTTTTGTAAATTTTCAGACCATTAAAGAGCTGGCGACTTTATAGGATTATTTCCTCTAAAGCGTTATTTTATTGTTTTGGTGTCAGCGAAGTGAAAAAATAGAGCGCACTATTAAAATGCATTAGAGAAGTAATGCTGGAAGTTGATCTAGACTTGTAATAAAACCTTGGTCAAAAACACAGAAGATGGAAATTTATTTTTGAATGATGGATTACACTTTGTATATATATATATATATATATATATATTCTATTTCAACTAATTTGATTCCACGTCTACTACATATTAATGTGTAATACTTGGCAAATAGAGAAGTTGATAAAGAGTACGCTAAAAGCTTTAGTTCAATTTTATTTTTCATTTGGAATGCTATACAATTCTCTCTGTATAAACTAACATAAAGTAGCATCCAATATTCCAATAATCAAGCAAATAAGTTGCTTTTTTCCCCCTGACATTTATAAAGCAGGATCTGCTATCCATTTGGAGGTAAATGCCCTTTCACACTAGGGAATCCCCGATAATATCTCTACTTTAGAGGCAGTTCTGAACATAGAACGCTTGCAGAGTGTTCTGATCCATGATCCATAAAACTTATCGTCGTGCATTGGTCTGGTGAAATCCCTGCATTCCACTTCAACAGTCCAGGTTCCATTCCCGGAGGAGAAAGGAGATTTAAACTTCCACCTTGGGTGTGGATGTATGTCCCATGCCTGTGTTTCCTTCTCTGGCTAATCGTAGATCCAAGGAGTTCTGACACCGTGTACCTATCTAATTTTTTATTTATCTTCCTTCACAACAGCGACCCGCTATTAAATTCCAGGGATGTAAAAATCCTTGGAATCGAGGGACAGTAAAATCAGTAAAAATAATCTATATTAGATTCCTAAAGATGATTCAACTATATTTTACTGTTAATGACTTATAAGTACCGAGAAGTCTTTTTTCTGAGGATGTGAAATAGCCTATAAATTTTACTCAGAGGCCTTTTCATAAAAGTTATGTTATGGTATTAGAAGATTTGGTGTTATAAGGCCGTTGCCTGTATCTGGTGTTTCTCCCTCGGCTACGGAGGGCATATTCAATGGCGAGTTCTTCTAGCGATGTTCCATGGTCGGAAGCTCGACTGTGTATGAGCGGGTTCCAGCAGTCTGTCGCTCATATACAGTCGAGCCTCCATTCCCTAGAAGAACTCGCCACTTAAGATGCCCTCCGTAGTTGAGGGAGAAATGTTTGGGAAAAAAACGTCAGTTATAGACTACGGCGTCATAGCCCGAAATCTTCTAATATAATGATTTCCGGCTGTGAAAGCTTGCATTAATTAACGATGATCTTTAACAACTCATGCCATTAATATCCCAGATTTAATCCCGGTCGAATCGATAGAATTTAAAGGCTGCTAAAAGCCTCAAATCTGAAATATGAAGTATTTTAGCAAAATGTGTTGCCTATTTCACACACACCAGATTGGAATTGCGACTCTAATGTCATGAACTGATATAGAGGTTCGTTAAATAAATTACTATTACCACCCAGACAAATTAGAGGTCTTCTATTTCAGACTTGAGGTTTTTAAGTGCTGTAAATCTACTAAATGCGATCTAAAGTTGTATTTTCCATCCGAAGGAAGCCATCGCTCTTAAAAATCATTGATCTCTGCTGAGTGTGAACGAATACATTTTAATGTCACTGAGTGTACCTACATTTAATCGCTTTCGAAAACTTAAGCAATGCAAAAAGTGTTTGAATTTTATGACAATGTTCGTATCATCATCATCATCATCATCATCATCATAAACAAATCCATTTAAGGCCATGTAGCCTTTCACGGTAAACTTAACGAAGATGGTCTTGATCTTTCCATGGATGTTTTGGTCTTTCTTGGTTACGGAGGTATAACTCCAACAAATACGGAGGGAATTCCATATTTTGAACGCCTGACAAGAGGCTCTAAGGTAATAGTCCTATCACTAATCTTGTTCTGCGGATGACTGTTTACCAACCCAGGGAACTTCTTATTACTCGAAAAGACCTAATCGAAGGCCTGAATGATCACACAATGTTAATAAGTTTTTTTAATAACCTCACTTTTACAGTTATATTAGGATAACACTGAAAATTAGGCAGATGATTAATGTACGATATGTAGTGAATTTATTTTCGCAAACGAGGTTGGCCTACTTAAATAATTTTAGCGAATTAATGGATATGGGTTTCCGAATAACAAAATACATGAAAACATGGCGTGATATGAGAGTGAGAGAAAGTGAGAGAGTGAGTGTGTGTGTGTGTGTGTGTGTGTGAGAGAGAGAGAGAGAGAGAGAGAGAGAGAGCTAGCTATCTCTAGATATAGAGTATCGACAGTATGGTGTTCACTGACCGAAGTTGGAATCACACACGTGTTATCAATCAAATCACTGCTTACATACGGATTCCCAGTGGAATTCCTTATGTAACGTCAAAACTGATACCGCCCTGTCACATGTGGTCTATGTGAGAGACAGACGGGATTATCTAAAATGATAATAAATCAACCGTTTCATGTTCCATTTATCAAATACATCATAAGAATAAACTATTTTAAAAGAGTGATAATAAATTAATAAAAATAATAATAATAATAATAATAATATAATAATAATAATAATAATACATTTTTGGTGCGGGATATGCGTTGATTTCGGTTCCTCATGGGGAAAGTTATTAATCGTTTTAAAATTCATACTGGTACTGACTTGGACATCTTAGTCCTGGTCTACACGTAACGATTTGTCGTCAGTCTTGTATGATCAAATAAGACTGACACAAAAATCGTGCGGCTACGCTATTCAAACTTGAACTCACTCTTGTACACAGAGCTCCAGTCCATCAGTCTTTTGCGAGTTTGTCAAACCTCATTCAGTTCATGCAAAACGTCCAATTTGTCGTACACACGCAACGTTTTGTTTGACAAACTTGGCACGATCATGCAAGACTGACGACAAAACGTTACGTGTAGACGAGGCCTTAGAAGATATAGAGATACTTGAAGAAATGAGAAATGATATGCTGTTAAACGAGAAAGCATCTAACAGCTTTAATCCGCTACCATACATTATGCTCGTCAAAAATAGTCGGTACCAGACAGTTGCTGAAGATGGAACAAGTAATTTTGTAAAGCATGTACAATGTTAATGCATTTTAATGTTGAGGACGACTAAAATATTAAAATGTAAAATTAGTACCTGATAAATCAGTCGTCCTAAACTAAAAAAAAAAAAATCTGTTATAAAACTTCGTCAAGTAGTTAAAATATGAAGGCCTTTCAAAACAATGTTTCATCTTCTGCATTTCAACTGTTTCTGAAGTTGTTGTATACAACTTTATATTTTAATATTTTATTACATAACCTCAACGGTACTTTTGAATCAATTTTAGAAGTATTGAGGACGGCTGATATCTCAGGTACTAAATTTATTATTTTAACTCATTGAAAAATTATCTCATGGAATTTCGGCCTAATACTGGATTGGTGTCCAACCACTATAGTGAGGAATTTCAGAGTGTGTAAAAGCAGCTCAAATGGCTGAGGAATCCGCCATGCTGATTACATGTCACTCCTATATTGATTGTATTATCTTTCACATCTCTGTAAGTTGATCACGAGGATGTGAGAATGGCACCTGCTAGTAGGCCATGGAGATTATTATTATTATTATTATTATTATTATTATTATTATTATTATTATTAAACTATCTCATTTGCACATTCGAACCCCGTAGGTTTAAGACCGCGTGGACCAAGCTCCCCATACACCCCTATCACCCCTATCCTCAGCTGATGTTTTCCAATCATCCCCTGTATAATTTACTTCCTTCAAATTAAGATTATATTATTCTCCCACTTGATTAATGTCCTGCCTACTGGGGTGTTTCCCCTCTGGTTTGCCTACAAGGAGTTTTCCATGCCACTCTTTCATTCCCATTAATGCCACATTCCCCGCTCATCGCAATCTATGAGTCTTGACTTTTCTTATTAAGGACTATGTCTGGTTTCCTATAAGGATCATGTAGCTTACTAATAGGCCAATGTAGTCTTCTCCATTCGCCTATATGTTCATCTCGCTTTGGTCCAAACGTTTTCCTAGGAACATTATTCTCAAATACGTATAATATTTTCTCCTCTCTTAAAGAGTCTACGTTTCGCATCAATATAATATAAATGGGAGAAATAACAGTTATATATAGGCCTACATTCAGTTCAATGTATTTTTGTAGAGAAATTGGGACGACAAGAGTCCCTATAATGCAAAATGTCATGCATTTCCAGAATTGAGGCTATGTGTAATTTTTTCTGCCCTTCATTTGTTTATAATTATTGTTCCTAGGTATTTGAATTCAACATGCACTCTCTATTGAGTAACAGTAAGACATTGGGACGGGAGGTAAACATAAATTAAACTAAATATATGGACACACACAAAAATAAACCATATAATGGAAAAAGACAGTTAATGACAAATGAGGGACATTTTGAAGAGGCTGAATTCAAACACCTAGGAACTATAATTACAAATATGAATGAGATCCACAAAGAATTTAAACATATGCTCGCTTTGAAAATGCATGCTATCATGTGTTATAGGGACTATTGTCCCAAATTCTCTCAAAAAAACTTTATACTGAAAATATATAAAACATGCTATTCTCCCAGTGATATTATATGAATGCGAAACGTGGACTCTTACTTCAAGAGAGGAGAATTTGAGAATAAAGTTCACAGGAAAATTTCTGGACCAAAGAGAGATGAACAGATAGGCGAATGGAGAAGACTACATAATAGTTAGCTACGTGATCCTTATAGGAAACCAGATACAATAATAACAGTTAAATTTCGTACAATGCGATGGGCAAAACATGTGGCACGAATGGGAAATGAAAGAGGTGCATGGAAAACCAGAGGTAAAACTCCAGTAGATAGACCAAGAATGAGATGGGAGAATACTATTAACCACGATTTGAAGGAAATAAGATTGTAAAGGGGATGATTGGAAAATATTAGCTCAGGATAGGGATGCCAGCGTGGCATTAATCCTTTGGTTCGATAGTGTCAGTGAGTTTTCATCAACTGTCCATTTGCATTTATAATGTATTTTATTATTATTACTATTATTATTATTATTATTATTATTATTATTATTATCATTGTTATTAAATAAGAACTGGAATGAGAACAAGAGGACAGGAGGAAATGGAGTGGATGGATAGAGAGAGTGGAGAAGGAAAATATAACTTTAGGCACAGAACGATGTGTAAACATTGAAAATCTGTATATAAAAAATATATTATTTCAAATTTAATAAACCGTAATCAGGTTTAGGGAACTAGTTACACGAAAGAAAATAAAAAATAACTGGTTAATTCTGGGTTCGACATATCCATGTGCAATTGGTCGGGTTGATTGAAAGAACAATAATGTTGCATCTTATGGGACAAGTATAAATAATAATAATAATAATAATAATAATAATAATAATAATAATAATAATATAATAATAATAATAATAATAATAATAATAATAATAAATAATAATAATAATATATAATAATAATAATAATAAACAATAATAACAATAATAATAATAATAATAATAATAATGATATACTTTAATATAAAATTATCTACTTTAAATTTAGTGCCTGTTGAGTAAGAATACTACATTAGGTATAATACCAATTGGAGGTGAGGACTATAGACAGCATCATCATCATCTTCAGGCGCGACAACTTTAAAAGTTAAAGTTTTGGCCTTCTCGACAATCCTCCTCCATTCCAATCTGACTCTTGCCATATTCAAATTAGTCACTTTCATTTTCTTTAGATCGTTCATTGTGTCATCCTCCCATCTGATCTGCGGTCTTCCAACAGCTCTGCCTCCCATAGGTTTCAATTTTTGTGTTTTTTTGACCAGTCTCTGATCATCCATTCTTATCAAATGCCCAAGCCAACCAATTCTGAGAGATCTTATATGGTTTACTATATTCTGATTTTTGATTAATTTGTTTCGTTAGTTATTTGTTTTGATTCTTCAACAGTTATCAGTTCCTCTATTTGGTCCAAATATTCTTCTTAAAATTTTTCTTTCAAAAATTAATAATTTCTTTGTTTTATTATTTCTTTTAGGACCCAAGTTTCACAAGCATATGTAACTACTGCTCTAATGAGTGTTTTGTATAACCTTATTTTTGCAGTTTTTGGTATTAATTTGATTTTAAATAAGGTTCTATTTGCAAAATAAGCTTTATTCCCATTTACTAATCTTTCCTTAATTTCCTCTTCTAATGCATTATGTCAATTTACTTCTAGGTATTTAAATGATTTTACTGAGTTAATTTGTATGTCATCAATTTGTAGATTTTCTGCTTTTCTGTTGTGATTACTACATTTTAAATATTTTGTTTTGTCTTGATTTATTATTATACCCAAGTTTTTAGATTTCTCTTTCAATTTTGCTTTTATAGAAGAACAAGGGGTTGGATCAGACACAGCATCTTTTCTATAATTCCTTTGATTGTAATTCCAGTATATTTTCATCGTTTCTCCATGATTTTTTTGTGTAAATTACTTGTGTTAGGTACTGTCCTCTACTATTTATTTCCTGTATTAATCGCCTAATTCTGTATATCCAGCACGAAAACTTAATCATCATCATCATCATCATCCGGTATCATGGCAGCTGCCGCCGTCTTCCGGAAACCAAACGCCATTCCTCTCTGCCCACCCACTGATCTTCCTCCATTCCTCTGATATTCATAGCTGCTTGTACCCCTTCTATCCAAGTTTTCTTCGGTCTTCCTCTCTTCCTCCTTTCCATTGGGATCCATTCCATAACAAATTTAGTCAATCTTCGTTCTGGCATTCTTTTGACATTGCCATACCACTGTAATCTTTTCTTTTCTATAATGTCTGGCTCCTCTTGTACGCCCATAATTTCCCTTATTTCTTTATTTCGTATTCTATCCATTCTAGATTTTCCAGCTGATCATCTTAAAACATCCATTTCTATACTTAAAATTCTTTTCATTTCCCTGGTAGGAATTTGCCAGACTTCAGCACCATATGTTAAAATGCTCTGAATTATGGTTTGATATATTTGTAATTTTCTACTTTTTGGAATATTAAACTTAATATTCAGGAAATATTACACTTTGTCGCTCGATCAACAGACACACGATCAATTTCGTAAGCATATATACCATGTGAATCCTTTTGATTCTACTGTTGATTATTCCCTTCATGTATTCTTGTTGACTTAATGTTACTCTTATTGTGGTTTGATCCATGTTTATTGGGGGGATGGTATGAGCTAATACAATATCGTTGTATACTGGTAAAGCGTGGATCTATTTCTGGGATATTCTCGATGACTGTGTATCTATCATGAAATATACTTAATATCCATCAGTGTATTATCAGCTTCAGTTCTAGGAACAGTCGACCGGTTAATGAATGCATATGAGTGATGAATGCGATGTTCTGAGGGCAGTGTTTCTGTTTTTATTTCCCTTGATGTGTTTATCAAATCTATCAAATTGAGTATGAATTCTGATAGTACATGTGTTATATACTGATAGTGTCTGTATTCATTTGTAGTTTTTATACTCAAATCAAAGAACTTAACTGCACACTCAGCATCCTCCACTCTACTATCTATTGTCCAGTATATGTATTGATAACACTGGTCAACATGATTTTTGTCTCATGAGTACCAATAGTCGTACTTAATGCAGTTTTTTATCCTGTTTTCAAATATGTATTCGGAATTTCTCCATCACCCATAGTTTTTTTATTTCAATTTCAATTAATGGATTTAAGTAATTAATTTTTAATAAACGTTTTTTCGTTCATTTATCCATTGTAAAATAGAACCAAATGAGCTAACTCTGGAGATTTCAGCTTTGCAAAACAGATATCAAGGCAAATGGAATCCTAATATGCTGGTCGATTATTGTTGGACCATCAAGAGGGATGCTCAACAAGCGAAATATAGCAGAAAATCGTCATTTCTTACTTTCTAGAAAAACTACCCCACCATATGTTCGTTCGGGAACTAAAATGCTCACTCTGTTGATAACATGCCTGCTTCCAGAGTTCGATACCCGGCGGGGTTGAATATTTTAATTCTTAAATTAATTTAATTGAAGAAAAATTGAATCTCGTGACTGGAAAATATAGTGGTGTACATTTTTTAATCTCTAGATTGTGTACAAGTTTGCTGCATTAAATTGAAAACCCCTCGGCAGTACTGATGTTGAGAAGGCATATGGTACTGTTGACAGCGATTCGTCCGTCGGAAGGAGACGTTGAACTTGGCGGTTCTCCTGGTGCTTTTGATAGGAGTAAGCTACTTGCCGGCACTGGGGTTCACCTTCTCTCTTCATCATCACGCCTCATACAACATATTTTACACCTCACAAACATTAACATACATCCAACAGTCCTCTTTGTACATGATATAAGAATACATCATTGACGCCATCTATCCGCCCAACGAGGAACCCGAGGCACATAAAGTGCAGTGGGTGGCATTAGAAATAGGACAGACACGCGCACGCACACGCACACACGCACGCACGCACACACACAATTAAAACTCAGAGCTAATTTTTGTTTCTTGGCTAAAAAACATTACGGTGAATGCAGTAAAATATAGGCTATATGAAAGATAACCAACAGATATTTAATAATAATAATAATAATAATAATAATAATAATAATAATAATAATAATAATGGAAACATTAATAAGAATAATATATTAACAATAATTTTGTTATTATATTGTTGATTTATTTTCTGCCCTCGCGCGATGTTGTCGATATAACCCATACCTTCTAGGCGGCTGCCCAGGTACGACTGCCGGCAGGATAAGGAAATTTAAATCTCCACATTAGGGGGTATGTGTTCCTTGCCTTATGCCATCCTGTACTGTCTTCCTTCAGCGATGATCTTTGGATACACTTTACCTCAGATCTAGAAAGGTTGCCATTAGAACCAGTATAATATGCTGCTAAAACATTTCTTCCTCCCGCCTACAGGCGACCAGAACATAAGGGCGAGAGTTTAAGTACCACTGGGAGGTATAAATAAAAAAAAAGGAGGGATGATAAATCGAACGAAAAAATAAAGTTTGTAGTTGTTATCTTTAATAAGACATGTGCTACTGTTGCTCTGAATCCTGGACAGCATTGCTCTTTGTAAACTGTACGCGATATGATAGGTTAGGGATCGTTAAAACTGCAGTGATCTCCAGAACACTACAGCAAGCCATGACTTTTGAGGTTGAAGTGTTCAATTGCCCATGGCGTCAAATACAACATCTGCAAGAAAGATACGGTACATTCAACTTAAAAAATAATATATTGTTGTACAGTCGGGGTATATTGAAATATCTTGAATCAATCATCAATGTTTACTCGCAATTTTAAAAGAAACAAGAATAGTTCGCGTACTCTCGTCCGTGACGTCATTATTGTACCTAGGGAAACAAGAGGTGAAATAATACTACTAACTAACTTAAAAATATCAACTCATCTGTTATTTCTGAAGAGGCATTTTAAATGTGAATTTCTAGTTAGAAGTGATTCTAAGTTAAGATAAACTTACAACTGACTGCAAACTTACCGCGTAAAGCACGCGACAGAAAAATTCAAGGAACAAGTTCTCCGAGAGGAATTTTAAGCCGTAGGTCCCTAATTTGAAGATGGGCTCGTAATAGATCTTCAAGCCTAAATTAGTGCCTCAGAGAAAAAAATAACTCGTCTTTCACAATTAATATACCTTTGTTGCCTACCAGATGTTTCATTCAGGCGATGTGCTGACCACGTGTCACTCAGTGACATCTGTAGGAAAATAAGGGCAACTAAATTAGATTGTTAAGAAACTTCCCATAGGGAGCACCATGTCACCATGTCCTCTCAAGGGACATACGTGGTAGACTATGACTACAATATTTTTAGAATATTGCGATTAATAAGACTCGATTTAAAATGAAGTTAAAATGATTTAAATTCGAATTATTTTATAAAATGGGAATTTTATTACAATCCGATTTCATAATAATTGAATAGGATCCCCTCCTCCTGCAGGATCAAAAAAAGATGTATTTACATTTCGGTCTGTTAATAATATTGTAATTGCTCCTGCTAGGACTGGCAATGATAGAAGACGCAGTAAGGCAATTTTCATTTTTCAGGCTTTACAGAAATAGCCTTATCAATTCGAATATTTATTTTTTTCCAAATGCCCCAGGTAGTCAAAATATAGATGGATTAGTCGATTAAACGTTTCCGATCAATGATTGAAAACTTCGTTCGGCCGATAATCTTAATTTTAAGCTAACTGGGGTAGGCTGATAGTCTTTTATTTAGCCACATTCATTAAAACCATACATTGCTAGTACCGTGATTCAAATCGGAGACTGAAAGGGCCTAAAATACTTATAATTTTAGGCTTGAAGTTCTTCTATCTGTCAGTATAAAATATTTATTTTACTTACTAATTTAATGGAAATTAATATCATCATCATCATCATCATCATCATAGTACATTCACGAATTTAGGCCATTTGTTGACCTGTTTCGGCCTCAAGAGAAACACCATCCAGAAGTCTTTTGAGTGGACGTCCTGGTCTTCTTCTTCCTGCAGGTTGATATCTTAACATTTGTTTGGGTATACTGTGATCTTCCATTCGATGAACATGTTGCATCCATCTTGACTTATAATCAGAAATTTTGTTTTTTAAAGGTTCCATGTGTAATTCTTCTAAGATGTCATTTTTTTGTGATCTAGTAGTGTGTATCCTGCAGTCCTCCGAAGGTATCTCATTTCAGCAGATCTAAGTCTCTGTATATCCTTCTGTTGCCACGTCCACACTTCGCTACCATACAAAAGAGTTGGAAGAGCCAGTGTTTTATACACTTTTAGTCTTGAATGTTTTTGGACTAACTGTGGCTTTAAGATAGAATTTATTAACCCTAAATTCTTAAAAAATTAGATTTTTGTATTTACATCCTTTTCTTCTTCATATCAGATATTGCATCCTAGATACGTAAAATTATTCACCTGCTCCAAAATTTTATTGTCCAGTACAATTTTACTTCTGACAGGATCTAATTTTTGTTTTCTCTGTAGATATCTCCAATCCATATTCTTCTGTAATTTTGTTAAGTTCATACAGACCTTTCTGTAGATTATCTTCTGAATTTGCTTGGAAATTAATATAAAACAAATTTTAAGCAAATCAAGTTATTTAGAATAGCATGACCAGCTTCATGGGCTAGTGGTAAGCGTTTCTGACTACAGTTCATGAGGTCCCTGATTTGATTCCTGCTTGCCCATGGTCTAGAATTTAGGTTAAGTTTTGGTTAAGAACTCTCCTGGCGCTTCATTATCGTTTATCACCCATCACATCATCGGGATAACGTAACTCCGCCTTCCAGGTTCCCCAACCTAAGAAATTGATTACAATTTCGCCAATTCCAGGGGAGAAAGCCAGAAATGTCATAAAAGACGACCTGGTGGCATTAGACAAAACAAAATAGAATAGCACAATAATTTTAATTAAAACACATATACGACAAGTTTATACTTTCCATTCTCATGCATTTTACAGCTCCAATGTCTATCGACCACAGCCAGGCTACAATATGTGAAACAGAGTCGAGCATGGTAGTCATTAGAGACCACTGTAACCAATCAATATAACTGAAATAGATGGAGTAACAAATTTAAGAGATTAACAAAAATAACTTTAGCTCTTTTTACATTTAGAGCCTAGGTCACGTGGTTTTACATTTAGACTTAGGAAGGGATTTAATATAACAATCTATTGTCCTTCCCTCTTCTGCGCCATGTTGTAAAAAAAGAACCCCTTGTTGTGCTCCGGTGAAGCTGATGGCCTTAATTAATTCAAAGTCGTTCTAACTTCATCCGCCTGCTAGGGAAATGCATTAAGGCGCCGTGTAAGGAAGTCTACAATATTTTAAAAGAGAAATGGGTCTCAGAGACATTCTTAATAGTGCAACAAAAAGTCTAGTAAAATGGAAAGAAAATAACGATTGCTACGTCTATAATATAAATAGGCCTACGTACTGTAATTCTATTGCGTAATCAACAACGTACGAAAATTAATTATTCTACCATGATCTAAAACAAATAATTTGATCTGTAATTAAGGACATACATTTGTAAAAAAATATAATTTGCCTTCGCATTCCTTATTTTTACATTAACATAATAAAAGACAAATGTTCAAACAAATATTATCACCATCTAGATTAGATATTGATATGCATCTTGGGAATACTTAATTTAACACATGATTTTGCAGTGCTTAAATCTTAAAATGAAACTTGGTATTGACACTATATATTTTTTCAACATTCAGAAAATACATATTATAGTAGAAGAAATTGAAAAAAAAAACTGTATATCCAATTTAGCATTCATTATAATGGAGAAGTTCGTAGTAAAATTAAAACATAACTTTTTTCAAACACAATAACAAGGCAACTGTCAACCATAGCAAGCCGAAACCTACCTTGAAATTTCTCCAGAATATTTTTGTGATGTACCAAGTCCGTGTCAAAAAAAAATATCTGCCGCTTTTAACTGCATGACACAAATTGAAGCCAGAATCCAGAAATAGCAACCCACTGTACGGAACAGATGGGCTTTCCTAAGTTAGTGAGGTCGGACGGCAGGTAGAGAGAACCATCCAATATATACCAATTCAGGAGTTGTACTACTTCCCTGTTGTTTAAATGAGAGATTTGCTTTGCAGTTAAAAGCGGTAGATATTTTTCTGGACACGGCCTTGGTAATCGAGATGCTTCTTTGGAAGAAATTTCAAGGTAGGTTTCAGCATGCAATGGTTTAGAGTTTGATTGTCAGATATGTTCATTCATAAAAAATTAATTTAGAATAAATTTCAGCAAACACGTTGTGCCATCTATTGAGAGAAAACTAATTATTTTAACAGTGTAGGTACAACAAGGTTAACAAGCAAGTAATGCTGAAGGAATTGTTTGATTTATTTATGATAGCATTTATTTCAACGATAATATACTTAAATACTGCTAACATTGTTACGTGAATTAAACTTAGAACTTTCCACTTGGATAAAAGTGCTCAAGATTGTGAAAGTAGACTTTCTTATGTTAATATTTCGCAAATTGTAACAAAATGTAAATGTCTGTGTTTCTAATAATTATGTTAATATTTCGCAAATTGTAACAAAATCTAATGTCTGTGGCCCCGCAAATTGTAACAAAATCTAAAGTCTGTGTTTCTAATAATTATGTTAATATTTCGCAAATTGTAACAAAATCTAAATGTCTGTGTTTCTAATAATTATGTTAATATTTCGCAAATTGTAACAAAATCTAAATGTCTGTGTTTCTAATAATTATGTTAATATTTCGCAAATTGTAACAAAATCTAAATGTCTGTGGCCCCGCAAATTGTAACAAAATCTAAATGTCTGTGTTTCTAATAATTATGTTAATATTTCGCAAATTGTAACAAAATCTAAATGTCTGTGTTTCTAATAATTATGTTAATATTTCGCAAATTGTAACAAAATCTAAATGTCTGTGGCCCCGCAAATTGTAACAAAATCTAAATGTCTGTGTTTCTAATAATTATGTTAATATTTCGCAAATTGTAACAAAATCTAAATGTCTGTGTTTCTAATAATTATGTTAATATTTCGCAAATTGTAACAAAATCTAAATGTCTGTGGCCCCGCAAATTGTAACAAAATCTAAATGTCTGTGTTTCTAATAATTATGTTAATATTCGCAAATTGTAACAAAATCTAAATGTCTGTGTTTCTAATAATTATGTTAATATTTCGCAAATTGTAACAAAATCTAAATGTCTGTGTTCTAATAATTATGTTAATATTTCGCAAATTGTAACAAATCTAAATGTCTGTGGCCCCGCAAATTGTAACAAAATCTAAATGTCTGTGTTTCTAATAATTATGTTAATATTTCGCAAATTGTAACAAAATCTAAATGTCTGTGTTTCTAATAATTATGTTAATATTTCGCAAATTGTAACAAAATCTAAATGTCTGTGTTTCTAATAATTATGTTAATATTTCGCAAATTGTAACAAATCTAAATGTCTGTGGCCCCGCAAATTGTAACAAAATCTAAATGTCTGTGTTTCTAATAATTATGTTAATATTTCGCAAATTGTAACAAAATCTAAATGTCTGTGTTTCTAATAATTATGTTAATATTTCGCAAATTGTAACAAAATCTAAATGTCTGTGGCCCCGCAAATTGTAACAAAATCTAAATGTCTGTGTTTCTAATAATTATGTTAATATTTCGCAAATTGTAACAAAATCTAAATGTCTGTGTTTCTAATAATTATGTTAATATTTCGCAAATTGTAACAAAATCTAAATGTCTGTGTTTCTAATAATTATGTTAATATTTCGCAAATTGTAACAAAATCTAAATGTCTGTGGCCCCGCAAATTGTAACAAAATCTAAATGTCTGTGTTTCTAATAATTATGTTAATATTTCGCAAATTGTAACAAAATCTAAATGTCTGTGTTTCTAATAATTATGTTAATATTTCGCAAATTGTAACAAAATCTAAATGTCTGTGTTTCTAATAATTATGTTAATATTTCGCAAATTGTAACAAAATCTAAATGTCTGTGGCCCCGCAAATTGTAACAAAATCTAAATGTCTGTGTTTCTAATAATTATGTTAATATTTCGCAAATTGTAACAAAATCTAAATGTCTGTGTTTCTAATAATTATGTTAATATTTCGCAAATTGTAACAAAATCTAAATGTCTGTGTTTCTAATAATTATGTTAATATTTCGCAAATTGTAACAAAATCTAAATGTCTGTGTTTCTAATAATTATGTTAATATTTCGCAAATTGTAAACAAAATCTAAATGTCTGTGGCCCCGCAAATTGTAACAAAATCTAAATGTCTGTGTTTCTAATAATTATGTTAATATTTCGCAAATTGTAACAAAATCTAAATGTCTGTGTTTCTAATAATTATGTTAATATTTCGCAAATTGTAACAAAATCTAAATGTCTGTGTTTCTAATAATTATGTTAATATTTCGCAAATTGTAACAAAATCTAAATGTCTGTGGCCCCGCAAATTGTAACAAAATCTAAATGTCTGTGTTTCTAATAATTATGTTAATATTTCGCAAATTGTAACAAAATCTAAATGTCTGTGTTTCTAATAATTATGTTAATATTTCGCAAATTGTAACAAAATCTAAATGTCTGTGTTTCTAATAATTACGTTAATATTTCGCAAATTGTAACAAAATCTAAATGTCTGTGTTTCTAATAATTATGTTAATATTTCGCAAATTGTAACAAAATCTAAATGTCTGTGTTTCTAATAATTATGTTAATATTTCGCAAATTGTAACAAAATCTAAATGTCTGTGGCCCCGCAAATTGTAACAAAATCTAAATGTCTGTGTTTCTAATAATTATGTTAATATTTCGCAAATTGTAACAAAATCTAATGTCTGTGTTTCTAATAATTATGTTAATATTTCGCAAATTGTAACAAAATCTAAATGTCTGTGTTTCTAATAATTATGTTAATATTTCGCAAATTGTAACAAAATCTAAATGTCTGTGGCCCCGCAAATTGTAACAAAATCTAAATGTCTGTGTTTCTAATAATTATGTTAATATTTCGCAAATTGTAACAAAATCTAAATGTCTGTGTTTCTAATAATTATGTTAATATTTCGCAAATTGTAACAAAATCTAATGTCTGTGTTTCTAATAATTATGTTAATATTTCGCAAATTGTAACAAAATCTAAATGTCTGTGGCCCCGCAAATTGTAACAAAATCTAAATGTCTGTGTTTCTAATAATTATGTTAATATTTCGCAAATTGTAACAAAATCTAAATGTCTGTGTTTCTAATAATTATGTTAATATTTCGCAAATTGTAACAAAATCTAATTGTCTGTGGCCCCGCAAATTGTAACAAAATCTAAATGTCTGTGTTTCTAATAATTATGTTAATATTTCGCAAATTGTAACAAAATCTAAATGTCTGTGTTTCTAATAATTATGTTAATATTTCGCAAATTGTAACAAAATCTAAATGTCTGTGTTTCTAATAATTATGTTAATATTTCGCAAATTGTAACAAAATCTAAATGTCTGTGGCCCCGCAAATTGTAACAAAATCTAAATGTCTGTGTTTCTAATAATTATGTTAATATTTCGCAAATTGTAACAAAATCTAAATGTCTGTGTTTCTAATAATTATGTTAATATTTCGCAAATTGTAACAAAATCTAAATGTCTGTGTTTCTAATAATTATGTTAATATTTCGCAAATTGTAACAAAATCTAAATGTCTGTGGCCCCGCAAATTGTAACAAAATCTAAATGTCTGTGTTTCTAATAATTATGTTAATATTTCGCAAATTGTAACAAAATCTAAATGTCTGTGTTTCTAATAATTATGTTAATATTTCGCAAATTGTAACAAAATCTAAATGTCTGTGTTTCTAATAATTATGTTAATATTTCGCAAATTGTAACAAAATCTAAATGTCTGTGGCCCCGCAAATTGTAACAAAATCTAAATGTCTGTGTTTCTAATAATTATGTTAATATTTCGCAAATTGTAACAAAATCTAAATGTCTGTGTTTCTAATAATTATGTTAATATTTCGCAAATTGTAACAAAATCTAAATGTCTGTGTTTCTAATAATTACGTTAATATTTCGCAAATTGTAACAAAATCTAAATGTCTGTGTTTCTAATAATTATGTTAATATTTCGCAAATTGTAACAAAATCTAAATGTCTGTGTTTCTAATAATTATGTTAATATTTCGCAAATTGTAACAAAATCTAAATGTCTGTGGCCCCGCAAATTGTAACAAAATCTAAATGTCTGTGTTTCTAATAATTATGTTAATATTTCGCAAATTGTAACAAAATCTAAATGTCTGTGTTTCTAATAATTATGTTAATATTTCGCAAATTGTAAAAAATCTAAATGTCTGTGTTTCTAATAATTATGTTAATATTTCGCAAATTGTAACAAAATCTAAATGTCTGTGGCCCCGCAAATTGTAACAAAATCTAAATGTCTGTGTTTCTAATAATTATGTTAATATTTCGCAAATTGTAACAAAATCTAAATGTCTGTGTTTCTAATAATTATGTTAATATTTCGCAAATTGTAACAAAATCTAAATGTCTGTGTTTCTAATAATTATGTTAATATTTCGCAAATTGTAACAAAATCTAAATGTCTGTGTTTCTAATAATTATGTTAATATTTCGCAAATTGTAACAAAATCTAAATGTCTGTGTTTCTAATAATTATGTTAATATTTCGCAAATTGTAACAAAATCTAAATGTCTGTGGCCCCGCAAATTGTAACAAAATCTAAATGTCTGTGTTTCTAATAATTATGTTAATATTTCGCAAATTGTAACAAAATCTAAATGTCTGTGGCCCCGCAAATTGTAACAAAATCTAAATGTCTGTGTTTCTAATAATTATGTTAATATTTCGCAAATTGTAACAAAATCTAAATGTCTGTGTTTCTAATAATTATGTTAATATTTCGCAAATTGTAACAAAATCTAAATGTCTGTGTTTCTAATAATTATGTTAATATTTCGCAAATTGTAACAAAATCTAAATGTCTGTGTTTCTAATAATTATGTTAATATTTCGCAAATTGTAACAAAATCTAAATGTCTGTGTTTCTAATAATATGTTAACATTTCGCAAATTGTAATAAAATCTAAATGTCTGTGTTTTTAATGATTTTTATCCAAGTTAATTCATTTTGATTTCTTTTATAATATATTTCCTTAGAATTTTCAAATGTTCGGTGTTGTTCAGTAGGCTGTGTATAGGTTTATCCTGTAGTTTGGATATGTTCATTGTTAATGTGTAGTCTTGTATTGCTATACAAGTTACGACTTAATTATTTTAATATGATATAATGATCACTATGAGTCCTGTTACTGAAAATCCAAACCAGCATTGATTGAGGAAAGACAGCGACATTCCTACAGTTAATGTGATGCCGAGATTTGAAGTCGGAACGTTCCGAATACGAGCGTTGGACGCTACTGAACGCGTCAACTTGCTGCATAATATTAAATTATCGTAATCAATTTTAAAATATGTGTACACAAAAGCCATGGCCATCCCAGATATGAAGAATATTTTTAACTCGTGGACATTTCATGAAACTAACAATTACTGTATATAATCTGTAGGCAAAGCTCTATAGTACATTATTTATTATTATTGTTACGATGTTATTAACATTTCTTTATTTCATTTATGAGAAGTAATACATTTACAGATGCTTTATCTGACGTCGCATGCAGCAAATACTATTTACATATCTTAATATATAAAAATTACGTGTCACGTTGTTTGTCCGCGATGGAATCCTAAATTACTGAACCGATTTTAGTAAAATTTTGCACACTGTGTGCAGTTTGATCCAACTTGAGACTTAGGGTAGTTTATAACTAAATTTATAGTCACATTATTTTTTTATTGCAAATTATTTGTTTATTATTTAACAAAGAGTTATAATTATCTGTGAGTTTCATACGATTCTAACAGATGGCGGTGTAATTATCTGTGAGTTCCATACGATTCTAACAGATGGCGGTGTAAGGTAATTTGATAAAGTAATTGGTTTATTATTTAACAAAGAGAGATCCAGATGGCTGTGCTTTTTGTGCAACCGCGAATTTCAATTGAATTACAAATATTGATTATTTCATAATTTAAGTGTGTTCCGTGTTTATTTTATTTTTCAATATTATTAATTTCGTGAGTATTAGTTTTAAGTAATCTGGCTGAAAGACAGCAACTTAATTTACATTTTTAACGTATACCTTAGCCACAGCAACGTGTGGCCGGGACTTCTAGTATAAAATAAATATTAATCAGGAAAATAATGCAAAAAATAAAAGAAGAAAACAAATTATATCGATTTTGATGAGCAATTGAGAGTTTAACAAGGCTGAGAAGAAGAGTAACCAATAAGCATAAGAAATTTTATTATCAAGAATATTTTTTGTTTTGTATGATTATATTTTTGAAGAAATAAAACAACATCACATTGGCCCTGAAATTAATATTAGAATTAAAAAAAAATGCAATATCATGTGTCAGGATACCCAAACAAATGTTAAGCTATCATCCTGCAGGAAGAAAACCAGGACGTCCACTCAAAAAACTTTTGGGAGGTGTTTCTATTGAGGCCAACAAATTATTTAAATTCGTGAATAGACTCTGATGATGATGATGATGATGATGATGATGATAATGAAATAGAGAATCTTTTCAATAATAATCTTATTGAAAATGGGCAAGATACTTTATGCAAATATTTGATGCTGAAATGTACAAGAGGTAGAGCTATGCACAGAGTTATGACCGCGCTGTAATCTGAGAGTGGACACGTGTAACAGAAATATAATACAAATAAATGAGCCAATTTGTTATCTATTTTTTGCTCTCGACCATAGAGGTGGTACACGAAGTAAGTATAGAGTTTCGATTCGTATATCCAGCAGTTTATTATTTCTGTAAACGTCCATATAAATTGTTAAAGATGATCTAAAATGTTCCAGTAATTATATAGGAGACATAATGCTACACAGAAAATCATATAAACATAGGTCCTAAAATTAATTAATTATCCATATTTACAGACTTTTCGTTATTCAATACTTTGTGAATACTAAGTTACCACCGTCCAAAACCCAACTAAAGAGATAATATCATCATCATCATATCATCATACTACCACCATCACCACCACCACCACCACTAATATTTATAATAATAAGCAACTAATGTCCACCGCTGTGGTCCCGAGGTAGCGTGCTGCCTTGTCACGCAGCGGGCCCGTGTTTGATTCCCGGTCGGGACAGGCTCATGGGAGAGATATTTTTAGGGACATTTACTCACCTGTAAGAGAAATATCAGGATGCGTAGGGCCCAACTGTCCCCGAAAATCATCCGGCCATCATCATCATCATCATCATCATCCTTATAATAATATCATCATCCTTCACCGGTGTGGTAAGAAACGGGAAGCTACCACACCTATAATCCCCTAGTAAAGCTGCAAAGCATAGCATGAAAATGCTATGATTGCAGTGAAAGACTAACTTCGGGCAGAATTACTATGGATGGATGAAACCAGTTAATATCCGGTGTGTGTTACTACACCTAAATGAATGAAATATGCTTTTATTTTTAGTTGAATTAAAAAAAATAATTATACATTTGTATCGTAATCATTTTTAGATACTCTGTGTTGATTACTCGGCGTTTCCCGGGAATCTACTTATCCCGATCTTCTTGGCATAAATGAGTTGAAAGACAAAAATTATTTTGAGTTATACTTAAAAGATAGATATTGTCGTGGACTTTTTTGTATATTTTTCAGATAATCAATTCTGCGTATATTAATTTGGTGTATTTGTTTTACATTAGACAGCATAAACCATTTAAGCGACCAAAAAGCGACTTTTTTAGTGCACATATACCTTTTTATAGCTCCGGCCCTACAGTACACAGGGTAATTGTTATATACGTTAATCTAAATTATGGGAGAAAAAAAAAACAAAATCCGTCAAGTAGTTTTTGAGTCCACAAAAGACAAACAGACACTCATTTTTATATATAAAAATAATAATAATAATTTCATTTATTTTGAGAATTTCCTCTTTATTGAGCATTTTCTCCAACCAAACTTAGTAATTAACATGAATTAGAAATAAATAAATAAATTAATGTAAATGACTACGGACTTATAGACTATCAGTTTGCTGCAAACATTCATAAATTTCCCTTAATTAAAGTTCTCCATCGTTTTTCTGTCCTCTGTGTCTTCATCTGTTACACCAAAATTCCTCATTGAATTTTGAATATTGTTCTGCCAGGTTGTTCTTGGTCTTCCTTTTCTATTCCTTCTTTCAATTTTCTATGCATAGACGGCCTTTCGTAGTCTTCCATCCTGTATTCTTCTTACGTGCCCATACCATTTAATACAATAATAATAATAACAATAGTAGTAATAATAATAACAATAATAATATAATTTTACCAGATGAAATATATTCTAATTTACCAGAGTTATGTAAATTACGTATATATTAACAATTATGATTTAACTGTATTTACATTAATAACTGACAACACATCTTTGATAATGAAGTACAAAAATAAAATAGAAACGTAAACCCACACCTGTATTATAGAATACATTGACTTGATAATGAGAGCACAAAATAATATAAAAGAAAAATAAACAATAAACCTAGAATTTGATCGCATATTTTCTATTGAAATTTGAGTATTATTATTTCTTAACTTTTTTTGAAGTCGGACAGTCCTTGATGTAAGAAAGCAGCGAATTCCAGAGACAGGTATCCGAAACAACAAAAATTGAGGAATAGTGAGATGTTAGATACAGAGATAGTACAGCTCAAGAACTACTTTCAACATGGCACATTTAGAGTTATTTATCGATCGTGTATTTAAGTTATGGTTGGAAGTTTTTTTTTTCGTTTATACTGGTTTTCCTTATTGTTTTACCTTTTTCTTTGTTTGTTTTACCTGTTTGTTAACTTTATTTAATTCTGTCATAGACACAAGAACAGGACACACACACCCAGACCCAAGGTGGAGATTTAAAATCCCTACCCCGCCAGGAATCGAACCCGGGTCGCCGGAATGGAAGGTACGGACTCTACCGACTACGCCACGGCGACGGACAAACTTTTTTGAAAGACAGAGGGATAATGAGGTGGAAAAACTGTGATTTAGGAAGTGAAAAGTAAAGGTATTCATGTTATTTAATAATCCATGGATAACTCGTAAATTAGGCAAAATATCTACATTTGTAAATGCGCAAGTACAGATTTGTTGGTTTCTCTCTTCTTTGCTTGTTATAATAATATCTTATACTCTATCCAAGCTAAGTTCCAGTTTAACTGTAAACAAACTTCCATAAGGTAACTTATTACTCCGCCGAATCAGCATATTGGGGAAACCGTGGTACTACTTTTACCCGCCATATGAGCGAACTGTCTATGGAAGTGTCAAATATAGAAACTTTTTTTTAGGCTACATCATATTTTACGGGAAATACGACTGGATACAAGATGGTACCAATAATTAGTAACTTTCATTTCTTATTTATTTATGACAAAAATATATATGGGCCTATCCATTCAGACAATGACTTTTTTTTAATGATGTCGACAGATATCCTTTATTTGCAATTCTATTAGTTCCACGAGCAGAATTTATGCTCAATATTCTGACTCGTCTGTAAATTCTGCTGTTATTTTCATCACGTCCTCAATGGCTAATGTAGGATATGTTTCACTAAACTCTTTGAAAACATTCAAAATATTTTTTTGCGCGATAGTGCGTTTTATCGTACTTACAGCAATGGCGACCATAATTGAAAGTTCAACATTCAACATTTCGGGGTTGCCAACCTAAATAACTATACTGCAATATTACATATTACAACCCACGGGCGGGAAGTAAAACCACTGCCCTTTATGTAAATACAAAAATATATCCAAAAGGTAGTGTTAATATACATTATATGAAAGAAATCACTGCATTTTAAATGAACTGAATTTTATTTGAAACAATATTGAAAGTTGACTTAACAAAATTCTACTGAAAACTTTTAAACTCGTTAGCTTTACGTCCAATATTCTTCTTTTTTTGAGGAAGCTAACTAGTGTAACAAAATCTGCAATATTGATACTTTATTTAAATTTATCATCGCCATGAGCATTGAATATTTTAACCAGAAACTCTCTGGAGACTTTAATGTTTCACTCCTAAGCACGAAATAAGCAACCATACTTTTTTCGCTTACACTACAATTCTTCTCCTCCAGCCACTTTCTGAATGAAATGTTTGTTTTTCATATCTTAATTTAGTTTTCTCTGGCACTAAAGAAACACACCCACGCTTCTTCAATTTCGTTGTTTTGATTACAATCATTCATACTTGCAAATCATTTTATGCGAGACTGATATCAGGCTTTGATATCAGTCTCGCATAAATAAATAAATAAATAAATAAATAAATAAATAAATAAATACATATATATACATATATATACACACACACATTGGCCAGACTGCTAACGCCAGTCAATTGTTTATAATGAACACAAATATTTCTAACAAAAATGTTATTATTTTACTATGATGTATTATTCTGAAACCACCATCTCGCAAAAAATAATGTACAACGCACGTTTGTGAATTGTTTTACAGAATCTCGGAAATTAAAATCCTCGCTATCGCTTGGTTTTTAAACATTTTCCTCGATTCTGTAAATACCACTTCCCAACCTCGTATTGTAATATACTATTGTGCTCCCCGCTTTTTTTTTGTTTCAAAAACTGATAGAAACAGACATTTGAAACGATTGAAATTCTAATGTTTACTGCATTGCGCATGTAAAAGAATTGAGCAATGGAATTCTTATTTATTTAATCTATCATCATCATCAACAACAAAGATTAAGCCAAATGGCCTGTTCCGATCTCATTCTAGGTCGAATTGGTCCATCCATCTCTTCAATGGTCTTCCCAACAGTCTTCTCCCTTTTGGTTTATAATTATACATTCTCCCTGGTATGCGCTGTTCATTCATTCGTAATACGTGCTGAAGGTAAGCATTTTGATAGTATTTTATTCTTTCACCTCGACGAGTACTCAATGAACTAGATGACCAAATCGGGGAAGTTTAGCTTTGCTAACTTGCCGATTGGTTAGAGGTGAGCGGAAACTAAGAATAGTCCGCAACGTGGGAGACGCCGGCCAGAAGGTTGACATCGACCAAGAAGTCTGCAACGGTCTACGAGGCGACGTGATACCTGGCGATCATCACAACGGCTCAAAGGACAGAAGTAGCAACCCTCTCTAAAGGGGTTAATACTTAGAGGAGCATGGATAGATGCTCTGAGAACAGCAGACCTGACATTATCCTTACCCTGCACAGCGCTCGTAACGCGGTCAGGGAATCTTTATTACTACTGATTCATCTCAAAGCAAAGACCGGCTTTCATCTATGAATAGTGTAAATGATCTATTTTAAGATTCTATCATATAAATCATACACATGCATACATACATATATATATATATATATATATATATAACTCGGATAATTTCGTGATACTAAAGTTTTAGACTCTTATATCTTAATATTATGAACATTTCTGGTTAGAGTTTTAGGAATATTAAAGTTAAGGAAAGATGAATGAAATATATATGCTGAGTTGTTGAATATATATTTTATGTTATAACCATTATGACATATATTATAGGGCCTATATCTATTTTTTTGAAAGTTTGAAAAACTCGGGCAATTTCATGATAGAATTACAGTAAAATCGTGACAAACCTTTTAATCACTCTCCATGTTGCATCCAATGCATTTGAAATCACATTTATAAACAGTCAACCCTTGACACTTTTCATGGAACCACAGATCACATTTTCGACATTGTATCCGTTCACCTTTAGGGTCGAAGAATATCTACTCAAAAATGTTCTTCAAACACAGGTATTAAATCTAACAAGCGCTAACATGAATGAAAACGCTTCCTCTACAGGCTAACATAAAGCACACCTAAGGAACGCTGTTATCACAAAAATGAAAACACAGCAAGAAAGTAGGCTTTCTGTCATCTACGAGACAGAAAAATAATTTGTTTCTCTTGTCAGTACAACTTTGTTGTAAACGAAAGAAAAAATGTAACGAAATTATCCGTGTCATGAAATTAGCAGAGTTTGTCATATATATATATATATATATATATATATATATATATATATTCTCTTTAATTTGCTTACTTGTTATAGTCAGCTACTAGATGGCAGTGAAGACTAAGTTCTCGCGACGTCTAGTAATAATGGAGAATATAATACATATATAAGAAAAACAAGTGTTTGAATTGGATTCGCCTGGTAGTGTAATGGATATCACGCTGAGGTACAGACTCAGAGATCCGGGTTCGAATCCCGTCCAGGCATTTATTTTTCTTATCATACCATATATATATATATATATATATATATATATATATATACACACTAGCTGGCCCGGCGAACGTCGTATCGCCTTTAAATATTTTTACGTTAATTTTTCCGATGTTTTAATAGTTATCTGCTATTCGGGGCGGAAACAAATCCAACAAATCAAAGATCATAAAAATCGGTCCAGCCGTTCTTGAGTTATAAATAGTGTAACTAATCCGACTTCGTTATATATATATATATATATATATATATATAAAGTCCCGGCCAGGCGTTGCTGTGGCTAAGGTATACGTTAAATTATGTTGTAATAAACTAAGTGAGAAATCTAAATCAGAAAGTTTTTGTTTTACACAATTTTTTAGTTCTGGTACGTTAACTACACCCGGTATAAATATGGGTGGTGGTTTATGTAAAATTGTTTTATTGATTGAGATGAATTTATGTTGTCTGCATTCTCAGTATCATCCATAAGTGTATCATAAGGATTATATACATTTATTGATGGAATATTTTGAGGAGGCTTGCTGATTTCATTATACTTTCGTTTTTTTCTACGAACTTGTTGGCAGTTTGGATTCTCATCATCATCATCAAGAAGTCTCTGTATAGTAATATCATCTTGTGATATATTATATACATCTTGCTTTTCATTTAATTGAGGCATGGAGATTGTTTCTGTAATATTAGGCATATTATTATAACTAATAGACTTACTTGCAATTCTGTTATTCCGTTCCTTGGGACCTTCATATGTTTTTAAATTGATATTCTTCTTAAATGTAGGATTTATGTCACATAGGCCTATACCAATTTGCGGAAATTCACTTGATATGTTACCATTCATGTCTCTAGAACTGATTCGCCATATTGTTCAATATTAGCTTCTCGGTCCAGTTAAATTTAAATTAAGTTGCTGTCTTTCAGCCAGATTACTTAAAACTAATACTTACACACGAAATTAATATTATTATCAATATATTGAAAATAAAATAAGCACTGAACACACTTAAATTATGAAATAATCACCATCATCATAGTATATTCACGAATTTAGGCCATTTGTTGACCTGTTTCGGCCTCAAGAGAAACACCATCCAGAAGTCTTTTGA
Organism: Diploptera punctata; assembly: GCA_030220185.1. Taxonomy (NCBI): domain Eukaryota; kingdom Metazoa; phylum Arthropoda; class Insecta; order Blattodea; family Blaberidae; genus Diploptera; species Diploptera punctata. Next base: position 810,222 of record JASPKZ010006836.1, on the reverse strand, counting down.
GTGGACGTCCTGGTCTTTTTCTTCTTCCTGCAGGTTGATATCTTAACATTAGTTTGGGTATTGGGTATTGAAATAATCAATGTTTGTAATTCAATTGAAATTCGCGGTTGCAACAAAAAGCACAGCCACCTGGTTAAATAATATACCAATTACCTATCACCGTCATCTGTTAGAATCGTATGAAACTCACGGATAATTATAACTCTTTGTTAAATAATAAACAAATAATTTGCAATAAAAAATAATGCGACTATAAATTTAGTTATAAACAACCGTAGGTCTCAAGTTGGATCAAACAGCACACAGTGTACAAAATTTTATTGAAATCGGTTCTAGTTTAGGATTCCATCGCGGACAAACAACGTGACACGTAATTTTTATATATTAAGATGTATAAACGTGCTAGATAATACCTATTTGTATGGTATTATATTTAATTCGAGTGTTAGGAAACGAATTGCATTTTCTTACAGCTTAAAGAAAAAAAAAGTTATTAGAGCAATGAAAATGCAGTCCATACATCTGAATTGTTCATATTACAACAGGAACTCAGCCCGGAACAGGTGAAGGAAATGGAATGTAATACCCGTTTAGCTTACATTACCGGTGGCATCTTCGTGAACTAAAAGTAGCATCATAAACATTGAAGCATGATTTTTACCTGCAGTCGCCAGAGTTCTAATACCAAACAGAAATAGTATCCACCGATATGTAACGTGAGCTGAAACGGATAGTACAAAACGTTAAATATGTACTTTAGTACTGCAAATAAAATGTTCACGACAAGCAAAACGTGTGAATAGAATTTACACCAATTTATTTACGTGCGAAATTGTTAACAAAATTATAAATTATGAGGTTTCCTTTTATATACATAAATGAAAATATTAGACTGTCGGTCAATATGTAATGACATATTATTTATTTATTTAAAATGGTTAAAATGGAAAATTCTATGCATTAATTGAATTTAGGTTGTTTAGAAACATATAAATATCAGTGTATTAATTATCAAGAGATAGTGTTTAAAATTACACATAGGCGTAATGTGACTATATTTTTTAAGTTCAGGGACTGGTTACATTTTGAGAAATATATTAAAAAAAGGCTCCGTTTTATAAAATACGATAAATTGACAGATCTATTCTTTTATTCCGATATATATCAAACTGAGACATGAAATTAATTTTAGATGTTGAGTGAACGTTTCACTGTAAAAAAAATTGTGAGCTTCAAAATATTAGATTGGTTACTATATTTTTTTTTTGCCGATTTCATATGGATTGACGATTAATGTCTTTTATCAACTAAATGGAAGGGATGATTTCTGTGTCTTGTCATTTATTAATTTACTTCACTAGAATATAAAGTTCTAAGAACTGCAAATACATATGATTGAATAATAGCAACAGCAGATTCTAGAATTATATTTCAATAATAATAATAATAATAAATAATAATAATAATAATAATAATAATAATAATAATAATAATAATAATAATAATAATAATAATAATAATAATAATAATAATAATATAATGATAATGATAATGATAATAATGATAAAAATAATATTATTATTAATAATAGCTAATTAACTAACTAACTCACTGGCTCTATCGACCCGTAGGTTCATGGCCACGAGGGCAAAGCTTTCCATACATCCCTATCCTGAGCTAATGGTTTTCCAATCATCCCCTGTATAATCTACTTTTCTCAAATCATGGATAATATTATTCTCCCACCTCATTCTTAGTCTACCAACTGGGCGTTTTCCCTCTGGTTTTCCTACCAGAAGCTTCCATACACTCTTTCATCCCCCATACGTGCGATATGCCCTGCCTATCGCTGCCTACAACTGTTCTTATTAAATCAGGCTATCTATACATATAATGCAGCTTACTATTATGTAGTTTTCTCCATTCACCTGTCTGTTCATCTCTTCTTGGCCCAAACATTTTCCTAAGAACTTTATTCTCAAATGCTCGTAAGCTTCTTTCCTCCCTTAAAGTAAGAGCCCCATGTTTCGCATCCATATAATATAACTGGGAGAATAACTATTTTATATGTTTTCAGTTTAACGTTTTTTGAAAGGAGTTGGGACGATAAGAGTCCCTGTAATGCATAATAATATGCATTTCCAGAATTGAGCCTAAGTTTAATTTCTTTTGTGCATCTCATTCTTATCAGTAATTATTGTTCCTAGGTACTACTACTACCACTACTACTACTAGGCCTACTAATACTACTACTACTGCTAATACTATATGTTTATTCGCAAGAGAAGGACTTATTTTGGCTATTGAGAAACGTACGGTTTGGTATATGCAGTAAACATTTCCTATGCTGCACGAACACTGCATGACTTCATCCATCGCACTCGATACAAGAGTACCTGAAATTCTCATCCTGAGCTCTTGTTACCTGTACACGAGACTCTAGTAGCACACTCCCTTTCAGGTGCTCTCGCTTACGAGAATAAGCGGGAGTAGGAGAGTTTGACCTCCTTTAATCGTAGTTATAAAGCCTTGCTTGATATTGCAGATAAGGAGAAATAGGTAGTGGGTGTGCAGCCTGAAGTAACATCACGAGAAATGTTTGTAACAGATCGATTGATGTCGGGAGATGTCCGCAGCAAGCATTGCACCTTCCAGCATTAATCTAACATTCTGCAATTTGGGGAAATGCTACAAGCAATAAATTTTGATATAGAATTTTGTAACGTTGTCTTTCAGTTATAATACATATTTCGGTTCTAAGCTGAGCGCGAAAGGGTCAACTAATTTTGATTAGAAGCCTTTTATTTTACTCTTGAGGTTCTTTTCGTCCAATCTATCACGCTGCGAACCTTGATTTTCCTTCAATTAGAATGGAATGTATATTCAAAATATATTCAAAATTTCTAGAGCTACACATCATCATCAACAACAAGGATTAAGCCCAATGGCCTGTTCCGATCTCATTATAGGTCGAATTGGTCCTTCCATCTCTTTAATGGTCTTCCCAACATTCTTCTCCCTTTTGGTTTATAATTATACACTCTAAAAGAAAATAAATCACCGCGGTTAGGTTTTAACCAGCGAACATCGGATTAGGAAGAAATTTAATATTAAAAATAGTTGAGATTATACTGCCATTAAATATTAAAAAACCTAATCTCTATGCCCGTAAATTCCCACATGAGGCAAGGGTGCTCTATTGCGGAAGTTACTTAACCAAGATAATTAATTACATTTATTTCCTCGTAGATGCCAGCGAATGAAAATGGTTAGTTGATGATCTCAAAGAAATTCATATAACGCTTTTGAAGTTAAAGTTAAAAATTAATGAACAATAACAAAATTAAAGAAAAGTTTTAAATTAATATTATTTCCTTAAGGCAGGTCATGAAAATAAATTATGTGTTCTATAATACGGGAAGCTCTATCTTGTAGGGTTATATGAATAGGAAATGCTGATTCAATTTTACTTGGAGGCTCTAATTTATACTTGAGGTTCTTTTATGAGTACAAAAATCTTCAAACGTGGGACCCATGACCTAACGTCCCTCCCGGATGACACGTCTTTTAGATTTTTCCATCCTAAAAATTCATTGATGCGGCCAGGTTTGAACCAGCGACTCTCGGGACCAGATGTAAGGAATCTATCCTCTAGACCAGCAAACCGATAAATAACAATACTGTTAGATTATATTGTGAATTGTAAATTTATTTTATGATTTTATTGAATTTTATGGTTATATTTTATTTCATTGAACACTAAGCTATTGGGACTGGAAGTAAATATCAATAAAACTAAATATATGGTCTCACATAGAAATAAGTTATATAATGAAAATTGACAGCTAATAACAAATGAGGGGAATTTTGAAGAAGTGGCTGAATTCAAATACCTAGGAAAAAATATTAGAAATACAAACGAAATGTACAAAAAATTAAATATACACTAAATTCTGGAAATACATGCCTTTGTGCATTAGACTCATGTCTTCCCAACGTCTCCCAAAATAAATTAAAAATATGTAAAACTGTTATTCTCCCAGTTATATTATATGGATTCGAAACATGGACTCTTACTTTAAGGGAGGAGAAAATATTACGAGGAGGCATATATGAGAATAAAGTTATTAGAAACAAATTTGAGCCAAGGAGAGATGCCAAGCAAATGGAGAAGAGCAACATTATCTTTATGGGAAATCATATGCAATAAGAACAGTTAAGGTTTAGTGGACTGCGATGGGCAGGACACGTGGTACGAATGGTGAATGGCAGAGAGGAATAGAAACTCGTTGTATGAAAACCAAAGAGAAACCGACAAGTACGCAGGCCAAGAATGAGGTTGGAGAATAACATCAACCAAGATTTGGGGGAAGTAAATTATACAGGGGATGATTGGAAAACATTAGCTCTGGATACGGATATATGAGAGTTTATATCCGCGCTCCGTGAACCTACGGGTTCGATAGTGCCAATGAATTAGTTATTTTATTTCATTTTTAAGACACTAACATTACGTCATACCCCTTTCACAAAATGTTGTATGCAGGTTTTTTTTTCTGAATTTTTATATTATTCCGAATAAATATTCGCTATTGTGGTACGAATGGGGAATGAAAAAGGTGCACGGAAGCTTCTTGCAGGAAAACCAGAGGGAAAACTCCCAGTTGGTAGACCAAGAATGAAGTTGGAGAATAACATCAACCATAATTTGAGAGAAGTAGATTATACAGGATATGATTGGAAAACATTAGCTCAGGATAATGATGTATGGAGAGCTAATGTCCGAGCAGTCATGAACCTACGAGTTCGATAGAGCCAGTAAGTTAGTTGGTTATTTGTTTTGCAGTCTTTGCGAATTCGGAAAGACCGTAGTCAGAAATATAATCCGACTGGAAATGGAACCCAGGCCACTGCGTCTGTATGTTACACTAACATCACAGCGATGATAATTGTTGCTTTTGTTAGAAAATGTAAACTAATGATATATAAGATCTTTGTTGTTTTTGTTAGAAAATTTAAACTAATATAAAAGAGAGAAGAAATGTTGTTAGAGAAATTTTACTTAAAGATAAATAAATGATCGTGGAATAATTCCAATTAGTGACAGTGCATGTTTACGTAAACAAGAAGAGTAAGCTACAGACTCAAATTTAAGGAGGACTTTCACCTCAAGATAAATATATGGCGCAGACTCGTGCAGAATGAATAGCCGTTCCCAGCAAGTACAGGAGTTATCCTCTTCAAACTGAAACTTTTATCTACGCCAACAGAATCTTGGATTTTAAAACTCTAACGTTGTGGAAAGGCATCTCAGAAAAAAGGAAAGTTGTCTCACTACACTATCGTCCAAAAAAGAGTGTACTGACATTGGACACACATATTGAACATGTAAGAAGAAATACTTACTGGAACAAATTAATCTTGTCCGCAGATTATCCACCGTTTTAAAAATACTTTTATGTATAGCCTAAATATGATCTAATTTGCGGCGATTCCCAATGATTTTGGAATTCTCTTATACAAAAAAAAGTTTTTTTTTCAGGGTTTTTTCTCACCTATAAGACAAATATCAAGACACTTTAAGGCTCAAGCGGTCTCCGAACATCATCTGTCCATCATAATCATCACACTCACATTCGCCATGTTTAGTACGAATATGTGTGTGAATTATGTGTTTCGTCTTAGTGTTTTGTGTCGGAGGAGGCCCTGACATTGAGCTGGACACTCAATCGGGAAGGCCCTTTTGTCTTCGTGTGGCCAGTAAAGTATGCGTATGATCTCTAGTTAAATCACTCTTCCGACAGGTCAGGCCACTGTAAGGCCCGGGTGGCGTGTCGATTCTAAAATGTAATTCCCAATTCAAATAAATTAAATAAAAATATAAAACTAAGTAAAGCGAAAGTGGCATGTAAAAGTATATTACGGTGCGAGTTAGGAAGTGGTTTTTACAGAAGCGAGGAAATGTTTAAAAACCGAGCGATAGGTATACTCGTTCTATTTAAATTAGTGCTTTCAAAACACAGTACTTTCTAAGATTTAACTACTTAATTAAGGTGTTCCATGTCTTAATGGTTAGGGGATTAATAATATAATATAGGAAGTATAATACTGTTAATAACTGTCCTGTAATAATATAAGGGTCTTCAACGGGTCGTGCTCCAATTGATGTCAATAAAATTACAGTATAATTTCCGAGATTCTGTAAAACACTTCACAAACGTGCGTTGTACATTATTTTATGCGCGATGGTGTTTTCAACATAATAAATAATAGTAAAATAATATCTTTGTTGGAAACATTTGCGTTCATTATAAATAACTGATTAACGCCAACAGCATGGGCAATGCTTATTAGTTGAGACTATAGGAGGCCGTGACACCAATCAATTACAAAATGCGGCAAGTACGTATTTATTGTTTTATATTGTTTCAAATAAAGTTCAGTTCATTTAAAATGCAGTGATTTGTTTCGTATAATATATATATATATATATATATATATATATATATTAATACCACCTTTTGGATATATTTTTGTATATACATTGTACGTAGTATACATAAAGGGCAGTGGTTTTACTTCCCGCACGAGGTTTTATAATTAATATGTAATATTACAATATAGCTATTTAGGTTGGCAACCCCGAAATTTAGGAAGTTGAACTTTCAATCATGGTCGCCATTGCTGTAAGTACGACAAAACGCACTATCGCGCAAAAATGTACCTTTATGGTGAGATGTTAAACTGCGTTATTGGAATGAAATTAAGTAAAAAAAATAATCTCAAAATTATTAAAATTTATAATCGATTGAGTTATACAGTAAATCACTTGAAGCCGTCTCGGAAATGCGTGGCAAGGGCGCTGCCCGATTGGGATCCTAGGATCAAATCCTGGCGATTCAGATGGGTATTAGTGGTGGGTCATACCAGGATTTGGAAAGGATCATTTGGCTTCCTTTGTTCTCTTGTTCCTTTACAAACAATCCGTGATAAACTTGAATTTCTGGAGTGGAATAACATATGAGTAAAGCTGGGTAGAAAGAGAATACCGTACAAATGCAGAGTTCATACGGTCATCCTTCCATGCACCACCTATATACAGTACACTTAGGTGGGCTTCTAATTCTGTGAATGATATATCATGGGTACAGCTTTGCTTATTTTAATTATTGTTTATCTCACTAACAACCTCAATATTTCCATAATCTACAATAAGCTGAAGTATACTGACATAAAAAAGCTATTTCCAACTTTAAAGAAAAGTTTTAACATGCTCAACACTCCCTTTAGGTCCAATCTTCATTCTTACAATATTACTAGCAGTTTTTGCCTAATAGGTTACTTAGTTATCCATAAAGTAACTAACTAACTCACTGGCACTATCGAACCCGTAGGTTCATGGCCGCGCGGACATGAACTCTCCATACATCCCTATCCTGAGCTAATGTTTTCCAATCATTCCCTGTATAATCTACTTCCATCAAATCATAGTTAATGTTATTCTCCAACCTCATTCATGGTATAACAACTGGGCGTTTTCCTACAAGAAGCTTCCATGCATGTCTTTCACTTCCCATTCGTGCCACTTGTCGTGACCATCGCAGTCTACGAGACTAAATCTTACACAATGTATATGGCTAGAGCATGGAACTCACTTCCCAGTCAAGGACTGTCAATCTCTATCATTATTTAAATACAAATTAACTGATATCTTAGGTTCGATACAATGAAAACATTAACTGCATAAAAACTATATAGGGCCTACAACATTCTATAAATAATCATCTAGGAAAATACTTACTTTATTTTATATCATTTTAATTTTATTATATTGTTAGTATTAGCTAGTATTAGATCACATCATCATTGTATTTTGTTTAGTCTGTATTTTAATAATACCTTAAAATTGTAATATATTTGTAATTTTTGTATAATTCTAATATTCGCTGCTTGAGTGGTAGAGAGGGCCTTATGGTCTTAACTCTGCCAGCTAAAATAAAGTATTATTATTATTATTATTATTATTATTATTATATTATTATTATTATTAACTGTTCTTATAACTGTATATTTATTTTTATCTTTTAATAAAAATACTGAAAATTAACACAAAAAAAAAAAACTACAGCTACACTTGGTGAAAAATCACTCATACTCTGGAAATAAATAGAGAACCGATTTTAACATAACCTGTTTCATCTGGCACCATGTGAAGACTGAGGATAGAGAAGCAGAAGTGGAAGAAAAAAATACCAACACAAGAGGGAAACGAAATTCTCTCGGGTGAAATTTCACCCAGAATAGCTTTTAAAGGTTATGAAGTTAATAAAATAATTAAAGTTAATTATCTTAAGTAAAACCAATTTATTGACAGAAAAGTTCCACCAGACCATGTTCGTCATTTCTAAGTTTTATATTTTTATAATTACTTCGGGAAGCATCAAAAGTCAACAGTTATTATAAATTTATTATCATTACATTATATATTATCATCATCATTATCATTATTAATCAAGCACATCTATCATGAATAATATAAGAATCATATACCGGTAATATATTTGATTGTTACAATGATGTCACATTTCTTTGTTTTCCAAGGAATTAACACAACGCAAAAAGTAAATTAATACATTCGGGAAGAAGAATGTTTTACTATAATATTATCATTCTAGGGATGTCCACCTGAATCCGAATTTACTAAAGAAACTTGAATCATATTGAATTTGTAAATTTTAATTTAAAAAAATGTAATTTTAGAGTCAAAAACACAAATTAGACCATCGTCATCACCATAATGAAGCTTATTATGTTTAGGTCATTTGATCTCGTTCCTAAGAGATTTCAAGATGTGGTTGGTCAGTCCATCTTAATTACATAACAGGTAAAATATACATTTCAGGTGGTTTAAGTTTTCATGATACTTGAATACCTGAATTATAATATATTCAAGAAATATATTTAATAAAAGATCAGCTGGAAAATCTAGAATGGATAGAATACGAAATAAAGAAATAAGGGAAATTATGGGTACAAGAGGAGCCGGACATCATAGACATTATAGAAAAGAAAATATTGCAGTGGTATGGTCATGTCAGAAGAATGCCAGAGCAAAGATTGCCAAAAAATGTTATGGAATGGATACCAATGGAAAGGAGGAAGAGAGGAAGACCGAAGAAAACTTGGATAGAAGGGGTACAAGCAGCTATGAATATCAGATGAATGGAGGAAGGTCAGTGGATGGACAGAGAGGAATAGCGTTTGGTTTCCGGAAGACGGCGGCAGCTGCCATGATACCGGATGATGATGATGAAATGATAGAATTCAACAGCACCGCGTTGGCATATAATAATAAACCAAAGGATTAAGGGATGTAGGAAGATCTAGGAAGAGATGGACGGAATCATTTTGAATTCGGAACAGGCGAATCACCTAAATCTTGAAGTGAAGATGAATTTATTCTTACAGGGGAACAATCCGAGGCCTATCATTATATTCTAAAATTAAATTTTAGGATGAGAGGAGTGAACATGGTCAATAATTAGACTTAATTTGTGAAAAAAAATAACAAGAAGAGAATTTAAATTAGGCTATTTGTACAGTACTATTGAATATAGAATAAGATTATTACTTGGTCTCAGATTTTAGATTTTATGTATAATTTTTCTTTAATTAAAAATAAAAAAAACTCTACTGTAAATACAAGTTACATAAAACGTTATACCATGAACGTGGAAGGGTTTAGCTGTGCCTTAAGGTAAGACGGTAGGCCAAAATTTGAAAAAAAAGTTTCGTTTTTTCATAATTGAATAGTCTGTTCTTTTTTGGACATTTCAGAATATGATTTTTACTGAACGCCAATTATAAGTGTGTTAATTTTTTATAAAAAATTGACTGCTGTCAATCAGTAATACCATTATACTTTAAACCGGTAGGGCAAAATTTGAAAAAATAAATAGATTTCTGTTTTGTTTTTCATATTTAAATAGTCTGTTCTTTTCTGAACATTTCTGTATATGATGTTTTACTGAACGCCCATTATAAGTGCCTTAATTATTTTTTTTAAATTGACAGCTGTCAGCCTGTAATACCATTATACTTTTAATCTTGTTTTCTGCAATGTGAAAATTTTTAAACATTTGCCCGATTATCTCAGGAACTATTGGATATATTTATATGCATTTTTTACAGGAAATAAACAAAGTCATACTAAAGCTGTGGAACCACAATCGTGATGTTCTCTTGTATAGACCCTCACTTACGATTTTTTAAAAGTCTTTTTAATAAAAAAATAGACTAGTGGCAAATAAATTATATAGAACATAAATATTTAGATACAAGTTTGACTGAGGTTCAATGGTCTTACAAGCCGCATTTAATATGCTGTAAAAATTTCATTACAATCCATCTAGTAGTTCCTGAGAAAATGGGTCTCAAATTCCCATGTTTGAACATTGATGGGATAGGGCCTACCGTCCCACCTTAAATTATTATTTTTTATTAGTACGTATTTTGTACTTTCTGAGCCTAAATTACGTTTAAAAATTATAATTGTGCTTAGCGATAATGTTACCTATATGTATTTTTTAGTCTAAATTATCTACATATTTTAGAATTAAATTTACTTAATTCGTCTCAGTTTCTTGACATATTCCGAATTTTATGAAAACATGGAGATAATATAAACAGAGGACAAATATTTGATTTATGGTCAATAAAAGAGATTTACTGTAGTTACTATTTATTTAATTAATTTCATAATAATAATAATTTTTATGTTAATTGAGGTAATCTTTGTGGTATTACATATTTTTACTTCAGTCCGGGTTACTTCATTAATTCTTCGAGCAATATGGTAATACCTCAAGCAAGTTGGTAGCGTGGCCCTTGGTGATATTAGCTGATATTTTAGGGTTCCCGATGGGCCTTCTAGGTAGCATAGTGGTTCAAAAGCAAACAAATTCTTCACATTACATCCCCCTATGAAGCAATACTCTACTTGCCCTTAGTCCGACCGGGAAGATCACGTCAAAAATGGAAACATTCGCTTCCCAACAGGCTGTATGTCCAGAATCAAGAGGAAAAAAATATGAAAAATTCTATTCTATAATAACTCTGCCCGAGGGCAGATCTTTCACTACAATCATAGCATTTTTATGTTATGCTTTGCAGTTTTACTAGGGAATTATAGGTGTGGTAGCTTCCCGTTGCTTTCCACACCGGTAATGGATGATGATAATGATAAGGATGATGATGATGAAGGCCGGATGATTTTCGGGGACCGTTGGGGTCTAAGCGTCCTGAAATTTGTCTTACAGGTGAGGAAAAAACCCGAAAATAAACCTCACGTAGGAGCCTGTCCCGACCGAGTATCGAACCCGGGCCCGCTGCGTGACAAGGCAGCACACTACCTCGAGATCTCAGCAGTGGACAAAGTAAGAGCTTAAAATAATATTTTGGTATCTATTTTGTGATTTTTAAAGCCTACTTTAGGTGCCTACATCAATACAACTTATATGTAGAGGCTAAAATTACGAGGACTATTTATTACTAATATCACAAAACGATTGCTGAATGGATTCGGGTCCCACGAGCTTTAAATGCTGGAAGCGCTCCTAAAATATTCAGTTTTATTAAAAATGTTTACAATTCCCAAAAGGAGTAAACATAGTGGGAAGATTTTGGGAACGAGGTTTTAATAGAACGTTACATTTCATGCATTAGAACAACCAGTACAATGTGACAGAAGAACATTTTTTCCAAACGTAATTTCCTTGTTTTGTGGAGTTAATTTTCATGTTTACACAAAGCGCAGGATTGCGAAAAACTGTTAAATCACAAACTCTACTCGTTTTTGTTCTATGTCAACTGAACTGCTAGCGTTAAAACTGTTAAAATGAACGTCATTCTATGATCACAATTAGAAAATATTTAAAATCTAAATTCAGAAATCCACTTCATATGAAATGCAATCACATACGTCATGGGAATATTTATATATTGGAAATATAATAACGCTTAGTAAGCTTTTATTATTGATTTCGTACATCTCAATCATGGATAAATCATATTTGAAGAGAAAAATTATACGCTCAGACCGGGACCCTTGGTTTCTCCAGACCAAGTGCTCTACCAACTGAGCTACCTGAGCAAGTACCGATCTAAACGCAAATCTTTCTCTATATACATTGTAATTCCCATCCACCAAATGCTGTGAAGCCATGCTTCTATCTTGTAAATGGCGGCTCCTTTATTAAGAAGACATATTTGGGAATTATATATTACAGCCAGTACGGCTTTTTCCAAGTTTTTATTATTGATTTCGTACATCTCAATGATGGATAAATCATATATGAAGAGAAAAATTATACGCTCAGACCGGGACTTGAACCCGGGACCCTTGGTTTCTCCAGACCAAGTGCTCTACCAACTGAGCTACCTGAGCAAGTACCGATCTAGTAAGCTGTTCGAGACAACAAATCAACATTTTCTTAATAAGAGGCCTATGTCTAGCAATGCATATATTGTCGCTGTGAAATGTCAAAATGTAACAATTGTTATTCGGCACCAAATCGAGTCAAGAAACATCCACCAACTTATTTAATAGATACAGTTCAAATTGTTGTCATCCAGGTTGATTAAAGAGCTTCTGTCCATAGTGTAGGTGATCAAACAGGTGTGTTTATATGGTAACATTGATAGTAGCTATGTAGATTACGTGATAAGTTCCTTCTTTGATTTGTAGACAAGTTGTAATAAAGTAAAAAGAAATCTCCAAGCGCGACAGGCCTAGAATGCCCTTGGGCTACCATCCGACTGTTGGCCTCACATCCACACGTGTTAATCACAGAGGTAGAGATCATCTAGCTTGTGTAGGGGTGACATGTGGTCAGCATGTCGGTCCCCCAGCCGTTATAGCTGGTTTTCTTAACCTGGAGTCGCTATTTATTGTAGCTACCCAAATGCCTCACCATGCTGGGCAGGCAGCGGTTCCATACTGGCCGAAATTCCATGAGAAAATTTCTTCCTCCATGGGGACCCGAACCAGCGCAAGTGCCGTAGCTCTGCGCCAAGGCTTCTTGCCTTAACCACTCGGCTACGGCGCGGGACTGTAATAAAGTAAGTGGACCTTAAAAAGTAACTTGATTGATTGTTTAAAAAAAATTAAAATTTTATTTACATTAAAAAAGGAGGAATTCAATAATATAACTTTTTTAAAAAATAATTTATTGTTAATTCTTTATAGTTCCTCAAACGAAATTGAAAAGGTCTGAAAACAATAAACTGACATCCACAAATGAAAAATTATGAATTTACTTTCCTGTAGAACATAAGCCCTACAAATCGTCAACGGGTTTAAACATTCCCTCAGAAAGAAATCACTCAGTCTTCTATTCTTTTTGCTATAAGCTTGTTACTTGTTGCATCCGTTCATTCATTCTTTGCCATTGTGTCCTTCCATCGTGTCATTGGTCATCTCCTGTTTATTGTTTCTTTTGGTATCCATTCCCTTATTTTCTTTACTAAACTTCTATTTTTTTATGTGATCACATGTTCATTCCATTTTGCTTTCAGATTAATACAATTATTCAACTTTTCTAATGTTTTCACTTCTTACTTGATTTCTTATGAACATACACAATTGTATAGACATATGAATAGAAGTATGACATTAGATACGTTAATTTTTGCAGATGAAGTAACGTTAGTGGTACCCTCAGAGGACGAATTACAATATTCAGTATGTAATTTTAACAAAAGAGCCATAAAATGTAACATGAAAATAAATACAGAGAATTTAACATTTTACAATACTCTTATTTTAACACAGTTCTAATAATGGATCATATTATAATATTATAATGATATTGTGAAAATAAAAAATAATGTCTGAACCAGGAATCGAACCGTGGACCTCTAATTCTCCAGACTAGAATGTTGTAGTGAGCTACACACTAGTCTGGAGAACTAGAGGTCCACGGTTCGATTCCTGGTTCAGACATTAATTTTTCTTTTCACAATCTAGAATGGTGTAGTGGGCTGCACACTAGTCTGGAGAACTAGAGGTCCACGGTTCGATTCCTGGTTCAGACATTCATTTTTCTTTTCACAATCTAGAATGGTGTAGTGGGCTGCACACTAGTCTGGAGAACTAGAGGTCCACGGTTCGATTCCTGGTTCAGACATTCATTTTTCTTTTCACAATATCATTATAATACTACCTGGGGTACACATTAACATATTTGGATGAAGTAGACATAGCAAATAAAATTATTAATTTTAATAAAACCATGGGAATAATAAATTCAGTAATGAAACCTTCGCTAGTCCAGAGAGATAACAGAGTACGGTTATACAAAACCTTAGCAAGACCTACACTTTGCTACGGCAGTGAGACATGGACTTTGAGGAAAGGAGAAGAGAGGAGGATAACGTCTAGCGAAATGAGATTCATGAGGTATACAGCAGGATATACCAAATGTGATCACAAACGTAATGACGATATTTTGAAGGAACTACGTTTAGAACCGGTCATTGAGTACATACATAGATACCAGAACAACTGGATGAATCATTTGCCACGAATGAGTTAAGACAGAGTTCCCAAGGCCATGCTTCGTTATTGTCCAACAGGAAAGATATCTCTGGGCCGTCCAAGGAAACGCTGGATATAAAATTCATCAGTGACATTGTAACAAGCCTATTGGCCTAAGACTTGGTTGGATGAAGAAGAAGACTTGATTTCATACTTATGTTATTTGTAAGTTTTCTCTACATACTCATTTCAGAAGTTTAAATTATTTGTTTGGCTCTGTATATTAGTCCTGCATTCGCATCATTCGGCGAACACTGGGTTTACAACTGATTTATAAATCCTGGTTTTAGTTTTTTTCCCCCAAATTTTTCATATAGGCCTACATACATAGTGTTCCGCCCAAGAGCAAGTTTTTCATATATTATTGTTTAAATCATCGCCAATTTTGCTCTTCATTTTTGCGTGATGTATTACTTCACTGATTATAGTGTTTGTGTTAATTTATCCTCCCTGTGGATTATCACCTTGTCGTGGTAGGAAGGCTTAGTACCAATGACCCAGACGATCATAACCGGGAAGTCTTGGCTTGCAGTTAGATAAGAGGAGAGGGAACTAATAATAATCCGCAACGTGGGAGCAACGACCACACTGGAAGCTGCAAACACGGAAGACCACAACGGCAGACACGGCGGAGATAGAAATATCGGAACGGCGAAAATGGCGGAAGTGGCAAACCAATCTCTGGGTATGAAATAAGAGACCCAGCTCGGGGAAACAAGAGTGAAGTCCTCAACGGCAGAAGGCGGAAGAGGCTACCCTCCTTGTGGGGATAAAACACAAGGAAGCAAGTCCAAAGGCTTTAAGGAGGCAAAGGACTAACCCTGCAGAACGTTAATAGTGTTCTCAGGGGACACTTTAAAATACAAACTGCAAAGATTACGACAAACGCAAAGCACACTTGGCAAGGATGACTGAGAATAGAATACCAAAAGCAGCATACAACTATTCACCACGAGGAAGAAGGCGTTTGGGAAGACGAAGGAAAAGATGGAAAGAGCAGCAATTTGGAGCCGGAACAGGCTAGTAAATAAGCCTAAACCGTGAAGAAGAAGAAGAAGTTGTTAATTTATATACCTAGGTAGGTCAACTTAAATTTAAATACTTGTTTCATTATTTTACTATCTGTTTCAAGCTTCTCGACTTTTTATTGTCTAAATATCACATCGACCTTTTTCGATAAATAATTATCAAACATATAACCCATAAGCGGATGTGTGCTACTGCTGTACCACCGAGGTAGGCGATGCAAAATGCTACTTTGATAGATGGATAATTAATATGGAACCAAATATTTTCCATAATGCACAATAACATTAAGTCTTATCTGAATATACTATACAACGTATATACAAACGATTTACAGTTGTTCTCTTCAGGGAAATCGAACCTACAACCATTATCCTGACCACAGTAGCACAATCCCTGTGGGTAAAGTAGAAATTGCACTTTCCCCAGATGAAGTTTACTTCAGTAGAGATTAACACAGCTATACAAATGTAAACAGCAGGTAAATGATGAGCAATTCATGATCTACTCACTGCTCAAAAATACATATATTGTTGGGTTTAAAACAGAACATTCATTTCTACAAAGAAATGAGGGTATACTTATTTTGTTATTTTTTCTATCCACAAATACAAAACTAACACCGCATAATGTATAAGTGTGAAGCATATTAGTGAAAACTGATCTCGAATTCCAAAAATAAGTTGGATCCATCTTAAATAAGATTTCTACACTTACTATCAAGTCTAATTAATAGGTTGCACAAACATTGAAATGCAGATATAAAGTAATAAAATATATTATAGAAGATAAGGAAGGTTTCCACTAATGAAGTATGATAATTTTTCTTACCCTACTTCATGATGAAACTGCTACTAGGGTACATTACATTTTCGCCATATTTTTTTAAACAGTCTTCTTCTTCTTCTTCACTTCCTGGTTTAGGCAAGAGTTGCCTGTTCCGTCTTCACTAATAGATGTAAGACCATCTCTTCCGAGGACGTCCGACATCTCTTCTTCCTCTTGGAAAATAATGGAAGATTTTATTTGGTAATCTACTTTCTTCCATTCTTTCTACATGTTCTTTCCACTGTATCTTGTTGTTAAATATCTTTTCTTTTATGGAGTAGATCTGCAGTTCTTCACGGATATCCTCGTTTCTTATCTGGTCCATTCTAGTGCAGCCTTTTACTCTTCTTAAAAAATTCATCTCGGCTGCTTGGATTTTACTTTTTTAAACAGTAATGTATCTTAATTTACATAGCTAATAGTAAGTACTTAGGTTGCCAAAAAACTGCATTGTGTCTGTCGAGAAAGATTGGTTTTGTGTCGGTGTCTTATTTTTACTCAACTTTCGCATCATACAGTGCAATGTCCGGCTTAGCCTACAAGAAAAATAGGAATTTAGGTCTGACATAAACATGTGGTGGTGGTGGTGGTAGTAGTGGTGGTGGTGGTGGTAGTAGTAGTAGTCGTAGTGGTAGTAGTGGTAGTGGTAGTGGTAGTAATGGTAGTGGTAGTGGTAGTGGTAGTGGTGGTAGTAGTAGTAGTAGTAGTAGTAGTAGTAGTAGTAATTCACTGGTCAACATGATTTTTGTCACATGAATTCCAATATTTGTACCTCATGCAGGTTTTTATCGTGTTTTCAAATATGATTTCTGAATTTCTCTATCGTAGATAGAGTTATTTTTATTTTTTCTTTTAATTTGAAGAAAATTATGTCAATAATATTATTTTATAGATTTTAATGTAGTAAAATGTGTTGATTAGTACATGGCTAAAGAATAAACTAAGACATACGCAGGTCAACGAATATGAAAGACCTAGCGAACACAGCAATGTATTCAATATGGAGTTGGGGAGGACATTTTCAAGCGTGAACTAGACAGCGTGTGATCTAGAATATCAAGAAATTGATACAAGTGGAAGAAATCTATAAAAATTAAGCGACTTGTGTGAAGAAATCTTAGTGCTACGGAAATGGCTGCTCCAAGGCATTTTTTGTAAGCCTTCCTGTAACAAGAGGCCCTTGCCCGCACCAGGTGTTAATGGGCTAATTCTAATCTAATATGTTATCTAGATATGAAAAATAAATAAACTGCGTTGCTTCCTTTCAGACTTAAAACTTACTGTTTCCATTAATACACACTTGATGTTACTTACTTCTAAGTTATATCAATTAATTGTTTTCGATAGTTCAATTTTTAACGTAGTCTAACAATTATTTATCACACTTTTTGGTCCAGGTGGAATAGTAATTACTGATTACCATGCAGAAGAAAAAATATCGGGTCCTCCAGGAAGATAGGAGGAGAAAAGTTCTTACAAAGTTCTCCCCGATTCCTAGGGAGTCGAAGGAAGAATAACTGGATCCTCATGTGGGACAAACATTTTGTATGTACCAATCACCTCACTCGCGATATGACCAAATATATTCAAGCATATGAATATAAACACGATTAGGTAAAATTTATTGCTTGTCGGGCAAGTGCTGCAATTCCTGTGGCTCCGAAATTATTACAAAACGATTATAGTATATTACGATGCGAGGTTGGGAAATGGTTTTTATAGAAGGGAGGAAAATGTTTAAAAACCGAGCCATAGCGAGGTTTTTAATTTCCGATATTTTGTAAAACACTTCACAAACGTGCGTTGTACATTATTTTTTTGCGCCATGGTGTTTTTAAAATAATAAATAATAGTAAAATAATAGCATCTTTGTTGGAAATATTTGCGTTCATTATAGACAACTAAGGTTAACAATGTGGGCAATGCTTATTAGTTCAGACTACAGCAGGCCGTGATATCAATTACTTATAAGATGACGGCAAGTACGTATTTAATGTTTTATATTGTTTCAAATAAAGTTCACTTCATTTAAAATGCAGTAATTTGTTTCATATAATGTATATTAACACTACTTTTCAATAATTTTTGTATATACATTGAAAAGATGGATATATTGCACAGAAACTTTTTTTTTTACAGACTTCAGATTGTTTTAGAAAAAAGTAAAGGATACAGCTACAGGCCTTAGGGGCTTTTAGTGTTGTTAAAGGTTAGGGATACCTTTCTAGACAACCGCACGAGATATTAATCGGATTGTCAGCCTAGTGTGATGGCTGCCTTTGGCCTAGAACCTATGCCTGGTATTTATTTCCGTTAGAGGCTGAGTTTATCTCCGGTGCAAAGGGGCGCCAGAAGGATTAGATCAGTTTAAAAATCTTGACCTATCGGGAGTAGAGCCCATGACCTTCTGCTTCTTTCGTATTACCTTAACTAACTAAGATACGGCGTGCCGCTGAAACGAGTTTTCGAAACTGATTCTAACATATACATTTTGTATTATTTAAAATAAATAATTGTGAAATTTGTATGGTAAATTGAACAACACAAATGTAATTTTGTATTTTTTTTTTGTGTTTAGGTAAATAAACAAAATAAAGCATCTGTGTTTTGTAAATGTGCTAAACATATTTGAACACCATATTATTTAAATGAGCACGTTATGGTCCATAAATGTTAAGTTCATATTTCTCTAAAAACATAAAATCCATTTAAATGGAAACATAAATGCTAAGCCAATAAAGGAAGAACAATTGTTTTTATTTAATTATTTTGAATTACTGTATTTAACAATTTAATAGGATTAGCTTGAGTGAATAATGATAAAAATAAACTTTTATATCGTTATTGGAAACAAACTTGATTTTGTTATAATACGAGTATATATGTTTACTTCAGGATTTTTGTTAAATTAATAATTTATTGGTAATGACAATAATTATGCGGAAATAATTAATTTATTAATATTTGTATTTTTGTGATATTATATTAAAATATATTTAATGCATTACGTGTTAATTAAAGTTATGGAATGAAAAAATAATTACTGTAATTAAAATAGTAAAGCCCCACCCTTACGTTGACGTCTGCACATGAAGTTAATGTATCGTTTTACATCCATGTTGCATTAAGTCACACAAATTTATCAAAACTATATTTAACTTTAAAATGAAATATTCATGGAGGAAAAGCATTACTATTTTATGATAATACTTAATAACCAAGCCATAAAATTACATATAATATAAATATGGTTTTTTCAATAATTATAATTATTTTTATGAAATAGTTTTTTTTTTTTTTTTTTTTTTTTTTTTTGCTTTCTACATTCTTGGATCACTTATATTTGGATTCCCTGAAAATTGGTTGCAGAGAAAATTTGTCACATTCAATTGTTACCGGCACAATTCGTCATAGTTTGTAAAGTTAAGAAATTATTCACAAATTCAAATTGGTTTTAAATGTATCCTGTCAGATTGTAACAATGTGATTGCAAATTTAAGAAAGTAAATTTTAATTGGTATCAACAGGATTTCTTCCCACCATTATTCCAAATATTAATATCATACTGTATATGTGTGACCAGATGTGTAGCGCAACGAAAATGTCTCTGTGAGTAATCTTAATTATATGACGAATTGTCTCTGTGGCCAATTTTCTGTGACAGAAGGATGTATGGAGAGCAGTCATGAACCTACGAGTTCCATAGAGCCAGTAAGTTAGTTATTTGTTTTGCAGTCTTTGCGAACTCAGAAAGACCGTAACGGGGAAATTTAATTCGACTGGGAAAAGGAACCGGGCCTGCTTGCGTCTGTATTATACCTACATCAGAACGATGATCTTTGTTGTTTTTGTTAGAAAATTTAAACTAATATATATATCAGAGAATAAACGTTGTTAGAGAAATTTTACTTAAAATGACTATTTAACTCATGCCCCAAATGGTAATCAATGACCAATCATGTTTCTATGAATTTTGTTTTGCAACCAATCACAGTCGTGATTCACCTCCATATTTATATACTTCTGTTAATCATATTAAAGAAAGCTCCTCCTTTTTAATATTCTGAACAGGTCAGAGCATTATTTTGCTATAACTGACTCTCGAATAAATACGTTGAATATAGCAAATAACGAATAGATTCCTTCGGACTACACATTTGATAATTGTGTATTCAATAATTGTGCTTTAAATAATGGTTTTACGGAGTTGTTTACTAATAAAAATTAATAAGCTATGATGTTGGTTATAATATACAGTTTGATAAGAAATCAGTGCATCTAATATCTCGTGAAAACCACAGAATTTCGATGATTTGGGAGCAACAGTATCCGATGTGTTAACCAATGTTCCACTAAACATGCTGCAGGCAACAATATTGAACGTTTACTTACAAGAATGTGTAGAGAATACTGGAGCTTATGTAATATTTACAAATATGTTAAGCAAAACATCTAGCAGTGGTGTTTCTAACAAAAGTAGTTCGGAAAATATTGGTTAATAATTTAATAAATAAATATTAACTGTTTAAAAATTTGGAGTGACTTATTACAACCCTGTATTAATCATAAGTGTTTTAATAAAATAGTTTTTGCACGATAATGCGTTCTGTCGTACTTACAGCAATGTCGACCATGATTGAAAGTTCAATTTCCTAAATTTTGGAGTTGCCAATCTATAAATAACTATACTGTAATATTAAAAATTACCTACCTAGGGCGGGAAGTAAAACCACTGCCCTTTATATACTACGTACAATGTATATACAAATAAAATATATCCAAAAGGTAGTGTTAATATACATTATACTAAACAAATCACCGTATTTTAAATTAATTGAACTTTATTTGGAACAATATAAAACAATAAATTCGTACATGCCGCCATTTTATGTCTGATTGGTATCACGGCCTGCTGAAGTCTCAAATAAATTATTTTCAGCATTTACCGTATATACATTGGCCACACTGTTAACGTTCGTCAGTTGTTTGGTAATAACGCAAATATTTCCAACGAAGATGTTATTATTTTATTATTTATTATATAGAAAACACCATCGTGCAAAAAATAATGTACAATATATGTTTGTGAAGTGTTTTACAGAATCTCGGACATTAAAAACCTCGCTACCGCTCGATTTTTAATCATTTCATCACTTCTATAAAAACATTTCGCAACTTCGCATTGTAATATATTATTTCAAGCTAGAATCTTTAAAGTAATAGCGCACATATAATTTGGAAGTACTTGAAACTGGAGCACTGTTGCGAGCTAAAGAAGATATTAAATAAGGTTCAAGTACCTGTGTAATGCGGCGAAAGTAGAACATTTTAAACACGTCCATCCCTTTATTAGTTGCGTTGATTAACGTAAGAGTAGACGCAGCCCGACGTAGCATCCATGCTAATCGTATACACAAAGGTCACACTACCAAGCGAACATGTACCGCAAGTTTCATAATTTCATTATTTTTACCCATCAGTCAACTTGGCATTGTTTACATTCTTCGACGCAACGTGTCACGTCTACGCGTCGCTTGGCCAAATTATAACAACAGTCTAAGTCGGGACTTCTGCATGTTCATAATACTTACGTTCGATTCATTTTCAACATCCGCTGTTATGATCGTATTTCCGAACACTTCAATATAATCTCTCTTGATTCCGTCTTAGTGACAGACGTAAATTGCAATTTCTTTCACTTCTTTTCAAACATCTGAAATCCCTACACTCCTCGCTACCTGAAACTATCAGATTTGAGAAATTATCTTCTTATCTACTTCTTTCATAGTAGTCTCCGCCCCTTCTGCAATTCCCTTCCTCAAGGTATCAGGTTTTGCCGCCCATTTGTAACATTATGTCACGCTTATACAATTATTTGTTGTTCAATTATTACTTTTCTGGAGAACTAAATTTGTACTATGTCATTAACAGTTTTTTTCTCATTTTTCTATCTTTTACATTTTATATTTCATTCGTTATATCTAGATAAATAAAAAATGTAAATAATAATGATACTGTTGATATACCATATAACAATTTTGTTTATTGTAATTTACAAATAAGAATAAGTTATGTATTTTTTCTATCCTGGTTGAGTGGTAGACAAGGCCTTAACTCTGCCAGACAAAATGAAGCTATTATTAAAATAAAGCTGTATTCATTAAATAGCGCATTTTAAATTTATTTGCTTAAAACTCTGTAAATTATTTAAATGGGACTTTTAGATAATTCTAAATGGCCAAAACACGGATGGAAAAATCTATATTTACTTCTGTTATTGGATCCCGAAAATCCTAAGACTTGACTATTTTCTTCACTGGCATTTTGATTAATACATTAGAGCATCGTTTCCCAATCTGTGGTTCGCAAACCACCGAGGGGTCGCAAAATATTTCAAAGAGTTCGCCAAAAGTTTTCCGTAATGGTGGGTTTCGATGTTAGGCCTATTATTGTTTCCTTCATTTCTGCGGCATTGTCATGATAATAATAATAATAATAATAATAATAATAATAATAATAATAATAATAATTGGAATCGCAATCCCTTCGAAGAATTAACAATTTTTTAGAGGAATTAAACCCAGCGGGTACAACATTGATACTACACACACCCAGTCCCAAGGTTGAGATTTTAATAATCCTTTACCCGCCGGGAATCGAACCTGAGTCGGCGGAGTGGAAGGTAGGGATTCTACCGACTACGCCACAGCGACGGACAGAATGAACAATTTTAGAATCCACATTAAGCGTATCTCGAAATTTCCACTGATTTTCAGTTAAAATATAAAATTATGGGATATTCACCTGAAATGTCCGTCTCCTCAACTTACTTAGTTATTTAACTGTAGCGCTTTCGGGACTTGTCCCATCATCGGCAGCGAAAGCGCTACAGTTAAATAACTAATTAAGTTGAGGAGACGGACCTTTCAGGTGAATATTCCATACTTTTATATTTTAATTTTGAATAATACCTCAACGGAACACATCATAAATCTTATAAAAGTTGATTTTCAGTTACAGAAAAGTTACAAAACTTTGTAATTGCTTGGTTTTTGGTTAAGTTTAAAGAAATTCCCAGTGTTAGCGAGTAAAGCTATAACGGCTTTATTACACTTTTCATCCACATATTTGTGCGAAAAGTTGTTTTTTTCATACGCCTATTTAAAAAATATACAGAAACAGACTTTGTGCTGAAAGTGATTTGACTTTATTTAACTTCTGTGGTTCCTGACTTCAATGCTCTATGCCATGGAAAGCAGAAGCAACCTTCACACTGAATTCCAAGGAAGAGGTGAGTAATTATAATGACTATTTAACTCATGCCCCAAATGGGAGTCAATGACCAATCACGTTTCAATGATTTCTGTTTTACAACCAATCAGAGTCGTGTTTCACGAAATATTTATCAGTGTTATAATTACCATATTAAAGATAGCTCCTCCTTTTTAATATTCTGAACAGGTCTGACCATTATTTTGCAGTGACTGAGCCTATGAGAAATACGGCTACCAGATTGTATATATAGTGCATGAATGTCAACACATGCCGCATGCGGGAGTTAATATAAAAACATTTGTAACAATTGATTATACCACCAAAAAAAAAAAAAAAGAAACCACTGTTTGTTAAATACATTTTTTCCCAGGTAACAATTCAGAAAAATATAATTGCCATATTTACATCATACGACATCAGATATGAATTAATATACAGTTTGATGTGTTTCATTGTTTCTCCACTAGAGAGCATTCTTACAATATTGCTTTCCTTTGGCAATAAATAGTATGATCTGGATGCAGTGATAAACAAAAGAAGCAGATGAAGCGTACCTATCGTTTCTCATTTGTTTTCAAACATCGCCGTTTACATTAAATAGATAAATATTTTAAAATAACTATAGTTAAATAATGATTTGTGAGTAAACAGCTTAATT
The DNA here is from genome assembly GCA_030220185.1 of Diploptera punctata. Taxonomy (NCBI): domain Eukaryota; kingdom Metazoa; phylum Arthropoda; class Insecta; order Blattodea; family Blaberidae; genus Diploptera; species Diploptera punctata. The sequence continues at coordinate 785,839 of JASPKZ010006836.1, read as the reverse complement.
TTATTTGTTAAATAGTCCTAACAAATGCCACTCTTGATTTCCAAATTCTCTATGTAAATTCACTCCTCACTTCGTGAGTCGTGAATTTACCGATAATTTGGAAATCACTCGTAGCATTACTTATGACTATTTAACTCTTGCCCCAAATGGCAGTCAATGACCAATCATATTTAATTGATTTTGATTTACAACTAATCACAGCCGTTTTTCACCTCGATTTTATCAATTTAATTTTATCACTTTAAAATGAAGCTCCTCCTTTTTAACATTCTGAATAGGTCATAGCATTATTTTGCAGTGACTGCAATGTGGCTACCAGATTGTATATATTGTGCACGGATTTAAACACAAAGTGCTTGCGGGAGATAATATAAAACATTTGTAGCAATTGATTATACCACAAAAAAAATAAAAGAAACTACTGTTTGCACTATCTTAAACGTACTGTTTACCAGGAATGTAAGTCCCAGAAGAACATAATTGATCTATTTATATCATAGAACATCAGAAATTAATTAATAAGCTATAATGTTGGTTATAAATTTCTCCACTTGGGTGCATTCTTACAATATTGCGATTCTATTTGCCAATAAATATGATCTGGTTGCAGTGAAGAACAAATGAAGCATAACAATCGTTTCTCATTTGTTTCAAACATCGCCGTTTACATTAAATATATAAATATTTTAAAATAACTATATTTAAATAATAATTTGTGAGTAAACAGCTTTATTTTATTCGTTAAATAGTGGTAGTACTTATGAACACTTGGATTTATTATTGCAACTAGGCCTACACGTTGTGTAACTTGTAAGCCGTAACTAGAGTAACTTTATGTTTTAACCGTTAAGGGTTAAGTTAATTTAAGGTTACTAAGCTTTCTGCTTGGAATTAAATTTGATGCATGTCTAGTATATATATTTTTAAGTGACAGTGGTTCACGTAACTCAGATCCTTGAGGAAGGGGTTCGCGAGTCGAGAAAGGTTGGGAACCGGTGAATTAGAGTATTTATCAATGTTTTGTGTTGAGACAATGTTACCAACCGCAGCTATTTAACCCACACTAGAAGAGAGATCTAATTAACGTAATGTAAAAGTAATTAAATGTTCTATTACATGCAGGATATGTTTAGAACTAAAAAGGTAGAGTATGCAGGAACTGAAATTGTTATGGAAGCTACAGAATACAGTTGAATAATCATTTTGCCTTTCACTCGCGTGTGTTTGCCAACTTCCATTTCATGCCTGAAGAGTCATCACTATGGTGGAGCACTGTTGTCCATCCAATGCATTAAAACTTCATTAACAAGTTGGTCATGTGACATTTCACCAAGATTCTACCAATAAATAATAATAATAATAATAATAATAATAATAATAATAGTGATAACAGTAATAGTGATAACAGTAATAGTAATGACAGTAATAGTAATGACAGTAATAGTAATGACAGTAATAGTAATGACAGTATTAGTAATGACAGTAATAGTAATGACAGTAATAGTAATACTAATAATAATAATTATTATTATTATTTTTATATTATTCCGGCTTTTACAATGAATATACATTTTTCCGGTACCCATGTTCACAGCTAACTACACATTTATTTCAACACATTTTTCCATTCCTGTCTGTTCATCCATATATCTTCTTCTATTTCCCATTCCCTCTTAGCTTCATTGATTCCCTGAATCCACGTAATAGTTGGTCTACCCTTCTTTTTCCTTCCCTGTGGTTCCCAATCCATGATTATCTTAGGTAGTCTTCCTTCTTCCATTCTTCTAATGTGTCCGTATCAATTTTAATTGTTTCTTCTTTATAAAATCTAATATTGAATATTGTACCTGCATTTTTTCTTTTATATATGAATTTCTGATTTTATCCTTCCTGGATATTCTTGCAGTACGTCTCCAGTAGTCCATTTCAGTGGCGAGCAATTTTTTTTTCATTTGTGCATTTAAAGCCCACACATCAGCTCCATAGGTAATCATGCTTCTGATTATTGTATTAAAAATAGTTATATATAATAATAATAATATAATAATAGTATATAGTAATAGTAATAATAATAATAAACAATAATAATAAACAACAATAATAATAACAATAAAAATACAATAATAATAACAATAATAATAACAGCAATAGTAATAACAATAATAGTAATAACAGTAATAGTAATAATAACAATAGTAAATAATAATAGTAATAATAATAATAATAATAATAATAGTAGTAGTAATAATAACAACAACAATGACCAACTAACTCATCGCATTATCAAACCCATATGTTAATGGCCGCTCTCCACACATCCCTACCCTGAGGCTAATGTTTTCCAATCATCCCCTGTATAATATACTTCCCTCAAATCATGGTTAATGTTATTCTCTCACCTTATTCCTGGTCTACCAACTGGGCGTTTTCCCTCTGGTTCTCCTACAAGGAGCTTCCATGCCCCTCTTTCGTTCCCCATTATTACCACATGTCCTGTCCGTCGCAGTCTACGAAACTTAACTGTTATTACTATATCTGGTTTCCTATAAATATCATGTAGCTCATTGTTATATAGTCTTCTCCATTCGTGTATCTGTTTTGTTTTCCTCTCTTAGGTCATAAATTTTCCTAAGAACTTTACTCTCAAATACTCGTAGGCCTAAGTTCTTCTCCTACCTTAAAAAAGAGTCCATGTTTCGCATCCACATAATATACCTGGGAGAGTAACAGTTTTGTATAAATATATTCAGTTTAACGTTTTTTGAGAGAAGTTGGGACGATGAGAGTCCCTCTAATGCAATAATAATAATAATAATAATAATAATAATAATAATAATAATAATAATAATAATAATAATAATAATAATTAATAATAATAATAATAATAATAATAATAATAATAATAATAATAATAATCATAATAATCATAATAATCATAATAATAAATAGTCATAATAATAAATCATAATAATAATAATAAATAATAATGTTGGTAATTAATAATAATAGTAATTAATAATAATAGTAATGAAGCTAATTTAAGTATGGATTAAATTCATATAACCTAGAGATAGAAAATAAAATACAAGCTCATTTGCCGGAGTTAACTGGAAGTTTGTGAAAGTTTTGTAAAAGAAAAGTTTATAACTAACGGGTTTTAAACTTAAAGTGTAGGAGGCTGTCTTTCTTGCCTCACCTAAACTCTCCCCTTAATTAGTGTAAGGTTCATGTTAGTTAATTAATTAATTAAGCTACAGTTGTCCCTTCCCTCCACACATTGCACGCCTTGTCTTCACTCCGCTCCACAATCTGACACACACAACCACCACCTGCTTCCTCCAACTAACATCCCCTCCTCCAATTACATAAAAAATATGCAGTATTAACGTGTCTCTAATCTCCCACACTACGATTTATTTTAAATAAATTTTTTATGTTTAGTTAAATAGTCTTCTGGGATTAAGGTCAATCAGGTTAATTATATTCTGTAAATAATGCTTATGTAACAAATTATACAAGTGAAACATAATAATAAAAAAAAGCGGACAAGAGCCCCTGTAATGCAACAACAATAAGAGCAACAATAGCAATAACAACAATCATTTTTGTATTTTTTTTAATGCCCCAGGTTGCCATTTCGACATTTCTGGTGTTCTCTCCTGGCAATGGCTTATTTGTAACCCACTTTTGAAGTTGGGGTGCCTAAAAGGCGGAGTTACGTTACTCCGATGAAATGATGGGCGATAAATGATAATGAAGCGCCAGGATAGTTCTTAACCTAAACGTAACTTAAATTCCAGACCATGGGCAATCACAGGAATAATTCCCTTTAAGGAAAAAATCCTATGGTTTGAACGGGAATCGAACCCGGGACTTCATGAACAGTAGTCAGAAACGCATAGGCTGGTAATAATAATAATAATAATAATAATAATAATAATAATAATAATAATAATAATAATACTAATAATCATCATCATCATCATCATCATCTGCATTCATGGATTAGGTCTGTTGACCCGTTCCGACTTCAGCCCATCTCTTTCTAGGTCTGCCCACATCTCGGGTGCCTTTAGGTTTGTATTTTGTTATTTGTTTTGGATATCTATCTTCATTCATTCTGTCTATGTGTTGCTTCCATTAGGGTAACAGAGTGGTACCTTGAAAGAGTGTAGTCCATTCCAGGGAGTAGGCACCCCTGCCCTTTTGTGAGCTCCAGGTCCCACTCGCCCAGTGGGTAGTACATAGGTAGGGCCCCGTCCACAGGGTTACGTGGGGAGAAGAGAAGTCCCCAAAGCCGTAGTGAAGGCAACTTCTCTAGGAGACGAACACTCCGAAATTGCAGTTCCCTGCCCTCCAGGAACAGGGGTTTGGCTAGAGGCTGGTAACCTCTACTAGTAAAAAATAACTTACTCATAAACTTCAGCAGAGAAGAAAACAGCGACTTGGAATGTCAGAGACTTGGGAAGCAAAGAATTCGAACTAACAAACGAAATAAATAATAATAATAATAATAATAATAATAATAATAATATAATAATAATAATAATAATAATAATAATAATATAATAATAATAAATCTAATTTATGTACGCATAATACTTTTTAACGAATGTTTTAAATGTAACATCTTGAATAATAGTAGTTAAAATATACAGGGTGCGACATAAGTAACTTAACCACAGCAGATGTTTGCAAGAAAAGAGATCATATTAGTTGAAACGGGTATTTTAATACGGGACCTTCAGAATATAATCTCAAACATTACTGCTTGAGATGATTTGCTAACTAGGGAACAATTTCGGTAGTTGTTTTTGTACAAAAATAATATTATATATATATATATATATATATATATATATTACATTTTCGGTTAACTAACTTATGCTGAATACTAATAAAATTCATATCAAATTCCGTTGAGGTGAAGTCATATGATGAAAGTTAAAAATTAAAATGTACATGTCGGTAGGTGCCGTCGTCCTCAACTTTGTTAAAATATTGTATATAAAATTAACTGGAGCGCTTTCGGAGGTTATCTTCCATCTTCTGCAGGTTGAGCTTCCGCTACTCGTTGATGTTGTGCATACATCACCGTACACAACAACGGGTAGCGGAAGCTCAACCTGCAGAAGATGGAAGATAACTTCCGAAAGCACTCCAATTAATTTTATATACAATATTTTAACAAAGTTGAGGACGACGGCACCTACCAACAGGTACATTTTAATTTTTAACTTTCATAATATGACTTATGCTGCACCCTGTTTTGTGAACTATTTTGAAATTAGCAGTTATAAATATTATTGTTAGAAATATATTAATTTTAAAGTGTTGATCAATATAACCAAACATTACAGTCATGGTACTTGAACATATCAACAACAAAATCTAAAGTTATGGCCTTTCAAGGGAAATTCCCAGTAAGAAGTAAAATTTGTATTCAGAATTCAATATTAGAGCAAGTAAATTCATTTAAATAGTTAGGATATAATCTAACTTATAATGAGGAATGTGATATATCCTTTAAAATACAAAACTATAATAAAGCTTTAAGAATTATCAACCAAGTTTTTAAACCATAAAATGCAGACACACACAAGAATGGAAATCTATAAAGTTCTCGCTAGACCCATAATATGTTATGACAGTGAAGCTTGGACCATCCGAACTCAGGATGACCGTCATATTACAGCACGGAGACGAAATTTCTGCGACGAACTGCAGGTTATAGCCTTCTAGACCACCAAAGAAATTCAACAATAGCCAGAGAGCTAAACATCGTACCTATATCTGAATACCTCCAAGAATATAGAAACAATTGGCTAGCCCATATCCAGCGCATGGATCATCACAGAATACCAAAACAAATTCTTCACTACATTCCTCGTGGCAGAAGATCTGTGGGTCGACCTTTTCGGAGATGGCGGGAGACCGTAACGGGCCACTGGGCCTAATACGCTTGAAAGGCTGCTGCTGCTGATGATGATGATGACTTGAACATTCCAGGCTGTAAGGCTGTGGTCCATAACTGGTATTTCTCCCACATATTTCTCCCACATATTTCTTCCTCGACTACGGAGGCCATCTTAGTGGGGACTTCTTCAAGGTGATGTTCCCTGGGAGAACACCACGGCCTTATTGCCCGAAATCTTCAACTACCATGACTATCAGGCGTGAAAGCCTACATTCTACAAAGATTGAAGTCATCTGATGTAATAATTTTTACTAAAAATATTTTAAAAACCAGCCAACTTTTTAATTGTCGGGAGAGTAACACGTCTCTACTGTGCTGGTATTGAGTTAACTTTGAATTGTTGGAAGATCTACAAGTTTCTCATATAGTGTTAGAAGCTAACCTAGGTAGTGTGAAGCGAACACTATGTATAGTTGGAACGGTTGTTAAATATATATTCAGCGAAGATAGTGCTTAAAATTAAGAAAATAAATTGAAAGAGCCGATAAATTATTAACCGTTAATTTTGCTTTACAATGTTATAAGTTAAATTTAGATGAATAAGATATATTAGAAATACTATGCCTAACAGGGACCTATAATTAAATAAAATGAACAAAATAACAAAACGATAGTTCAACCAGTTATCGTATATGGGGCAGAAACTAGGGCTGATACAACAAAAACTAAACAAATAATAAGCACATGTGAAATGAAGATCCTAAGAACTATTCAGGGGAAAACATTATTTGATAAAATACAGAACACATACATTAGGGACAAATGTCACATTCAAGACATATTCAAATTTATTATAGGTAGACGAAAATATTGGAAGGGTCATATAGAAAGAATGGAAGACAACCGACTTGCAAAAAGACCTACAGAAGATAGACCGATGGACGGGAGAAGAACAAGAGGAAACCAGCCAAGAGATGGATACACAGCGAATGCACATCCAATACGTCTTCCTCCGAGGAGTGATTTTGGAAATAAACAGAATGAAAATCCTACAAATTATGATTAAGAAGAAGAAGAAAATAATATTACTTCGAATTGTGCGGGAATAAATGTACCGTTCACTTCAGTCCAAAGATTCAATTTGTTATAAGGATAGTTAAAATTAAATAAAGTGCAAATTATATATTTTTAGTGAGTTTTAATTAATCAATTAATCTCGTGTTCTTCCCTAAGAAGATAATCTGGCTCTAACCTGAGTGAGGCCTGAATGAACCCAACTTCGAATCCTTCTTCAACCTTCAGTTTAGGATTTAAATTTCCGCTAAAAAGGAAAGAACAAATCTCCTTAAGACTTGGAACTAAGATTATTTACTCGTAATTCAAATGTGAAATCGATTTTATTATACGGCTGTGAAACTTGGAAGGCTACAAAATAAATTGGACATAAATTGCAAACCTTTGTAAATCGTTACCTGATAAATATCTTGGGTATATGATGGCCAGGGATTATAACAAATAAAGAACTTTAAAACGAAGGAATCAAAATGAAATTTGTAAAGAAATAAAATTTAGAAAATGAAAATAGGTGGCAATGTATAAAAGGAGGGAGAATAATATCATAAGTAATGCCACGAGTGATTCCAAATTATCGATAAATTCACGACTCACGAGTGAGGAGTGAATTTATCTAGAGAATTTGGAAATCAAGAGTGGCATTTGTTAGGACTATTTAACGAATAAAATAAAGCTGTTTACTCACAAATCATTATTTAACTACAGTTATTTAAAAATATTTTTATATTTAAAGTAAACGGTGATGTTTGAAAACTAATGAGAAACGATAGGTAGCCTACGCTTCTACTGCTTCTTTTGTTTATCACTGCAACCAGATCATACTATTATTATCTACTATTTATTGCCAAAGGAACGCAATATTGTAAGAATGCTCTCTAGTGGAGAAAAAATGAAACACATCAATCTGTATATTAATTCATTTTTGATGTCGTATACATTTAAGAAAGTGCAAACAGTGGTTTCTTTTTTTTGGTGGTATAATCAATTGCTACAAATGTTGACATGTAAGCACTATTATATACAATCTGGTAGCCGTATTTGTTATAGGCTCAGTCACTGCAAAATAACGGTCAGACCTGTTCAGAATATTAAAAAGGAGGAGCTTTGCTTAATATATGATAATCCTAACGTTGATAATTATTTCGTGAAACACGTCTCTGATTGGTTGTAATACAGAAATCATTGAAACGTGATTGGTCATTGACTCCCATTTGGGGCATGAGTTAAATAGTCACAAAAATTGCATTTGATTGGAACCCACGGAGATTGAGAAGGCGAAGAGGAAGACCCAGGGCAACATGCAATAATACCATCAGGAATGAAGGTGATCAGGCAGGGATGAGTTAGATTGAAATCAAGACATTGGCAAACAACAGGGTGCGTTGGCGAGTTTTTATCAAGGCCCTATGTTTTCCATTGGAGTGATCAGGACTACAACTAATAAAGAGGAAATATCGAAATTAGAACGATTTTTTAGGGACCATTTATCTCATGCCCCAAATGGCAGTCAATGACCAATCACATATCAATGAAGTTTGATTTACAACCAATCACAGTCGTTTTTCACCTCGATTTTATCACTTTAAATTTATCAAGTGGCCCCCAGATAGTATATATAGTGCACGAATGTAACCAGATTCTGCTTGCGAGATATGATAGAAAAACATTCGTAGTAATTGATTATACCATAAAAAAAGAAACCACCGTTTGCACTTTCTTAAACGTATTATTTCCCAGGAATTAACGTTGCAGAAAAATATAATTATCATATTTACATCATAGGACATCAGAAATAAATTAATAACCTGTAATGATGTGTTTAATTTTTTCCTCCACTAGGGTGCATTCTTACAATAATGCGATTCTATTTGGCAATAAATTAATAAATTAATAAATTAATTTTAATCGCTAAATTGTCCTAAAAATGCCACCTTGATTTCCAAATTCCCTAGATAAGATGAATATGAATGATGATGATTGCGATGGCCATATGATTTCGGGGACCGTTTGGGCCTTAAAGTTTTCCTGACATTTGTCTTACAGGTAAGGAACAATCAAGATAAAAACCTCACCCAGAAAAACTAACCCGACCGGGGATCGAACCCGGGCCCGCTGCGTGACAAGCAGCACGCTATAAACGGAAAGCACATCATATGATGGGCGCACCAGGACACGCCAGATATTTTATTTTTCATTTTGTGGCATAATTTTATATTTAAGATCACTAAATATGATTTTATATTTCACACAAATTCATGGTTTGGATTTTTAAATGGAAGATATTTTTTATCTTGTGTAAAAATACAAATTTTTTAACTTTTAATTTGGCAAGTCAAATAGTAAATATTTGAGGATTGAGAATGTGACCTAAGGAACAGGCTGTATAGTAAAACAGGCTCTGATTATGCATACAGGACATTAGTAATGACCCATTTCACACCGGCTACAAAAAAGTCCCTATCATTAGCCTTGGCAAACTCTAGTTATATCTTGATGCCAACATTGCTGCAGAGGCTGCATCTATTTATTAATTTTCAAGCATTTCGTTAGACACACAAAAATTAATGAATCATAAATAATGAACTTAGATATACGTGGTTTATACGATTTCTCTAGTTTCCCAACACTACCGAAAATATCATGTCTCGATCATTAAAGGTATGCCAATACTATGTATGATTAAGGTAAAATGAAGTTTAATGGCTGTATATCAAATACACTGGTCAACATGATTTTTTTTCTCATGAGTTCCAATAGTTGTACTTAATGCAGTTTTTTTTATTGTATTTTCAAATATGTATTCGGGATTTTTCCATCATCCACAGTTTTTTTATTTCAATTTCAATTAATGGATTTAAATAATTATTTTTAATAAACGTTTTTTTCGTCCATTTGTAAATTGTAAAATAAAACCAAATGAGCTAACTCAGGAGATTTCAGCTATGCAAAATAGATATCAAGGCAAATGGAATTCTAATATGCTGGCCGATTATTGTTGGACCATCAAGAGGAATGCTCCACAGGCTAAATATAGCAGAAAATCGTCATTTCGTTCTTTCTAGGTGAGTCGGAATGTTCGAATATTGTGTAGTTACGAATGTAGAAAATATTAAAGTGTTTCAAATTATAAATTCCTGTCTCTCGGAAACCTTGCGTGATGGAGAAATCATATTTGAATTCAGGAGAAAAAATACTATCAGAATCACATATTTGTCTTTCTGAGACAAAAAGGTTTTTTTTATGCTCAGTGTTATTATCAACTGTAATCTAACAAGAAGTTGTGTTTTTCTGAAAAATCACGAGCGACAAAGTCACGAGTGACTTTGTCTAATGAGAAACTCAACCTCGCGTTGGATTTGGAGTGACTATTTAGCGAATAATACAACATCAGAAGCTAAATATAATGACAATTTTTAATATTTACCAAATGTGAGGTTATGTAATCAGATCGTACTTCCGCACATACGAAGCCGCCTGCATAGTTAGTTATAAATCAATAACATATGATTATATGAGAAATAACTATTAACAATATTATACAACATTTAATAATTTTTTAGAGAAACAGAACTAATTTTTTTTAATTTTTAAAGTTGTTTTCATTTGGCGTTTTTTGCTTACAATACCGATCGTACATTGTTCAATCAATATCCTTGTTAAATAAGTTAATTTGCGGATATATCTCTCATTACGAACAGAGAGAGAGGCAATTTTATCAACAGGAAGAGGAATCTTATCAACTGGGAGAGGTAAAATTATCGGTCTATCAGATAAATAGTCAATATAGTTATTCCTCATATTACCAGACAGAGTGAGTATACTCTAGTTGTTTTATAAGTACGAATTTAATAGGACAAACATATATAAATGTCATACATTTTGCAGAAAACGTACGATATTCTCGAAAAAAATATATGTTTAATCGTGTAGAACTTCATACTAAATGTGATGATTCTTACACAATACATCAAGCATGTGAAATGGAACATGCTTGTATTTTCGTACTTCTTTTACAAAATAAGCATAATAGGGCTCCAATGCTGGAGTTCTCTTTGTATAATATTCATATTCATGAAATATATGTTTATTTCAGTTTGTTTTAAATCAATTTGTTTAAAATAAGAGATCTAAATATACAAAAATAAACATATTGTTCAATTCTATTTTTATAATTATTCTGTGTATAAATATTTCATTTATGTCTTAATATTAGAGTTAATTGTAATTGATTTATTCTAATGTAACATATGCGGGCCCTGATGAGTGGAAGAGAAGGCCACGTGGTCTTAACTCTACCAAGCTAAATAAATAAATAAATAAAATACTTATGGGATACATATCTTTCTTCATGTTGCATGATACTTTCAAAGAATTTGCATAGGGTATCCTTGTACACGTACTGTATAAGGGAATAATTTGTCCAGCTAACGCAAATGTTTTCTACAATGTGTAATATTTTAATAGTGCTTTTTTCCTTTAATTGAACAGTTACCCATAATGGTTAAACGAATATTAAAATCTTAAGGCCAAATATTTCAGGGACAAATGTTTTAAGCTGCAGGAGATCCATCAAATATGAATAAACTAAGATTTTTGGTTACGTATATCAAAATTTGTTGTATTGGGATTTTGGTCTGGCAAGATAATTAGCTTGTTTGAAAGAATAATATTTGTATTTTTATCATATACACGTCATAAAAATATGAAATAACTAAAATATAAATCAATTTTAGCCGCTTTCTTTAGACCACATGCAGTTAAATTAGGTTTACTGTAAAATACTTCTCCGCGGGGATTCTCTTTTTGCCCGCACGCTACTAAACAGCTACTACAGGAAAACACCACGGACCAAAGCACATCTAATCGCACTTTACTATGGCATATCTCACGATTGGTAAATTTATATAAATACTTTCAAAATAGCCATTTAATTCCTTAATACATATGTGGGCACATGGATGGATGTAAACATCATAAAAACAATGGAGAATTAATTAAAGGCATCACTGCTTAATTTCATGCAGACCTTCTTATTAAATGGATGAGTAATTTAAAACGAAATAGATCTCATATGTAATCTCTAAAGCTATGTTTCACTATAAACTCGATATTGGAAGATATCTCTGAGACGTCTCAAAAAGTGATGAAAAGAAAATTCTTCCTTTATGGGATTTTAACAAGTCATATGCCTAAAAATGATCATTGTAATTGGGTGAAGAAGACTGAGTTTAACAATATTCTAAAAAATATTTTTTAACTAGCTAGAAATAACAAAACACTTATGAAGTAAGTATGCTTAAAAGTGGACGTACTTACTCAGCGTTGGTTTCTGGAGTAGGAAGATCACCGATAGTAGTCAAAGTGAGCGTTGACCAATAGAGGGAGCCAAGATACTTGCGGGTTAGTTCTTGATAACCAGATTTGTGATATGGGTAGGCCCATCCCTCGATGAATCCTTCAGCTTCTGACAGCAAATAATAAAAAATCCGAACCAGTGCGCGAGAATCAAAAGTATATGCACCAAATTCACAACTCTCCACAAATTTGGATAAACGGTCCGAGATTCTACCATATAATAATAATCATATACCCTGTACACTTTTAAAAACCTAGGAAACCTCAATATTGGCTGAACTCCGAGGTAAAATTGCAAAAAGTCCAGAGGTAGAAGCGCGCATAAATCCATGAGAAGGCTCTTGAGCGAAGATAATGTCCGGCGAGCTTTTTCGAATCATACACCATGAGTCCCTGTTCGAGATAGCCGGTTCTGAATTGGACGGCGATATCGAGGAGGAAGACGGTGTCACTGAAGCCGTCGCAAGTGAACCACATGATAGTTACAGCTTGCTGGAGCTCGGGGAAGCTCTGACGAACTATTAAAGTCCACAGGTTGTATAGCACGCACACTGTCAGCACAAACAGCCAGTAGAAATAAAAGTTTTCGTCTGGATTCACTACTGTGCGAGGAAGTCTCTGACGCCTCCTCCGGCGTCTTCTTGTGCTTGCTGTACTGTGGCTACTTGGGCCGCCATCACCGTCGTCTCCAGTATCCACTGTCTCCTGTAAATCATCAAACCAAATGTCACTGAAAATATCCAACCAACTAATAATAGTTTCAAGACATCCTCAAACTTTCACATTGAAATACCGGACTTTTAACAAATGTTTTGCTAAAACAATTACGAAACTGGTTTCAACTTTTCGAACACAGTGTCCGTTTAAATATGTTCAATTCAATTTAAAATAAATGATAAATCCTGCTTGCTTATAAAGAAAATACACAAAACATAATTTTGGATTAGAATATAGGAATATAGAAGAACATCTGCTCATGTGCCGTTGTAGTAAGTTGGCATTCACCTAGAGTAACATAGCAAGAATGGACCGCTCTGTATCTTTACTTCCTTTAGAAAGGAAGTCATACTCGGAATAATAATAATAATAATAATAATAATAATAATAATAATAATAATAATGGTAATAATACATTATTAATAATAATAATAATAATAATAATAATAATTCTTCTTCACTTCCTGGTTTAGGCAAGAGTTGCCTGTTCCGTCTTCACTAATAGATCTAAGACCATCTCTTCCGAGGACGTCCGACATCTCTTCTTCCTCTTGGAAAATAATGGAAGATTTTATTTGGTAATCTTCTTTCTTCCATTAATAATAATAATAATAATAATAATAATATATAATAATAATAATAATAATAATAATAATAATAATAATAATAATAATAAAAATAATAATAATAATTAGGAACATTTTTGGACCAAAGAGAGATGAACAGACAGGTGAATGGAGAAGACTACATAACAATGAACTACATGGTCTTTATAGGAAGCCAGATATAATAAGAACAGTTAAGTCTCGTAGACTGCGATGGGCAGGACATGTTGCGCATATGGGGAATGAAAGACGTGCATGGAAGCTTCTTGTAGGAAAGCCAGAGGGAAAACGCCCAGTTGGTAGACCAAGAATGAGATGGGAGAACAACATTAACTATGATTTGAGGGAAGTAGATTATACAGGGAATGATTGGAAAGCATTGGCTCAGGATAGGGATGTATGGAGAGCTTATGTCCGCGCGGCCATGAACCTTCGGGTTCGATAGTGCCAGTGAGTAAGTAAGTAAGTAAGTAGTATAATAATAATAATATAATATACAGTAATAATAATATAATAATGCAGTAATAATAATAATAATAATAATAATATAATAATGCAGTAATAATAATAATAATAATATAATAATGCAGTAATAATAATAATAATAATAATAATAACAAAATACATATATAACAATTTAAATACTTATATAATAAACAGAACGAAGAAAACTATATTTCAACTTCTGTTACAAAGCATTTCATTATACGGGTCCGAAATCTGAACAGTAAGTAGAAAACAAGCCAACAAGCTGTTAGCAGTAGATATGGATTTTTGGAGGCGATCGACAAGGATTTCAGGAATAAAGTTAGAAGCAGCACAATAAAGGAAATTATGCAAGTTGAAAAAAAAAATTAGAAAAAATAGAAGAAAAATGTTTGAAATAGTATGTAACTTCATAAGAATGGAAGAAGATACGAGAATACCAAAAAAAGATCCTCGATTGGAAAGCTAATGGAAGTAGTGGAAGAGGTAGACATAGAGAACGATGGATAGATGGAGTAAGGAGAAGTATTGAAAGCTAGAGGGGAAGAAGATGCTTTAGGCAGGAACCTCTGGCGACAAATCACTTTGGGTTGAAGGAGAAACACTGTACTGTGCAAAGTTGTACTCTGTACACATTTTCATTGACCCGTTCATTAAAAAGCTATTTCATATTGGTGTTAAAACCTTATGTTTCGTCTCTCATTTGAGTTGATATGTGTTTTTGATTTAAAATTCCTGGGTTAATGACTAACACGTTTTATTATTTGCATTTTAAAATTAATTCTCTGAAATACTTCATTACATTTATAGGAGATTTCCAGGTTTTATGCTATTTATTTAATTAACTGAGCTTTGTGTCGTATTATTCTTGTATCTTTTATCTGTGAAAATGTTATACAAAATTAAAATTACGAAATGGAATCTTACTAAAATTAATTTAAAATGTTTATACTACCATAGTTATTTTAAAACATAGTATAAATACTAGTAAAATTCATATCAAATTTCCGTTGAGGTGAAGTCATATGATGAATGTTAAAAATTAAATCGTACCTGTTGGTAGGTGCCGTCGTCCTCAACTTTGTTAATATATCAACCTGCAGAAGATGGAAGATAACTTCCGAAAGCGCTCCAGTTAATTTTATATACAATATATTAACAAAGTTGAGGACGATGACACCTACCAACAGATACAATTTAATTTTTAACTTTCATCATAGTATAAATAATACATAACTAACTCACTGGATTCCTAGAAACCGTGGGTTCATGACCGCGCGGACGTAAGTTATCCATCTACCCTGAGCTAATGTTTTCCAATCATCTCCTGTATAATCTACTTCCCTCAAATGATGGTTAATATTATTCTCCCACCTCTTTTTTGGCCTACCAACTGGGGGCTTTACCTTGGGTTTTCCTCTAAGAAGTTTCCATGCCTCTTTCATTCCCCATTCATGATCCATGTTCTGCCCATCTCATTCCATGAGACTTAACTCGTGTTATTACATCTGGTTTCCCATAAAGATCTGTACTTTACTGTTATGTACTCTTCACCATTAAAACCCCTGTAACGATCAATCTGAGATTTTTATGGGTTCCCTCAATCATTAGTAACTTTAAATGCTGAAGATAGACCATATTCCGAAAGATCTATAAATATTTTTAACTTAAATTTTACATTGTTGAGACGAGTGGGACCTCAGGTATATATTTTATTATTTTAACGTTTTATACAGCAACCTCAAGGGTGGTTCACAATCACTTTTAGAAGTATTTATTGTCAAGTTAAATGCTGGATTGGAAATCCATTATCAGTAGCTGATAGTCGAATTCCTTCCAAACCTGGTCAGCATATTTGGAGTAATGGATTCAACAGCAGCAACAATCCTTCTTCTCAAGTCTGGAAGGTCGATCGGAAGTGGTGGTACCTATATATGGTCTTTCACATACCCACATAGGAAGAAATCACAAGGTGTGAGATCGGGAGACCGTGGAAGGGTTATGAGAATGAATCATGTCATTCCGACCGTCGCTTCGCGTCATTTGGTATTCGTAGACGTCCTGGACTTTTCCTTTTACAGATACATCTAGTTGTTTCTAACTTTTTATACCATCGACGGACCATTTTATCTGTGGAGGATCAATTCCAAATTGCCGTTGGAAAGTTCGCTGCACTGCAACAATGGAACCAGACCTCGCAAATTGCAATACACAGACTGACGTCTGTACAGGAATCGCCATTTTCACAAATTTGACACTGACGATGTAATACTGACAAGAAGCAAATTACTACATTCAAGATATGAAACTTTCACAGTTTTTCTTTCGTTATAGCAAATAATCACGCATACAATTTCGTTTGTAAAGCTATACCAACTACTTAAAACCCCTTCCATCATTTTGGAACACGGTGTAGGTGCTTACGAAAAAAAAAGTGCGCGCGCGCGCGCACGCACGCACGCGCACACGCGCACACACGCACACACGCACACACACACATATACATACATAAGACTTTATTAGACTAAAAGTAAGATACATACAATGTTATTTACAAATATGGGTCGCACGGGCAGTAAGCCGTACGTGCTGTTGACAGTCCGTTACAATAAGTTGATGTTTGGTAATAATATACTTAAACAAAAAAAGAAAACACAATAATATTACAATTAGATAACAATACAATTACATTAGGCTATACATTAACGTAGTTAATTAGAATTATTAAGAAGTAATGAATACTATTGCAATTTGTTAACATATTTATTTATTCATGAATGAATGTTATTCTTATTTTCCGCGTTTTGTCCAGAAAACTATCCAAGTTTATCCAATTTTCTGGGCTTACCATCTTTCCGGTAATATATATATATCATCATCATCATGAACAAATTCGTTTTAGGCCATGTGGCCTGTACGGTAAACCTAGCGAAGATGGTCTTGATCTTTCCACCGATGTTTTGGTCTTCCTTGGTCCCTATGTCCATTGGGGTATATTGGAATGCCAATTTTGGAAGTCTATTTCTTGCCATTCTTCTCAGATGATTTTTCCATTCTTGTTGGTATTTTTGGATATCTTCATTTAAACTTGCTACTCCAAGTTTCCTCTGATAGTAGTGTTCCTTGGTGATCCAGTCTATTAACTCCTAACAATGATCGTAAGAAGCGCATTTGGCTTACTTGAAGTTTATGAGAGTTTCTTTTATTTAAAATCCAAATTTCACTTCCGTATTTTAGAGCAGCTTTTGATGTGACGTTATGTAATCTTAGTTTTGTCTCTGTCCTCATCTGTTTACCAAAATGTCTTCGTATTACCCCATTCATTTTATTATATTTTTGTAATTTTGAATCAATGTCACTCTTATACTCTGCAAATACACTTCCTAAGTAAGAGAAATCTGACACTTGTTCTATAATTTTTCCATCAATCTCAATTTTCACCCGTTGTATGTTTTTTCCACACATTGCCATTGTTTTGGATTTTGATGTGGAAATTTTCATATTATATTTGCTGGCAATTTTGAATAATTGATATGCTGCTATTTGTAAGCTATCTTCGGAATCTGATAATATTATTTGATCATCAGCATATAATATTGTTTGAATTATTTTATTCCTAGTTATTGAAATTCCACTGTTTACTGTTTGTTTCCATTCATTCTTGCACTATTCTGTTAATATATATATTAAATAAGAGTGGAGATAGTCCACATCCTTGTCGAACACCTTTGCCTGTGTTTATGTGTTCTGTAATTTCTCCATCTGGTAATTTAATTTTGATTTTAGAATTTTGATATAAGCTTTGTATGGCTCGTATTACATGTGAGTGTATATGTTCTTCATGCAGTATCTGCCAAAGTTTATCTCGGTTTACATTATCATATGCCTTTTCATAATCTATAAATAGTATGTACAGTGGGAGATTAAATTCTCTCCTTTTTTCCATAATTTGTTGCAGGGTAAATATTGCATCTATAGTGCTCCTCCCTTTTCTAAATCCACATTGTTCTTCTTCCAAAAATGTTTCAGTACTTACTGATAACTTATTTTTAATTATGTTGGCATATAATTTAGATGCAGTTGGGAGTAAGGTAATGCCTCGGTAGTTATCACATTTGTTTTTCTGACCTTTTTTATGTATATTAATTACTAGACCCGTTTCCCAATCCGTTGGAATATTAAGACAATGCCAAATATTGTTAAAAAGTTCTAATAGTTTCTCTTTCAAGGCAGTTCCTCCATACTTAAAAAGTTCTAAATTTAAATCATCTAAACCTGGACTTTTCCTGTTCTTGGCCTTCTTTAAAACTTCTTCTAGTTCGTCCATTGTTATGTCTGGTTTTTCTATTTCATTTTCACAAGTCAAATTCGAAGTAATTTTTTCAGTGTGAGTGTTCGGTTCTGACCAAAGATTTTTGTAGTAAGTAATCCAGTCTTTTTGGTATCAGATTAACATTAATTTTGTCTTTTGTTTCCATCTGTAATTTTTTGAATATTTTAAATCCCTGTCTTTTGCTCCTGTAATATCACGTTCTAAGGATTTTACAAATTTATCCCAATCATCCCTTCTGTATTTTCTAGACAATTTACGAACCTTAGCTCTGAGTTTTTTATATTCTGTATAATGTTCCTCTTGTTTAGTTTGTAAATACACTTTATAGGCTTTTTTCTTTTGTTCAATATTTTCTTTTAATTCGGGATTCCAAGTTCGTAATCTCTTTTTGTTTTTGATTTGTTTATATCCGAGACTCTCATAAGCTGCTTCCATGATTGCTTGTTTTAGATTTATCCAGTCCTCTTCAATATCGCCCGTGCTGTTTTAAGTATATACATATACATATACACATATATAGATCAATATTGGCATCGAAGACCAGATGCAATACTGTGATTATGAAAGGTGATGATAAAACAATTGAGAAGATAATTAAAATGAGGAAATAGGAGATGGTTAGTTCACATTTTGATGATGTATGATATGTCCGACAAGAAGAGAGAGAGAGAAAAAAACTTTGGATTGGAATCCACAAGGGAATTTTTCACAAATGTCCTATACTCCTAATCGAATGAAAGAAATACTACTATTATGTCTTTCAATTTTAAAATCAGATAGTCGTGTTTCACATTACGATATTTTAGTATTTTTTAATATTGGATAAAACTAAACAAATATAACCTTTAGTTCTATTCTGCACTGAAACAAATGAGCACTACAAGAAAATAAAAATAAAAATCAAACATTTATCAATGTCTGTCAAGCAGTTTTTACGAATCACTGACAAAAGCAGAATTCCGCATGAAAACACATACATAGCTGCGTAGAAATATTTCAAATCCTTGACACAGCGCGCATATAAAAACAACTGATGCAATATAAATCAACATAATCATTATCATGCATAGAGGTACAATTCACCTATCACCAGACATATACAAGAGAGTTATTGTTGCTATCCAGTTGTTTCACACTGCTTTTATTTATCTTTATACAAATTTCACTCTTGATTTCCTATTTATACTTCGTGCTGATACATCTAATCAGACAAAACAACTTCAAATAAAACTATTTAATAAACAGTAACGTTGAAATTTATAAACTTCAACTACTATTGATTGCTATTTATTTTAATATCCATTCACATTTTTTCGTCTGTTTGATTTTCCTACTAAGTCTTTATTATATACTTTATTGTCATTGGTCATTCGAACTCCTCAATATGCTCACTTGATTTATTGTATTAAATAAGTTCGGTTTGGCTAATTACACTTGTCAACATGATGTTTGTCTCATGAGTACCAATAGTTGTACTTAATGCAGTTTTTATCCTGTTTTCAAATATGTATTCGGAATTTCTACATCACCCACAGTTTGTTTTATTTCAATTTCAATTAATGGATTTAAATAATCATTTTTTAATAAACGTAGATTTCTTCCCGGAAAATCTTGGCGCAGTGAGCGATGAGCACGAGGAACACTTTCATCAGGAGATATCAGTTATGAAAAAGAGATATCAAGGCAAATGGAATCCTAATATGCTGGCCAATATTGTTGGACCATCAAGAGGGATGCACCACAGGCGAAATATAACAGGAAATCGTAATTTCGTACTTTCTAGGTGAGTCGGAATGTTCGAAAGTAGAAAATATTGAAGTGTTTGAAATTATAAAAGCCTGTCTCTCGGAAACCTTGCGTGATGGAGAAGAACCGATATCATATTTGAATTCAGGAGAAAAAGTACTATTAGAATCACATATTTTTCTTTCTGAGACAAAAAGATTATTTTTGTTGCTCAGAGTTATAAATTAATTTATGGTGTTATATTAGTACCCTAGGGCCTAATTCGATTCGAGCATAGCCTGTTTCACTTTTTATGGTAAAAGTGCTGAAACCTGCATTTGTGAAGTCTTGCACATAAGTTATTTAGCTACTAAATCTAATTTTGTAACGTGTTGTCTACATATTTTATCTACGTTCAGAGTGTTTTAGTATGTGTTGTATATTTAGTATAACTATCTCATTAGCTCTATCGAACCCGTAGGTTCATGGCCGCGCGGACATAAGCTCTCCTTACATCCCTATCCTGAGCTAATTCTTTCCAATCATCCCCTGTATAATGTACTTCCCTCAAGTCATGGATAATGTTATTCTGCCACCTCATTCTTGGTCTACTAACTGTGCGTTTTCCCTCTGGTTTTCCTACAAGAAGCTTCCATGAATATCTTCCATTTCCATTCGTACCACATGTCCTGCCCATCGAAGTCTACGAGACTTAACTGTTCTTATTATATCTGGCTTCCTATAAAGACCGCGTAGTTCACTGCTATGTAAGTCTTCTCCATTCACCTATCTGTTCATCTCTCTTTGGTCCAAAAAAAATTCCTAAGAATTCCTCAAATACTTGTAATTTCCTTTCCTCCCTTAAAGTAAGAGTCCATGTTTCGCATCCATATAATATAACTGGCAGAATAATAGTTTTATATATTTTCAGTTTAAACATTTTTTTAGAAAGGAGTTGGGATGACAAGAGTCCTAGTAATGCATAATAGCATACATTTACATCCATAACCATAGAGCACAAAAACCACTGCTTTACTTTCCTTAAAAAAGCCATACACATAAGTTTTAATGCTTTAAAAAATCATCGATCATGGGTGTATGTGAATTCGAGGACTTCGAATCAAAGACAAGTATATATAACGTTAACCGTACCATCAGAGGCCTTTCATTTCATGCATTAACTTCCTATAAGTGTCCGTAACTTTATTTCTACTACGAAGGAAATCTCAACCAAGATTTAACTCCAGATGGTTTGAATCTGTGTATTTCACATGCAGAGGTTAAGCCGGTTTTTTTAATACATTTCCCGTATTATTATAATTACATATATTGAGTTTCGTTGTAAAAAAAATTAAATTTGCAGCCGCTAGAGCGATTTTTATTTTCTCGCTTCATTTTAACCCCCACTTGTAATAGCCTGATTTTTCCGATAAACGAACTTACAAAATTTGGGGCCGCTTGAGCGTTAACTTATACATTATACCTCTTTTTTATTCTATTTCTTTCACAGTATTCACTGTCTGCTTCCTGGAATTTTTTCCCTCATGATATCAGTAGTTGACGAACATTTGACACAATTAAGTCAAGCTTATACAATTTCTTCTTAAATAATTAATTTTTCTCCTTCAAAAAAATACCCTTATTCTGTGTCATTAATAGTTTTATTTCCATATATATATATATATATATATATATATATATATATATATATACAGGGCAAGTCAAAATGTTGTGCAGGTTTTCAGAAATTTATTATGTGAAATGTAATGAACATATAATATTGTGAGACATATTGTATGAAAGGTAAACTCTCAAAGTTTTTTTTTAAATATTCACAGATGTTCTATGTGACCGCCTTTTGTTACACGACAGATGTCAAGCCGATATTCAATCTCCTGCCAAACTTTCTGTAGCAGTCCGCGGTCGATATCAGCAATGGCTGCTGTGATGCGGGCACGCAGTTCATGCAGTGTTGTTGGAAGTGGTGGTAGGTAAACATGATCCTATACAAGACCCCACATGAAGAAATCACACGGGGTTAGATCTGGTGAACGAGGTGGCCAATGAATGAGTTGTTGATCACCCTGAGATGCACGGCCTATCCAGCGTTGTGGTAAAGCCGTATTCAAATGGTCTCGAACACTGCCATGGTAATGTGGAGGGGCACCATCCAACTGCAGAATGAAATCTGGACTATCCGCTTCAAGCTGCGGAAGGAGCCATTGTTGTAGCATATCAAGGAAAACATGTCCGTTCACAGTACGTTCATGAAAGAAAAAGGGCCCATAAACCTTTGCATGGGAAATGGCACAAAAGACATTCACTTTCGGAGAATCGCGTTGATGTTCCAGAGTTGCATGGGGGTTACCAGTTCCCCAAATCCTTACATTGTGTCTATTCACTTTTCCTGAAAGGTGGAAAGTCGCTTCATCACTGTAAACTACCCTCTCATGGAACTCATTCTCTTCCATTAATGCGAGAAAATCAACACAGAAGGACGCCTCGCAAAGCATAATCGGCGGGTTTTAAGGCTTGAACCAGTTGCAAGTGGTAGGGTTTCATCTGTAAACGTTTCCGGAGAATCCGCCATACAGTTTTTTGTGGTAGTTGAAGTTCTGTCGCTCCCCGGTAGGTGGATTTCTGTGGACTCCGCACGAAGCATGTGCGAACGCGTTCGACTGTCTCTTCACTCGTCGACGGACGGCCAGTCGATTTTCGTTTACAGATACAGCCTGAATCCCTAAATTGTGTGTACCACTTACGAATGGATCTCCCATCCGGCGGGTCTTTATCGTATCTGGTACGGAAATGTCGTTGAACACTAGTCACAGAGTTGTTTACATGGTAATCAAGCACACAGAAAGACTTCTGATCCCCAGTCAACGCCATTTTCCTTTACTGCTCTGCTGTTGACATCTTGCGGGTGAACGCGGAACTTTAGAAGTGGACAACTAAACTTTGAGAGTTTACCTTTCATACAATATGTCTCACGATATTATATGTTCATTACATTTCACATAATAAATTTCTGAAAACCTGCACAACATTTTGACTTGCCCTGTATATATATATATATATATATACTAGCGGTCCCGGCAGACATCTTGTCCGAATTTTAATCTCTTGTCAAGGCCGGACGATAAAATATGTTACTTTTTCACCATAAAATTAACTAATTAATAAGTTCGCAAGAAAACTACTTAATGCCACCCGTTGTGGCTCAAGAAGCGTGCATAATGACGTCACATTGTTGTCGCACGGGATATGTCGGTAATGCAGATGACTACACATCTGACATAAAAATTCCTATAACCTGATAACCCGATCGCGGTGCCACCTGCCGTGTTCAATTGTGAATCTAAACCATACAGGGACCCACTCAAACACACACAAAAAAATAATCAAAATCGGTCCAATCGTATAGGCAGTTTTTAATTTTGCATTTCAAGTAAACCTCCACTTCTAATTGTCGGATTTCGCTCATTTTTTGTCACTACCTATCTCGGTTTATTTTAATACGATATTCCGAAAAAATGTTATCACCAGAGCGATTTTTAATTTTCACTTCACCTAATGATTTTACAGGGTCCAATTGTGAATCTAAATCATCGAGGGTCCCAATCAGCACACACACATTTCATCAAAATTGGTTCAGTCATTCAGGAGGAGTAGGGCAACAAACACAAGAATAGAAGAATTATATATATATATATATATATTATTTTTGCCCGAGAGAGGTCTTTCACTGCAATCATAGCATTTTCATGCTATGCTTTGCAGCTTTACCAGGGGATAATAGGTGTGGTAGCTTCTCGTTGTTTCCACACCGGTGAAGGTTGATGATGATAATGATAAGGATGCCAATGATGATGGCCGTATGATTTTCGGGGACCGTTGGGCCTAAACTTCCTGACATTTGTCTTACAGGTGAGGAAAAACCACGAAAAAACTCACCCGGGTGCCCGTCCCGACCGGGATTCGAACCCGGGCCCGCTGCGTGAGAAGGTATCACGATACCTCGAGACCACAGCGGTGGACTAAAGATATATGTATATATATATTAAATCTTGAACATTTTTATTTTATTCTTAAATTTAGAGCAAATCATCATATGTTTACATAGAATTGTATTGTAAGCATTAGGCCTATGTTTACTGTAACTTAGTTGTACCACATATTGCAATTATATCCAACTTGGTTGAGTGGTAGACAAAGCCTTAAGGCCTTAATTATACCAGGTAATAAGCTATTACATATACATATTTTTTGTCATAGTAGGCCTAATTATTTGTGCCTACTAGGTGGAAAAAATAGCTCAGGATAAGGTTGTATGGAGAGCTTATATCCGCGAGGCCATGAACTGAGGATTCGATAGTGCCAATGAGTTCGAGTTAGTTACTAGGTAATATCGATGAAGATGTGTCAATTTCTTAAAAAAATCGTTTCATAAGAAAAACCTCAATAGCTTCATCCTTTCGAAATTCGGTATATTATTATCCTTTGAATATTAACTTGCTTCATTCCAGAAAACGGAATATAAACTTCATTCAAAACCTAAAGCCATAATTGTTTGAGAGCTGGAGATGGCGTTGATTCATATCCTGAACAATTTCCTGGACATGAGTGCTGGACATGTCAGCTCAAATCTAACTTCGCGAGAGAAAGAAACGACCCCTGCAGGCTCTCATATTTTTTCTTTATAAAAATGTTCAATCTCCATTCTACGAATCCAAGCAAAATTATCAGTAATGACTTTGCTTTAACTGTCGTCTTCCAATACACAGAAACAACTTTTAAATTATTCGTTTTGAGCATCAAGACACAGAACTGTTTTCAAGTTCAACTTTATTCTTTAAATTTTAAAGATACCAACTTTATGAATAGAAACAACTTTATTAAACACTAGCTAATACCCGGCTTGCGCTGCTACGCCTAAATAAATGATAATGTGTTTTTCCGTTTAGTTGAATAAGTAGAGGGG
Organism: Diploptera punctata; assembly: GCA_030220185.1. Classification (NCBI taxonomy): domain Eukaryota; kingdom Metazoa; phylum Arthropoda; class Insecta; order Blattodea; family Blaberidae; genus Diploptera; species Diploptera punctata. The sequence goes on along the minus strand of JASPKZ010006836.1, from coordinate 760,646 downwards.
AAAACAATTATAAATTTATATCGTTATTATTTTTAGAAATCCCGTGCTGATTACCCGGCATTTCCCGGGAATCTACGTATCCCGATGTATTTGGCATAAATGAGCTGAAAGACAAAATTCGTTATTTCGAGTTATCCGTGCTGCTGCTCTGCTTGCCCGGGAATCTACTTATCTGATCTTTTTGGCATCAATGAAAGACAAAAATGGCTGTTGTGAGTTATCTGTAAAAGATAAACATATGCTGTCGCGGACTTTTTTGTAGAGTTTTTTTTTAGATATTCAATTCTCTGTGAATTAATTTTGTGTATTGTTTTGTATTGTTATGCGTAGGCAGCGTAAGACCATTTAAGCGTACAAAAAAACACTTTTATTTTACTTTTTCACCACAAATGGTGACTTTTAAGTGTGAGGGGCTTGAGCATAAAAATTCTCTTATAGCCTATAACTTTCCCGGGAAAATCCTGAACATTTTGCAAAAGCCCCATCACAATCTGATGAACGGTAGTGCACGCTTATCTACTTATCCTGAAAGACAAAAATTACTATTGTGAGTTATCCGTAATAGATAAACATATGATGTCGCGAAGTTTTTTGTAGAGTTTTTTTTGAGATACTCAATTCTGTGTAAATTAATTTTGTGTATTTGTAATGCTTTAGACAGCGTAAGCCATTTAAGCGTCAAAACATATTTTTTTCACTTTTTCACTACAAAGGGTGACTTTTTAAGGGTGTAGGAGTGTCGGTATCACAACTCTGTTACAGCCTATGTTCATCCCGGGAATCGTCTGAACATTTTGCAAAAAACCCATCACAATCGGATGAACGGTAGCGCATAAAATACGAACGAACGAACAAACAAACATTCATTTTTATATATTAGATGTTTAAATGGGACTGCTCTAATTAAAGAAGTGGGTTATTGTTGCAGAGATACAATGTGATGTTAGAACTCACCATCAGATATTGTGAATCTTTTCCATTATCGACTGTTATATTTCGTGCTGCCAATCTAATGGCGAGTTATTTATGCTAACTTTTTAAAATTGAATTGCTATGAGTAGAATTCAATTCTAGTACATTTCTTAATATTCAAAGTGTTTTCATGACAAAACTACATTTTTAACGACTTCGTATTTTATAAAAGTTTAAAATCCTGCTCTACCCATATACCTATCTCTTTCATGATCCGTAATGTATCGCGTCTTTTAAATTAATTTTATATTGGCACTTCTAATTCATTTTTCGTTATATTTCGTAGGCGTACTATTTTCTCAAGTCCACCGTTGTGGTCTCGAGTTAGCGTGCTGCCTTGTCACGCAGCCGGCCCGGGTTCGATTCACGGTAGGGACAGGCTCATGGGTGAGGTTTTTTTTCAGGGTTTTTCCTCACCTGTAAGACAAATGTCAGGAAGCTTAGGGCCCAACGGTCCCCGAAAATCATCCGACCATCATCCTATCATTATCATCATCATCATCCTTCACCGGTGTGAAAAGCAACGGGAAGCATGAAACAATGCTATGATTGCAGTGAAATACCTGCCCTCGGGTACAATTACTATGGATGGATGGACTAAAAAAATATGACAACAGTAACTTGTTCGTTTTAGTTGCTTTCTTTATTATAATACGTGAGCCAATATTTTTTATAGGAAACCAGATATAATAATAACAGTTAAATCTTGTAGACTGTAATGGGCAGGACATGTGGCGCGAATGGGGAGTGAAAGAGGGGCTTGGGAATTTCATTTACGAAAACCAAAGGGAAAACGTCCAGTTAGTAGACCAAGAATGAAGTGGGAAATATCATTAGTCATGATTTGAGGGATGTAGATTATACAGAGGATAATTGGAAAACATCTCAGGATAGGGATATATGGAGAGCTTATGTCCGCGCGGGCATGAACCTACGTGTTCTATAGTGCCAGTGAGCTAGTTAGTCACTCGTCTATGCTACAATGACTCAGAAGTGCACAGAGACAAAGCTCAATTTAAAAGTTTTATGGTAAAAAAATATATATAATTCAAGGTATTTACACAAATACACTCTTCCACTCTATATAGAATACGGAAATAAGTTTGCGATATTTATGAAGGACGTAAGTAAGAGGAGGAAACACAACGCAGGCCTATGTTTGGGGACATTAAAAAATCATGGTACAGTACTAGGTGATCGTCTCATTGACCACACATTCTTCCAAGAAAACTCAATGGAAGGAAGTAACTTCGTTTTCCAGAATTCCTTGTGGACGTTCCCCTTAAGGAACATCACAGTGTGTGGGTACATGTATCATGGTGTACTGGCATATTTTGCTGCTGCTGGTGTTGTGAGAAAACTTCTAACGGGATAATATGATCAATGATAGATATGTTCGTTTCGGGCCTGAACGTGAACCTTCAAGATCACCCGATTAAAAAGGATAGGAGCAGATAAAATGTACGTCCTTGGCAAGAATTTCAAAAGTATCCAGGGGTGTTCCTTAATTCGAAACTCAACGCTGAAACGAGTGTGGTCTTGCACCCAGATGCAAGGATGACAATTTGAACATCTGCTTTAAAGAGTTTGTGTATATTTTACAGTTTTCTACATTATTATTTATTGTTACATTCAGTACGAGAATAGCCATCTTCAAAACGAAAAGCAACCTATGAATACCGAGGTGTGCAAAATGTTTAAAATATAAGTTATTTAATATGACACCTACGTAAACGAAATGAAAGTATTCGATGCACTTGTCTACAAAAAATGTAGTCAGTGGCGGATCCTAATCATACATTTGTGAATTACTCCTCATATTAACATAATATTTTTTTCTGCTATTATATTGCACTTTTTTGTTTCGTTTGCGCTAAGAATCATGATGATACACTCCTTTTATATATATAGGGACATACATCTGTAGTTTGCTCCGAAAAAATGTAGAAATTCACTGATGCAATACTTTATAATAATGACTAATATTGCTCAGATTTTCACACAAACATAGGAGACATTAAAATCTGACAACACTTTCCTTTGGCACTTTTTGAACCCTTCACCTTTCGTGTGGTTTAGCACAAATTGAATTAAAATGACTCAATAAAATAAAGTTTTATTAATATCATGCAAGGGGAATTCGCAACACTGCAATGGACGCATCTATCTATATTTAAAAAAATACTAAAGGAAAAGATTGCACTACTTCATATATCCTCTTTACTGTCTGAAAGTAAGATCAATGCTCGACATCAATATAAAGTAATACACTAATAATTTATATTTTTCCCCCCTGAGAAAACACGTAAATTTGCGACCCGAAGATCAAATACTTTTTAATATAATTGTCGCAAGGAATTAATTCATAATTGAAGTCTTCTTCTCACTTATATTACCGTACTTCCACCATGTAAATAACAATAACAACAACAACAACAACAACAACACAAAAACAACAAAACAACAATAATACAATTAAAAAAATAATAAAAACAATTATAATGAATATGATAATAAAAAAATAATAACAACAATATTAATTAAAATAATAACAATTATAACAATAATAATAATAATAATTTATTTCTTTCTTCTTCTTCCTTCCAAGTATTAGGCCAAGGCCTGTTACGATCCTATAGAAAATTTTCCCTCCAGCATTTTGATCCTTCCGGGAAATTCTCGTATAAGACTTACATACAGCATTTTAATGTTTACACATCTTCCTGTGTCCAAAGTTTTATTTTCCTTCTCCACTCGTCTCTATCCACCCACTCCATGTCTTCCAGTCCTCTTGTTTCGAGATCTTCCATTCCTTCTTCTTCCAGGTAGACACCATTCCAATGTTTTTCTGTGTAACCTTTTTTCTTGCATTCGTTATACATGCCCATATCAATTAAATTGCTTATATCTTTTATAATCTACTATTGAATATCTAATATTCACTTTTTCTTGTACGACAGTATCTCTTTTTTTCTAATTTTGTACTAATTTTGTACATCTAACAACAACAACAATAATAATAATAATAACAATAACAATAATAATAATAATAAGAGAATACCAAAGAAGATCCTTAATTGGAAAGCTAATGGAAGAAGTGGAAGAGGCAGGCCTAGAGAACGATGGATGGATTGATAGGTGGAATGAAGAGAAGTATGGAAGCTAGAGATTTGGAAGCTAGAGATTGAGGGAAGAAGATGCTTTAGACAGGAACCTCTGGCGACAAATCACTTTGGGTTGAAGGAGAAAGAACTGACTTATGGAATATTCCTAAAAAAAATATTATTATTATTATTGTATTACCTGTGTTTCAGGTATCTGTCTGGTAGAAAACCTCTTGAGGAAAGAATCCTCTCTTTTGAGCGGAGGTTTCTTCTGGATCGTGGTAATGGCTCCAGAAAGCTGTACCGTCGTCCTCAGTTTCATCCACCTCTGATTGCTCTTAGTTCTGCGATTAACAAGAAAAAATTAGTATTAATCTCAGTATTACCATACTTACAAATAGAAATACATGGAAATCCCATTTTTTATCAATAATGCTTACATTGAAAGATCACTGGCACTATGACAAGGGAACTGTCAACTATTGCATGCCGGAACCGACCTTTAAATTTCTTCTAGAGAAGCATTTTGATCTATTAAGGCGAGTGAAAAAATAACTGCCGGTTTTAAATACAAGGTACTAATATCCAACACCAAATCCCTCATTTAAACTAAGGGAAGTAATACAATTCCTGACTTGGTAGATTGAAAAACCCTCATAACCCACCGTCCACTTCAGCGCCAGCCCTTCCTCACTCTACTCTAGCTAGAGGTTCATGTGCTTCCCACAATGGATTGCCATTGCTGGATTCTGGCTTCGATTTCTGTGCCTTTCAATTAAAAGCAGCTGATAATTTTTTGGACACGGTCTTGATATATCACAACGTTTCTCTGAGAGATTTCAAGGTGGATTTCCGCATGTAATGGTTGACAGTATCTTCTATAAAAAGTCGTCTTAACTTACTTACTCACTGGCACTATGGAACCGGTAGGTTCATGGCCGCGCAGACATAAGCTCTCCATACATCCATATCCTGAGCTAATGTTTTCCAATCATCCCCTGTATAATCTACTTCCCTCAAATCATAGTTAATGTTATTCTCCCACCTCATTCTTGGTCTACCAACTGGGCGTTTTCCCTCTGGCTTTCCTACAAGAAGCTTCCATGCACGTCTTTCATTCCCCATACGTGCAACATGTCCTGCTCATCGCAGTCTACGAGACTTAACTCTTCTTATAAAGACCATGTAGTTCATTGTTATGTAGTCTTCTCCATTCACCTGTCTGTTCATCTCTCTTTGGTCCAAAAATTTTCCTAAATACTTTATAAAGGTATAAAATAGGGTAGGAGTAAAAAATATGTTATCACCATTGAATAACAGCTTCATATCTACTAACAAAACTGAAACTAAAATTCGTCTTATTATAATTTTATAAAAATATCACTTCATTACTATATTTCAACTATATTTAAAGTACTAAACTCAAAGGATTAAATATTTTAGAACATAAGTACTGACTGGAAAAAAAATAAGAGTTTCTAGTTAAATTATTTCGTATTTTCCTCAGTTTATCAAGTATTATAGGACTTTTTTCCTGTTATAAATTATTGCTTGAATTTCAGGGCAACATTTCATTGGACGGCCCGGGATGTTGTTTTGCCCTTTTGAATGATGCTGATACATCAGGATTCAGCGTGGACGCATGCAAGGTAGCTGACTTACTATACATTTTGTTTTAAATTGTTGTATATGGTTCATAAAACCGGGGCTAATGTATTTTACAGGAACCTGGGGTTCTACCTATTAAGGAGGACCAAAATGGATCGCTCACCGCCAAAACTTAAGTGATGGCCGCAGAGCTTTCCATCTATATATCCATGGTTCATTATTTGATCATATTAATTATTTCATTGTATCACCCTACATGTGGTCCCATTTGATATAACCTGTTATATACATTAAATTTAATTTCAATTCGTTGGTTAGTCGGTTTTCATATTAACAAAGTAAAGGTAAAAATAGGCATGTTTTATGACTATAAAAAGTACATTATTACTTCAAATTGATAATCTGATATCTGGGAATCAATTGACTAATACAAAATGTTAATTTAATAAAGTTTTTCTTTTAAATAACTCGGAATGCCCTGTATCGCTAATGTTAATATACCGATTGTTTTCTATCAACTTCAAGAATTTGCTTTTAATTTTCTGAGAATATTTTAAAAATCCTCGTAACAATTCAATTCAGTAATTTTCTTAGAAGTGATTATCATAATGTTTACATGTAAAAATGTTGAAAATGCATTAAAAATATTTATTAGAAAAAGACAATTTTAACGTAAGGTATTTTCCTGTGTTAAAATAATGTTAAATATCTCATAAATAAATACGAATTTCAGTTTCAATTCCCATTTATATGTAGATTCAGAGAAAATATATACTCAGAGTTGCCAATTATATCATGCAAAAGTACGGTACTACGCAAATAGAAATAAACAGTGTAAAGCAAGATAAATTTGCGTTCATAAATAAGTAACGTACTTTTCAAAATAATGTCTATTTCCACGTTATAAAGAAGACAAATTTATAATATTTGACCCTATTAAGTAGCAATTTAGCATAAGCGATAGAAGCATTCCATTTGCTGTTTTAACTACCTGAAATTCTAGAAGAGTAAACTAATGATAAGACTAAATAAAACAAAAATGATATTGATGTATGTACATTAGGATTATAACTTTTTGGATTTTTGTGAAATAAAATATTTCCTGTGCAATAGATGCATGATCTTTTACTTAAAACCATTGAAAAGGCCTTCATTTCACTGAGCTTCAAGAGTAGGTCACCCCCAAATATATTTATATATCAATACTTAATATTAATTTGGGGGTGATGTTTTCTTGAAGCTCAGTGAAATGAAGACTTTTTCAATGGTTTTAAGCAAAAGTTCACTCATTCATTGCACTGGAAATATTTTATTTCACAAAAGTGCAAAAAGTTATAACTCTAATGTACATCTAGAAGCCGCAATGAAGTGGTTTATGGAAAATTAAGTGTGCAAGTATTGTGTAATTGTGAAAATAAGTGCATCGTGCCATCGTCAATTTCTGCTAACGGGTACTTCAAAAAAACAGATGTTCGTTTAAAAAACAATGCACTACTACACGAGTGCCTCTACATAATTCATTAGATCATTAATATTTAACACTTAAATTAAAAATGTGTCCTATAAGATACATCAATTAATTTCATTCATTTAATAATTTTAATAAAAACAGATGAAAACTAACAAGAAGAGATTACTGTTTTTTAGAATTTCATAATATACATAACAACAGTGACGCACCATTTCGTTTTCACTGCGGTCCGCCGCATTTAAATAAGTGACACGAGAAATAAGTGTGTTGCAAATTTTAGGGCTAACTTAAGACAGAAATGCCCCGCGCCGTAGCCGAGTGGTTAAGGCAGGAAGCCTTGGCGCAGAGCTACGGGACTTGCGCTGGTTCGAGTCTCCATGGGGGAAGAAATTTTCTCATGGTATTTCGGCCAGTATGGGACCGGTGCCCACCCAGCATCGTGATGCATTTGGGTAGCTACAATAAGTAGCGGCTCCAGGTTGAGAAAACCAGCTATAACGGCTGGGGGGACTCGACATGCTGACCACATGTCACCCCTACACTGGCTGATTATTATCTACGTCTGTGATTAACACATGTGGATGTGAGGCCAGCAGCCGGCTGGTAGGCTAAGGGCCTTGTAGGCCTGTCGCGCCAGGAGTTTTTTTTAAGACAGAAATAAATAGCTGTGTGAGGAAAATTAAATAAATAATTATCTAGAAAATGTCAGATTCTTTATTAAAATTAATTTCGTGTCTGAAATATATTATTATATTCTAGAAACTGCGAGTTTAGTTCCAAGGCCAGTAAATTAATGGTTTGTTACTCCATCCTTACCCTGCCTTTAGTTCCACCCCAACTCAAAAGCGAAACAGTATTCATTGTACGGGGCATCTGATACAAGCCGTTCATACAGTGCTGTAGACATCCCGCATAACACATAAAAGGTATTTTCTGTCCAGCCTAAGAAAGACACTTCAGGAAAATAAATGGGACGGGTAATCCACAAAGTACATGACCACTGCAGTTACTACGATTCGTTCATGGCCAAAGCATAGTTCAGCGGAAGCGAAAAAATAGACCATGTTCTCGATTAATATAATTATGTATTTAAAGCTATTTATGTTAACTATAGTTGATCAGAATACAGTATTCACCTACATGTTTCTTCGAAGGTCGGAGGGTGTAACTAAAAATTCGCATTTGTTTGAAACTGAACAATTTTTGAAAGGAAGTTGAATGTCAGTTCCAAATATGGCGGCTGTCGGGTAGTTTATGTTAACTTAACTCGGTGATAAAATGTGTGATCAAAATTATTAGAAGCACAAAGGGAAATTGTTAAAGAGTGGTGTAAAACAGTGTTAAATGTATTAGTTTTCGACATACCATTGTAAATGTTAATACAACCTGCAGTACTAAAATTTAAAACTATTGTTGTGCATTAATTTATCGGCTTGTAACAAACAGCTGACAGAGTTCGCCTGCACTCTTATATGTGCTGCGCGGGGTAATACACTCGGAAGTTAAATGTCAAAGTGTGCTTCTTACTTTGGACAGATAATAGACAATAGAAAATGCTGTTCACCATCAGCATCAAGGACTAGACCTGCTGGTCTGTTCCGATCTCATGTTAGAATTTGGTCTGTCCATCTTTTACTGGGTCTTCCAACACTTCTTCGTCCTAGTGGTTTGTAATGAATAATCAGTTTCGGAATTATATTGTTATCCATTCTATTGATGTGGTCCATCCATTCATCTCTGTATTATGTAATTCTATCTAAAAGTTTGAATATATTTAGTTCTCTTCGTATATTTTCATTTTGTTTTCGATCTGTTATTGTATAGTCAGCCACACTCCTCAGAAACATCATTTCTGACGTTTCTATTCTTCGTTCCTGGTTTTTAGGTAAGACCCAGTGTCCGAACCATACATTAGTGATGGAACCGCCATTGTTTTATAACATTTGAAAAGTGTCTTTCTTTCTAGTTCCTTTGAGACTTCGTTTTATAATGCCACATATATAATTACATTTATGTATTTTGTTTTCGATGTCTTCACTTTTTCTATATGATACATTGTATCCCAAGTAATTAAAATTGCTCACCTGTTTTATTATTTTAATCTCTACTTGGATTTTTACTCCTAGTGGCTCATACGCTCGAAAGGCCAAACTTTTGTGTTTAGAATAGATATTTTCAAGTTGTATGTTTCACATATTTTACTTAATTTGTAAATTGCCCGTTGTAAGCCATCTTCTGTCTCAGATATCACAACCTAATCGTCTGCAAAAAGTAAAGCTATGTAATAAAATATCGTCAATTTTAAAATTTTCAGTTAAAACAATTTGCCAATTCTGTATGGCATCGTTTATATATATATATATATATATATATATATACACACACACACACACACACACAACATATATTTAAAAGTGATGGCGAATATGAGAATCCGTGTTTTACTCCACAGTTTATTGTCGCTGTTTTATTGTTTTGTGTTTTTATGACCCATTCTAATTAATATTTTAGTACCTACATATAAACTTTCAATAATGTTAACCAAATGTTGTGAAATGCCTCTATTTATCATTACATTCCATAATTTCTTTGTATTCACCCTGTCAAAAACTTATCGAAATCAATAAATGCCATATATGTTGGTAAGTTATATTCTCTACGTTTCTCTATTAATTGTGTTATAACATAAACAGTCTGAACAAGTTCTTCCTTTTCTAAAACTCTTTTGAATTTCTGAATACTGTTCATTATTGAAATCCTTACGTGCAAAGAGTTTTGTGATGATGAAACAATAATAGCAATGTAAGCGTAACATTTAATGAATTTTGGGTTTTTTTAACTAAAAGATAAGAGAAGATTATAGAAGCAGCTGAAATGAGATTTCTGACAAGTGTAGCTGGCTGCAAACGTCTAAATAAGAGAAGTGAAGATATTAGAAATGAGCTAAATATTTTAAATCTTATAGATAAAATAAAAGACTCTAGAAAACTGGAAAGAACATGTCCAAAGAATGAAAGATGAACGCATACCAACAATTATACTTAATTACAAAACAACAAGCAACAATACCAGACACCTGGACAACAGCAATAGTACAATCTATTTTTAAGAAAGGAGAACGTAACGACTGCAACAACTACAGAGGAATAAGTATTTTAACTGCAGGCTACAAAAATATACTCAAGAATCTTAACACTTAGATTAAAACAAATAGCAGAGGTAATGGTAACAGAAGAACAAAGTGGATTCAGACATGGACGTTCATGTATGGATAATATATTAACGATAAAAGAATTTGTAAACAAAAGAAGAGAATATAAAAAGGAAACACACATAGCTTTTATTGATTTTGTCAAGGCATTTGATAAAGTAGATAGAGGAAAACTTTGGACAATTTTAAAAGAAAAAGGAATTCCGAAACAATTAATAGCAGCTATAAAGGGTTTGTACTGGAACACAAATTTTGTTATAAAAACTAGAAATGAAGTAAGTAAAAAATAAAATGCATACTAATCAAGGAGTTAAACAAGAATACAGTATCTCTCCAGTTTTGTTTAACCTATACATCAATGATATAATAAAAAATGGAACGATTAAACAAATAAAGGAATAAAATTATATAAAATACACTACTTGAAAACATTATTATACGCTGATGACCAGGTAATAATAGCAAATACGGAAGACGAACTTCGAAGGAATATTTTTAAACTACATAATATATGTGAACAATATAATCTCAAAATATCCATAGAAAAAAAACTAAGGTAATGGAATTCCAAGGAAAACAATCAAATCAGATCCAAAATAGTAATAGGAAACAAAATCATAGAACAGGCGAACCACCTCAATTATCTAGGATGTGACATTTCATTCAATTAAAATGATAATAACTAATAAAATAGCAAAATTCCAGGGAATATGTGGTACGATACTAAATAACAAAACAACAAGAGGGACCCAATTGAAATTTTACAAAACGTTGGCAGTACCGGTACTGCTCTATGGTTCAGAAGCCTGGATACATAAAAAAACAAGATCTAAGTAGGATAACGGCGGCAGAAATGAAATTTTTGAGATCTGTTAAAGGGTGCACTAAGGAAGACAGAACCAAGAACATAGAAATAGAAATAAGACAGGGACTTGAAATATTTGCAATAATTGATAAAATAGATACACATAACAAAAATGGAAGCAACACACAGAGAGAATGAATGAAGATAGATATCCAAAACAAATAACAAAATACAAACCTAAAGGGACCCGAGATGTGGGCCAGACCTAGAAAGAGATGGGCTGAAGTCGGAACGGGTCAACAGACCTAATCCATGAATGCAGATGATGATGATGACAAAACAAAAGGAGTCATGAATGTTGGAAGACCGAAAAAGAGATGGATTTAACTTTTTGAATGAGAATCTATGAGACTGGAAAAAGCCACATGGGCTTAATTCGTGATTGTTGTTGTTGATGGTGATGATAAGGGTAAAAATGTAACAATTGGCCAGATCGACAACAACCTGTTATATATAAACATATGAGACGACGACGAGAGAATACGTTACATTCACATGAACACTTTACCAACCTTTGTTTTCACTTGCGAAACCACTCAATACTGACCGCATATCTCGATTGCCCAACCAGAAGCTGCATGACGTCTTGTAGTGCGTTATATTACTAATTCAGTGATAATCAGGGAAAGTATGATGTACGTTTAACACACTTCTGAGATTGGGGCATCTGGAAGGTGTGTTTACAGCTGCTCTGATGATATGAGAGGTTATGATGGTGGTAAAGATGCGCTAGGAGAGGATTTAATCTAAACTTAATCTCTTGAGGCGAAATTAATATTGGTGATGATGGTGGCCAGATAGTGTTCGGGAACCCTTTGGGTATTAACGTTTCCTGACATTTGTCTTACAGATTAGGAAAACCCCAAAAAAGCTCACCCAGGAAACTTGTCCCGACCAAGGATCGGGCTCGCTGCGTGACTACGCAGCACGCTACCTTGAGTTCACAACGGTGGAGGTACTATAATATTAATTTGTAGAATAAATATATTTATAAAAAATATTCATTTCCATATCTAATCATACTCCATTCATGAATATAGGCTAATGTTGAACTGTTTCGGTAGCGTGTAGAAGTCGTTTTTGTGGAGGTCCAGATCGTCGTCTTCGTAGGCGATACCGCGGAACTGCATTAGGGATCCTAGTTGGTTATATTAGGGATACATGTTGAAGCCATCTGTCTCTGTGGGTGAATATCTTTTCTTCTAATGATAGCAAGTGGAGTTCCTTTAAAATATCTTCATTCCGTATCTTAATTTATGAAAAAAATATAAGAACAGAACTTCATATATTTAATCTCTGTGAAAGAATAAAATACTATAAAAATGCTTACCTTCAGCACGTATTACGAATGAATGAACAGCGCATACCAAGAAGAATGTGTAATTATAAACCAAAAGGAAAAAGATTGTTGGGAAGACCATCGAAGAGATGGAAGGACCAATTCGACCTATAATGAGATCGGAACGGGCCATTGGGCTTAATCCTTGTTGTAGATGATGAATTTATGAAAATCGAACTTCTATAAAATAATATTCACCCTCTCATGGAACTATCTTATTTCTTATATGATTTATATCTTACATTATCTTAGATGTTTAAAGAATTTTCTCCCAGTTTCATTAAAACAACTCCTTGTGCAGAATCTTGTGTTGCCACACTTCGATTATTGTGACGTTATATATATATATATATATATATATATATATATATATATATATATATATATATATATACAATGATCTAAACTATGACTTGTCGCAGAGACTGCAGCGTGTTCATAATGCTTGCGTTCGATTCATTTTCAATATCCGCCGTTATGACCATATTTCCGAACACTTCAGTAACCTCTCTTGGCTTCGTCTTACTAACGGACGTAAATTGGACTCTCTTTCACTTCTTTTTAAGCTTCTGAATTCCTACACTCCTAGTTACCTGGCATCCAGATTTGAGAAGTTACCTTCTTATCACAATATTGACACTAGGTCACAAGATAACAGTCTGCTAACAATCCCTCTTTATAGCACTTCTTCTTATTCTACTTCCTTCACAGTAACCTCTGACCGCTACTGGAATTTCCTTCCTAAAGATATCAGGGGTTGCCGCACAGTTTGCACTTTTAAGTCACGCTTATAAAGTTACCTTTCGTCTAGTAATTAATTTTTCTCTATTTATTTTAAATTTATACTATTTCATTAATCATTTTTTCTCTGTTCTGTATATATCTTGTACATATTACATTTAATTCGTTAAATCTAGAGTAAATCAAAATACATTATAAATCATAATTGTATTGTATATATATAACATGTAATCGTTTATGTTTATTGTTAATTTAGATGCAAGACTATTTTTTTTGTATTTTTTAAACCTGGTTGAATGGCGCAGGACAAGGCCTTAAGGCCTTAATTCTGCCAGGGAAAATAGAACGCGGGGATGAGAGAAGAGGGACGAAGAAGAAGACGAAAAAGAAGAAGAAGAAGAAGAAGAAGAAGAAGCGGAATGAATTAATAGAAGAAGAAGAAGAAGAAGAAGAAGAAGGAAGAAGAAGGAAGAAGAAGAAGGAAGAATCAAGAGAAGGAAGGAGAGAAGAAGGAAGAAGACGTAGACGAAGAAGAAGAATATGAGGAAGAAGAAGAAGAAGAAGAAGGAGAAGAAGGAGAAGGAATGAGAAGAAAGGAGAAGAAGGAGAAGAAGAAGAAGAAGTAGAAGAAGAAGAAGAAGGAGAAGGAGCAGGAAGAAGAAGAAGGAGAAGAAGAAGAAGGAAAGGAGCAGAAGGAGGAAGAAGGAGAAGAAGGAGAAGAAGGAGAAGAAGGATGAAGATAGAGAAGAAGGAGAAGAAGGAGAAGAATGAGAAGAAGGAGAAGAAGTTGAAGAATGATAATAAGGAGAAGAAGGATAAGAATGGATAAGAATGAGAATAATAATACTAAGTATAATAAGTATTATAATAATTATACTAATAATTATCATAATAATAGAAGAATAAGAATAATAATAATTATAAGAATAATAATAAATATAATAATAATAATAATAATAATAATAAGTATAATATAATAAATTATAATAATAATAATAATAATTATTAATAATAATTATAATAATAATTATAAAATAATAATATAATAAGTAATAATATCATAATTATAATAATTATAATAATAATTATAATAATTATAAAATAATTATAAATTATATATAATAATAATAATAATTATAATATTATTATATAGTATATTATTATTATTTTATATTATCTGTTATTCGTAGTAGTAGTTGTAGTAATAGTGATTTTAAACAATCTGAAACCTTATGTATTTACGTAGACTTTTACGGCAGGAGTTGCTATGATGATCTGATGAAGATTTTCGGGCTGTAGGCCGAGGTCGTGCGGCTTGTAGTTCCCCGACGTTTGCCACAGACTGGGTCTGGCTCTGAAGACAACCCTTGAGGATGCTGCAGACGTGTCTTTGGCGAAACGTCGGGGAACTACAAGCCTGACGACCACGGCCTACGCCGAAAATTTCATCAAGATCATCATAATCTGGAAAACTAACTTCGTCCAGGATCGTGGAATTCGTGAGTGTACGATTAGCAGCGATAGAATTACATGTAGATTTTGTCGTGTCCACAATCAACAGTAATAATTTTAGTTTTTTGTTAGTGTAAATATAAAATTTTAAATTCTTTAATTTCTAAGGTATGAAAACTTGATACAGAAAAACCGAATGGAAAAATGCTGGCGGTCTGCCTTGTTGTCCATAAAAAGTTTGAATGATGTACATGCGACTATAAATTCAACGTCTTTCAATGAAGCGTCAAAAACGCGAAAGCGGGAAGTTGTCATTTAGTTACAAGTCACTCGCAAAATATGCTGCCTCTCCTTATTAAAAAAACATCTTCCACAATTTATCTTTACTCTGACCAACAAGGCGTTCTTTAAATAGAGTCGTCTCACTTCTTCTTGTAACAACATTTCTACATAAATGGAATTACCGATTGTGAAAAAATTTCGTCAGAGACATAAAAGTTATAAAAAAAGGTTGTGTATATAAGCTAAATTCTGGAGAATGCGTGCTATAATGTACTTGAAAAATATATAACCTCATAGTTATTTAATTTTCATCAAACGAAATTGAGTAAAGATTATAGATCATTCTAGTTCACAACTAAAGAGAAAATAATCATAGTTCCAACAAAGACAGCAAGTTAGCATCCATCAAAAATGTTAAATAAGGGTTATATACTTTAATAATAATAATACTTTATTTATTCTGGCAGAGTTAAGGCCATAAGGCCCTCTCTTCCACTCAACCAGCACAAATACAAATAAATATTTGACAAATAGATATACACTATACTAATTATAAACAGTTAAAGATACAATAAATGTAGCAATGTAAATGTCATGTACAAACAACATTTTATACGGTAATAAAACAATAATGATACGATAATAATAATAATAATATAATAATAATAATATAAATATGATACATTATACGGGAATCACCAATTAATATATATATCTTACACTGGATAATAATGAAGTCGAGTTTAGAGCAAATATAAATTTAGATTTCTTTTAAAAGATGCCAATGTCCGGCAGCCCCTATTTTTGTGGTAGGGAATTCCAGTTGCGAGAAGTGGAGATGGTATATGACATGGAGTGATTGTGTTTCCTATGTTGCGCGTATATTAAGTAAGAGACTATGTTGTGATCTTGTGTTAAGTTATGGTTTGAGGATAGATATTGGAAACGGGATGATAAATAATTGGGAATCGAGGTATGTAGGATATTAATAGGAGAATTAGACAGTGCGATTTTCTCTCTCTTTTAGATGTAGCCATGACAATTAGTGGAATAATGGAGAAATGTGATCGTATTTTCGCATTAAATATGAATCTGATACACATATTATGGACACGTTGCAGTTTGTCCGACAATCCGTCACTTATGTCAGTTAGTAGAACGTCACAGTAGTCAAAATGCGGCATCACTAAAGTTTGGATTAAATTCTTTTAAGGTTGTAGGAAGAAAATGTTTAAGTCGCTTTAGGGAATGTATTATGGAGAAGATCCTTTTAGATTTTTGTTTTGTTTGCACATGCCAATTTAAATTAGAATCTAAGTAAAATCCCAAGTTTTTAACGACATCGGTATAAGGAATTTGTTCATTATCTAATATGACAGCCGGCATATTGCCATTGTTTATGAAGTGTAATAGCCTGGATGTCCGATAATTATGCTTGCGTTTTGTTTACATTTAGTTTCAGCCCATATTGTCTGGACCATAAAGATATATGCCTGAGGTCAGTGTTTACTTTGTCATATATTCATTAATTTCGTCAGGCCTAAAGTGTGCGTAAATCTGTAGGTCGTCGGCCCGTAAAGATGATGCTTGCAGTTTTGTAGTTTCTTGATCACATCATTAATATAAATCGAGAAGAGAAGAGGAGCGAGGACGCCGCCTTGAGGTACCCTTTCCTCACCAAGCGCCAGGAAGAAATGCGATTATTAACAGAACTGATTGCTGACGATTAGTGAGGTAGATGTAAACCAATCAAGTCAGTTTTCCGACAGAGTAGTGTCTTTAGTCTCGCTAGCATTAAGTCTATATCTACTGTGTCAAAGGCTTTGCTGTAGTCGAGTAGGACTATTGCGGTGGAGTTTGCTTTTGTCCATGAGTCTCTTATGTCCTCTACAATGTCAAGTAGAGCAGTACTGTATGATGTCCTGTTCTAAAACCAGACTGATGCTCATCAAGTAAGTCGTGTGTGATGAGGGTAGTCTGTTAACTGTGAGTGTATTATGTGTTCCAGTGCTTTAGATAAACAGGGAAGAATACTAATTGGTCTATAATCATCGAGTGTTGTGGGAGTGTTTGATTTCGGTGTAGGACGAACTAGAGCCGTTTTCCAGAGTCTGGGATAGGTCCCGGTCATTATAGAGGCATTAAAAAATGTTGGTTATTGTTGGGAGAATAATGTCAATTATTTTTTGCAGGAGAGTTATTGTTATATTGTCTATTCCTTGTGCTTTAGATTTAATACGTAATACTGCTCTTTTGGCGTCATCAGGTGAGATATAGGAAAAAAAGAATTTGTCTCGGGTTAGGTTGGGAATATGACATTAGTTCATCTATTGTCTGTTGTTTGTGTTGTGAGTTGTTGTCAGTAGGGAGGCGGGTAAAATGGTCATTCAACTCATCTAGTGGTAGGTCAGCTGTTTCTTCCTGTAGTTTATTTTGACAGAGGCCTATTGATTTTAAATTTTTCCACATGTCAGCTGAGTTGGACATAGATTGTGTAATAATAGTATGGGCATATGTTAGTTTTGCATTCCTGACAGTCTGGTTGGCTTTATTCCTCAGATATTTGTATGTTATATCATGTTTTTTATGAATTTAAGAGTCTACATGAAGTACTCTCATTAAATTTAAAACTTCAGTCTGATATTCTTCACACAGGGTACCAAAGAACTGAAACGGCATTTTTGATAGGGATGTTAGGTTCCTCAAGACGATAAAGAACATATTACATACCATATATGATAGACATAAAGTAAGGAAAATTCGCAAGATGACAACTATAGTTCAAGCGAAAATAAATGCACTGCCTTTAAAAGAATTGATGGCGCAAATATAATTTTCCAAGTCCCAGAACGAAGCCACTACGCATGATCAGAGGTCAGCTACTTGGTTCACAAGTGCACAAATATTTTAGAAACTAAAATCCATTCTATTTCGAGTGTGTCGTGGAAGGGAAATAATTTCGTGTAAATAAGTAGTGCGGTAAATGATGCAACTAAAACAAAGCAAAACAAATAAAAGAAAACAAACAAAATTAATTGAAATTAGGTGGGGGAGGGGGAGAGAGAGAGAGAGAAGAGAGAGAGAGGAGAGAGAGGAGAGAGAATGAGGAGAGGAGAAGAGAGAGAGAGAGAGAGAGAGAGAGAGAGAGATGAGGAGAGAGAGAGAGAGAGAGGAGAGAGAGAGAGAGAGAGAGAGAGAAATCATGACGACGGGATCGAACATACGACCTCTTGCATGGAAAACATACGTTCCCTAAACTAAACAACAACCGTCCCTGCTAGAAAGAGTCTGTATGAAGCGATGCAATAACTCCAGAACTTACATTGAAATTATTAACTTGATTAAGTTTAAATTAATCAGACGCGTTTTACAATAGTTGTGGAAAAAAAAATCTTGTAATGCCTTGTGTTTTGTAAACGAAATAATGAGATGTTACAATGGTTATTCATTTTTTATATGACATGTCTCCTTTAATTAATTTATTACCCTATATATATACATATATATATATATATATATATATATATTTAACGAAACCTGGTAACATGTAGGCATTATGAAATTTAACGTACTGAAAACAAGTTTTTCCTGTCGAGAATCGAACTTGGACTCCGTCGTCGCAAGAGAGCATCTTACCGCCTATTCCACTGAAGCGAATTGTATGAAGAAGGACTTACGTCGCCCGATTTGAACTCAAAGAAGACAACACACTTAACAACATTACTGGTGTGAATCGCTCTTCAAAACTCAAACATTCCATTATCAAGACCTGCGCCATCAATCTTTTCAAAGGGTGTACATTTATGGCAGCGTTTTGTCTATATCGGAACTATTTTACAAGATTAAAAAGGCAAAGGAGGTCCTTCGGGTAATATGAAGTTAAAGCTCCTACCATTTTTTAGACAATCGGCATGAGATAACAGCCTAGCATCGCGGCCATCTTTAGTCCTAGGATACAGTTCTGTACTCGTTTTGTTTAGAGAATGATTCGTTCCAGGTATCATGATACCATCAGAAGGTATATTCTAACAAAGTGTAAAGGTGGTGCCATACAGGGCTGAAAACTAGGCTGATATCTCATGCTGATTATCTAAAATGTACTAGCTTTAACTTACTATTTTAGGAAATCAGCACGAGATTTAACCGGGTTATCAGCTCTGCATAATGTCAGCCATCTTCATTCCTATAATAAACGTCTGTAATTATTTCGGTTAAAGGCTGATCCAAACCCAGGATCTGGTACCGTTAAAACGTACAGCCCAATTTCTGATCCTATCGGGACTCGAACCTGCGATCTTCCGTCTTGTATCATATTGCCTTTATTCAACTACCCTATATTACATATTTCTACACATAAAATGTACTGTATATAATTTATATAGGATATTGTTTAAATGTAAATCTATGATGTAGAGTTTAGTCTGACTAATGCCGATAAATTTGTTAATAACTCCTACATGTATACGAATAATACTATGGATTAATTACACTGAGCAACAAAAAAACATTTTTTTTGTCTCAGATAGAAAAATATGTGATTCTGATAGTATTTTTTCTCCTGGCATGATATCGGTTTTTCTCCACCACGCAAGGTTTCAAACACTTTAATATTTTATAAATTCTTAACTACACATTATTCGAACATTCGGACTCGCCTAGAAAGTAACAAATGACGATTTCTGCTATATTTCGCCTGGGAGCATCCCTCTTGATAGTCAAAAAATAATCGGCCAGCATATAAGGATTCCATTTGCCTTGATATCTCTTTTCATTAGCTGAAATCTCCTGAGTTAGCTCATTTGGTTTTATTTTACAATGGACGAATGGACGAAAAACGTTTATTAAAAAATAATTATTTAAATATATTAATTGAAATTGAAATAAAAAAAAACTGTGGGTGATGGAAAAATTGCGAATACATATTTGAAAACACGATAAAAAAACTACATTAAGTACAACTATTGGTACTCATGAGAGACAATCATGTTGACCAGTGTTATTATTATAACTCAATGATCTCACTTCGATTGTCGAACGATAAAATACTTTTTTTTTTTTTTTTAATATTTGGTCTAGAAAGATATACACTTGGCTTACCCTTCTCGGAGAAAAAAATAAGTATGCACTTATTTTGTAAAATAGAACTATTGGATAAAGAGAATTTAATAATAATGTTGAGTGATTCCGGGTTATGTGGCCGTGGTCCATAGTTGGTGTTGATACCAGACGTTTCGCCCTCAACTGCTAAGTAGATCTTCCGACCAGGAAACACGCCTAGAAGCACTCGCCACTGAAGATGCCCTCCGCAGTTGAGGGCGAAACGTCTGGTATCAACACCAACTATGGACCACGGCCACATAACCCGGAATCACTCAACATTATGATTACCGGCCGTGAAAGCCTGCATTCAACTATCAAAGAGAATTTAAGTTAATTAATGTTGGAAGATTGCGTCATGATAACCATGTGGATTACAATACAATAATACAAATTACAATATGTTAACCACTAATAAGATAATCAGCCCTGGCTCTTCTGAGCTGTCGTGTCGCATTTTTAGTTCAATAATTGAATAGTTGCCCCCCAAAAAAATCAAACCTACAACAATTCAGAAGTTTAGTTTTCACTGGATTAATGATATATCCGGAGAATATCATGGCATGGTGCATGTAAAATTATCCATACTCTCTTCCAGACCTGTTTTATTTATTTTTAAAAGTTTCCTTTTAATCAAATAGCAACAAAATGGCGGAAGCAGTTAGTCAAATCATTAACAGCAGTGCAGAAAAACAAGTATTGCACATGTGCAAGTTAATTCCACTACAGTTTCCGTGAATTCTAATCAGAATCTTAGAGAAATTGAGTGTAAATAAGAAAGACACAACGAATGTAATGAAATTTAATTAAATATAAAAATAAATACTGAAAAATAATTAAGTTATAATTTTTTCTAACTGAATCAGTGTTCAATATGTATTTTATATTTCTTATTATAGCATTGTAGTTAAATATGCGTTCGATCATTTTCCCACTCTATAAAGATAGATCACTTTTGCACTCAATTCTGTATTAAATTGTTAATATTTAGTTATTAGCATGTTAATTTTAATTTAAATTGGCTGTGTATGATTTCAATAGGATGATATATTAAAAAATATATATAATAAAGGTAATAGCTTCAAAATGAACGTTATTACATATTTTTCGTTGTCCCAAAAATTTGTAATTTATGGGTTAGATCTCTTTTCGGGGAAACTATTCAATTATATATAAAGGTTTCACCTTTAATATTGGCAAGAGAGGAAATTATGTTAGCTAATGGATTTAAGCGTAAGAACATTTTATAGCTCGGCGAATTCGTGTTATAAACATATTATTCTTACGCGCAATGAGTCATGGGTGATTAATTTGAAGGGGGGAGTAGGAAAGGAATATGAATGGATCTGCACCACTTCTTCATTCTGGATCAGGGAAAGTTTTCATTCTTACATTTTTTTTTGTTAATGTACTTTCTGGAATGTTTCCAGTTCCCGAGTCGGAGACAAATCACTAAGGAAATCATTTGAGGCCAGATCTCTTGAAAACAATGTTTCTGTGTGAGTACTAAAGATAAATTTTAGCTAAAAGCGAGGCCTACTGTGCGTGTTCATTGACAATTACAGAACACTTATTCTTTTGTTTTCTCTAGATTATCTGCAAAATGCCATCCGAAATTTCATAAGGGGTTTTCTCCTTTTGTTTATTATTTTCTGTTTCTTCATTTTCCGTCTCTATTGATGTTATTTTCTTACTTTCTTTCAAACATTTTATATAAATAATTTAATTTCTTTATTTATATACAGATTTTTAATGTTTACACATTTTTCTGTGCCTATAGTTTTATTTTCTTTCTCCACTCATCTTTATCCATCCACTCCATGTCCTCCAGTCCTCTTGTTCTTATTCCAGTTCTTATTTTTTCCATCCACGAGTTTCGAGGTCTTCCTTTCCTTCTTCTTCCAGGTGGACACCATTCCAATGTTTTTCTGGGTAACTTTTCTTCTCGTATTCGACGTACATACCCATTCCAATTTAATTGCTTATATATTATATAATCAACTATTGAATACCTAATACTCATTTTTTCTCGTATGACAGTATTTCTTATTTTATCTAATTTTGAACATCTTGCTGCTCTCATGAAATCCATTTCCATCGACATAAGTTTTTGTTGAATTTCCAAACTACAGCTCCATATGTGACAGGACTTCTCACTATTGAATTATATATTCGTAATTTATTTTTCTGGTTATATGTCTGTTCCATAAGACCCCATTTATCATTGCTGTTATTGCTCTATCTTTATTTATTCTGTTCTTAATATCACTTTCTTGTTTATCCTCTTTATCTACTTCTACTCCTAGATATTCAAATTCTTCACATCCTCTAATATACTCCTTTGATCTTCTAATATTAAAATTTCGGTTTCTGCTCCGAATCCCACATAAAATGTTTTTTTCTAAATTTATTTTCAAACCTCAGTTATCGTATTCGTCCAATAATTTTCTGAACACAAAATCCATGTCTTCATATTCTTGCGCAATTATTATCTGATCATCCGCAAATAACAGTGTATAACATTTTTATTATTCGATCAGCATTTTCACTATGATGCAACTTTTTAATTTGTGGTTCCTATTATGTTTTTAAATGTTTGTCCACATATATCCGTCAACCTACCTATCTATCCTCTTATCTGTTGGACTGTCTTTCCTTCATTCTATCCATCTATCCATCCATCTACTTACACTCTTCCCATCTGTCTATCCATCTGTGGAATTATAGTTTATTTACACCATTTATACGGAGGAAACCAATTATATGGGCGTATTTTTTATTATCTGTAAACATACAGTTTTTGTTCCATCATTTTCATGTAGTAGTTTAATCCAGTTTATTATACAAGTAGAAACGAACTGGCTGTATCAAACCCTAGATTCATGGCCGCGCAGACAAAAGCTTTCCGTGTAGCCCTATCTTGAGTTAATATTTTCCAATTATTCTGTGTACAAATCATCTTCTCAAATCGCAGTTAATGTTATTCTCCCACCTAATTCTTGGGCTACCAATTGAACGCTTTCCCTCAAGTTTTCCAACTAAGCTTTTCGTTTGTCATACATTTTATTATGATAGTTATTTATCTTGTAAATTAAAAACTTTTCTGATTGCAAGTCAATAATTTGAATGTATATGGCCTATGTCCTACGCATCGCAGTCTGCGAGAATTATTATATTATTACGTACGGTATCTTAAAATGATTGGAATTTTAGTGATATTTTCGGAACTAGAAAGCCATTCAATGCGACTGAATTGCTAGACAATGAAGAAACATTCAATGGATTGTAGGTAGATATGGATAGACAGATAGGCCTACGTGGGTAGTTTATTTTTTAACGACAGATGTAAATTACTCGGGTGATAAACGTAGCAATTCATAACTGGACGTGAAAGGCTAGACAAAATTTATAAAAATACCTCTTATTTCAAGCTTGAGGTTAATATACGTATTCTAAATCGACGAGGAGGACGCATTGTTTACTTATCTTCCCAAGATAGGGGCACACAAGATTTTTACGACCTGACGAAATTCATTGAAGAGCTAGGTTTGAACCTCAGAGCATTAAAAACGATTAAAAACAGGATATTACGGAAATGAAAGTACCAAAACTGTACCAAAAAATACTGTATTTTTTAAATATAAACTTACTAATCAAATGTTATACTCCGTGTTCCATTGAAAGCTCCCACATTTTAATTAATCATAACTCTCAAAGTATGCGGAATTATGAAATGAGGTTGGTAATAAAAGAAAGAGAACCTCAAAGAATTTTTGTTTTCATTGTTGCAGTTAATTCATCTGTCGCACGTTGGACAATAATGACATAAAACGATGTTCGCTAGGCCATTCCACTGGACTTCTTCCTTTGGGGTATGTAAAATACCGTGCGTTTGCGACTCCAGTACAAGATCTTCACGATTTATGAACCCGTATCCTTGACACAATACTAACAGTATTAATAGACATGTTGGACAGGACATGACACGAAATCGAATACAGACTTGATATTGTTCGTGCTACTAATGGTGCACATATAGAGGTGTTTTAGTGTGTGGCAATGAAAATTCGTTGAGTTTTTGGTTTCGTTTAATACCGGCCTCATTTCATAATTCCGCATACTTTGTTAGGTATAATTAATTAAAATGTGGGAGGTTTGAATGGGACACACTGTATAATCATAAACTAAGTCAAGTAGCAAGTCTAGTATCCGTTACGGTATCCTTCTATCAACAATACAAATAATTTAATTTTTTTTAAGTTCTTGAAATGTACAACATTTTCGAAATTGGCGGTTAAAAATGGCAAATTTTAATGGCCGACCAAACCCCTTCTTTCTCGATTTACATATCTGAGGATTTGTAGAGGCAATTCCATTCTGTCGACACGTAAATGTTAAAATATTAAAATAAGTACGTGACATAATAGTCGTCCATAACAGAATTTCTGTTTAAAATCCTTCGTCAAGTAGTTAAAACCATGTAGACGTTTAGAAACATAGTATTAATTACTTGAGGTTTTTTAAACAGAAATTCATATTGATTGAGGAACTTATTTGAATAATTTAACATTTTATTACATAACATTAACGATGATTCACAATGAATTTTAGAAGTATTGAAATGTAACAGTGAATAATTCTACCTGTAGGTAATCAGAAGTTCAAGAATTGACACTGTTTAATTCTTTGGTGATCTAATAATATATTTTATGGTCTAATAGACTGTAGAGTATTTGAGAATAAAGACTTAGGAAATTTTTGGACCAAAGAGAGATGAACAGACAGGTGAATGGAGAAGACTACATAACAATGAACTACATGGTCTTTATAGTAAGTCAGATATAATAAGAACAGTTAAGTCTCGTAGACTGCGATGGGCAGGACATGTTGCAAGTATGGGGAATGAAAAACATGCATGGAAGCTTCTTGTAGGAAAGCCAGAGGGAAAAACGCCCAGTTGGTAGACCAAGAATGACGTGGGGGAATAACATTAACTATGATTTGAGGGAAGTAGATTATACAGGGAATGATTGAAAAGCATTAACTCATGTTATAACGAGACTAAAAATAATTAGCGAAAAATTTATATAAAGATTTAATTAATATAATAAAACTAAAAATAATGATAAAACAATATGCTGAAGGACTTTAAATTATAAGGAAATAATTAGCTTATTTCGCGAGACAAAGAGGTTTTTAAAACAAACCCTTGAAAGGAAAGTTATGTTGAGATAACGATCAACACAAATGAAACATACCAATGTAGATTGAGGGGTGGGGAAAAAAAACATTGGTCAGCGTATATTATGAAGACAAGGCAATCTTAAAAGCAAACATACCAAAGTTAATGGATTAGCTATTTTATGAGACAGGGGAGTTTTAAAAACCAATATTAATAAGGCTTCGAGGGAGGTTGCGAAACAGACGAAATTCAATCTGGGGAAATATTTTAGATAATAAAAAAACTAGAAAAAGATATATAAACTGCAGGTGTCAAAGAAGGGATGAGTGGTCGGCAGCAATCGGACAGTGAGGTCCCGGGCAGCGTCCCGCGACACGCCAGCGCCCTTCTGGGCCAATTACGTAAGTAGAGTTTTCAATTCTCTCAGGAATGTTCAAATTTAAATTATAATCAAACTTAAGCAAATATGAGCCTATATTTCTCTCTTAAGCCAATTTTTACTAAATGGTGCTTCCAAATTCCCTAGTATTATTGTCAAGTTCTATCTTACGCATTTTTATATGTACTGATAATATGTTAAATTAGTGGTTAACCTGTTTTCTCCTTCACATTTGCATTTCGCGTTGCTAGGTTTTATTCTTAGTTATATCAAAGTGTTTTGCAAACAGTGTCAATGACTTTCTTTATGTTAAAGGAATAATTGTGCTAAATTCTTACTAGATCTCACTTCATGAATTCCTATATTTTCCTCGACACGCTACCTATTAATTAGTAATGCCCTCTCGTAATAAAGATTAAGAATGCCCAAGTCATTACAACTCAGGATAGGGATGTATAAAGAGCTTATGTCCGCGCGGTCATGAACCTACGGGTTCGATAGTGCCAGTGAGTGAGTGAGTAAGTAAGTAAGTAAGTAAGTAAGTAAGTAAGTAAGTAAGTAAGTAAGTAAGTAAGTAAGTAAGTAAGTAAGTAAGTAAGTAAGTAAGTAAGTAAGTAAGTAAGTAAGTAAGTAAGTAAGTAAGTAAGTAAGTAAGTAAGTAAGTAAGTAAGTAAGTAGTAAGTAAGTAAGTAAGTAAGTAAGTAAGTAAGTAAGTAAGTAAGTAAGTAAGTAAGTAAGTAAGTAAGTTAAGTAAGTAAGTAAGTAAGTAAGTAAGTAAGTAAGTAAGTAAGTAAGTAAGTAAGTAAGAGACTGTATCCAACAGTTCTTAAAACGTTAATTTGTGCAGTTTTCAGGCGTTAGATGTTATAAATAAACTAAATTAACAAGTGTGATAATATTAGTGATGTTTTAGTAAGTGTAAGCTATAGAGCATGTATACTATATGTCTCACTCAACTAACGTTAAGTGTGTGTTTAAGTGTTAACTCGTAAAGCAAGAACATGGCGCTGGAGGTTGTGCAAACACACATATAACCCCGAGTTAACACCACATCCTACGGCACTCTACTTCACACTCTCTTCTAAATTTTTAATTTCAAGATCTATATCCAGCTACATCACAGCCATCAACACAGATTCAAGAAAATCACAAATTCCGAACGGATAATGACTGATTTATTTATACGTTCATTGTTTCTAAAATTAATCATAAATCAAAATTGAGGTTGTGTAGTAAGCATTTGAAATATTAAAATATTATTTACACGCTACACTTTAATTCATATTATCTCAGAATTTATTAACTGATGTTTCTCATTTAATTTATTACATTATTAATATTACTACTCTATTATTATCATTATCTTCTTCACGGTTTAGGCTTATTTACTAGCCTGTTCCGGCTCCAAAATGCTCCTCTTTCCATCTTTTCTTCGGTCTTCCCAAACTTCTGCTTCCTCGTAGTGAATAGCTATATGCTGCTTTTGGTATTCTATTCTCAGTCATCCTTGTCAAGTGTTCTTTCCAGTATCATTATCATTATCATTATTATTATTATTGTTATTATTATTATTATTATTATTTATATTATTATTATTGGAAATTCAATAAAAACTAAGACATTAGACTCCAAACTGTGGCCAGTAACAAAAAAATGGGAATGCCTAATAAACATACTGATATACCGAACATACCAAGAAAAACAGAAGTAGCACATTTTAGGATGACAACGGCCTACGACTGCCTGGCAAAAACACCTTCACGAAATCAATGTGCTGCCTTCGCCGAAATGCATTTTATGCAATCACCCAGATAAAGACATGGACGAAGGTCATCTGAACAACTGTATAGCTGTCAAACATGAAGATTCTAAGACCTCAAAATATTGGAGAGCAAGACTGCCAATGACTTCAGTGTTATATGCAACACATTAGACAACAACAACATAAAAACTAAGAACAAAAACTTATGTCGATGGAAATGGATTTCATAAGGAGAGCAGCAAGATGTTCAAAATAAAAAAAAAAAATACTATCTTACGAGAAATAATGAATACTAGATATTCAATAGTAGATTATATAAGATATGAGCAATTAAATTGGTATGGGCATTTACGACGAATGCAAGAAGAAAGGTTACCCAGAAAAAAAACATTGGAATGGTGTCCACCTGGAAGAAGAAGGAAAGGAAGATCTCCAAACTCGTGGATGCAAGAAATAAGAACTGGAATGAGAACAAGAGGACTGGAGGACATGGAGTGCATGGACAGAGACGAGTGGAGAAGGAAAATAAAACTTTAGGCACAGAAAAATATGTAAACATTAAAAATCTGTATACAAATAAATAAATTATTATTATTATTGTTAAGTTTATCATAAGTAATGCCACGAGTGATTTCCAAATTATCGATAAATTCAAGACTCACGAAGTGAGGAGTGAATTTATATAGATAATTTGGAAATCAAAGGTGGCATTTGTTAGGACTATTTAACGAATAAAATTAAGCTATAAAAAATATTTTTTGAATATAGTTACCGGTGTTTTAAAATATTTATATAGTTAATGTAAACGGCGATGTTTGAAAACAAATTAGAAATGTGAGGTTTATGTATATTCACTGCAACTAGATCATATTATTTATTTGCCAAATAGGATCGCAATATTGTAAGAATGCACTCTAGTGGAGAAATAATGAAACACATCAAACTATTATAATCAACATTATAGGTTAATCATTTATATTTTGAATAAACAACTCAGTAAAATCACTGAATCTGTTCATTATTTGTTATATGCAATGTATTTGTTGGAGAAAAATAATGGTCCACCTGTTCAGAATATTAAAAAAGGAGGAGCTTTCTTTATCACAAAAGCAGGAGCTGATAAAGAGAAATCGATAAAGAGCGAGGTGGAACACGACTGTCATTGGTGTAAAACAGAATTCATTGAAACGTGATTGGTCATTGACTACCATTTGCGACATGAGTTAAATAGTCGTATAATATGCTGTATGTACATGAAATTTACATTACAACTTTTAATGTCATTTTAACTCTTTATAATTAGTATAGTACAGTATATAGACAATCCACACTGTAAACATGTAGGCCTATTTTTATATTTGTGCTGGTTGAGTGGAAGAGAAGGCCTTCCGGCTAACTTTGACAGAATAAACAAAATGTTATTAAATACATTACTAATTTGCAATAAATGTAAGTTACATTGGTTTCAGTATCATTCATTTATATTTATGGTATTTGTTTTTAAAAAGGAAAATTAAATGATATACATTATTTGTACTAGTGTGTCCGCCGTGCTGGCACAGGTGCTAGCATGCCTGCTTCCTGATTAGTGGGATCGGGTTCGATACCCAAAGGGTTGAACATTTTAATTGTTCTATTATTAAATCGATTGCAAAATTTTCAATATCGGGGCAAGGAGAGGTGGTGGTATACAATAGGATGGGCCGAAAAAACTCATTTTTTTATTTCTAAGTTGTAATAGCTCGGAAAAGTTGCGAATTATACAGCTAAAAAAAGAATAATTATAGAAATGAGTTGACATCTTCCGGTCGCGCTAATGCTCTGAAGTTTGTTTCTTTTTTTAATATCAAGTAAGGTATTGCTGATCTTTGCTAAGCACGTCTATGTCTATCTGTGGGATCTGACAATCAATACTCTGGAAGTTATCAAATACCAAAAATGCGTAAAAATATAACTTGTTCGTTATTCCTAGCAACTTTTGGAGCTTATATGCGCGACCGGAAGATAGCAACTGATCTAAACCAAATTAAAACAATGTTTTTAGGCTCTGTTTGAAGACGTTACAAACTATTACGTTACGAAGACGTCTAATTAAAATATTAAAGCAACAATCTCGAAAATGAAGATTTTTTTTTTCATATTTTGTCAAACTTTAGAGCCTTTGCGCGACCGGAAGATGTCAATCGATTTTGATATAATTTTTTTCTTTTCTTTTGTGTATATAATTCGAAATTTTTCGCGCTATTACAACTTCGAAATAGAAAAAAAAATGAGTTTTTTCGGCCCCACCCTAGTATACATTTTTAATCGTTAGATTGTGCACCAGATTCCTAAATTAAATAGTAAACTTGTCCGCAGTACATATGTTGAGAAAGCATGTGGTGGTATTTATAACGATTCTTGCGTCGCGTCGTCCGTCGGATCAGGACGTTAAACATGGCGCCCCCCTTGTGCTTTTCGACAGGATTAGGCACCAGGTTTCACCATCTCGTCTCTCTTCATTATCATCCCTCACACTTCACACTTCACACTTAACTCTACATAAACGCATAAACATGCACTCATCCTACACTCCCCTCAGCACACGACACAATAATTCATAATCTAGGTAAAGTGGTCTGCCGAAGTGGTGCATAAATTGAAAATAAATGACCACATAAACGCGATCTATCCGTCCAGTGTGGAACCCGAAGCACAGGCAGTGCAATGGGCGTTATAACCGCGCGCGCGCACACACGCGCGCACGCGCACACGCACACGCACACGCACACACACACACACACACTTATACTTGTAGCAAATTATAGAACAATTTACATTAATAAAAGAATTATTACTTATTATTTTCATGATACATTAACTTAATGACATCACAAATTTAATTTAGTCAATTAATGATTATTTATTTCTTGTTACATGTTCCCATATTTTTTTCGATGACACGATTGAAGTGTATTACGAGGGGAGGTTGGGAAGTGGTTTTTACAGAATCGAAGTTAAAGCGAGTTTTTTAATTTCCCCGAGAAAATTGGATAAACTTGAGTAAATTTCTGGGCAAAACGCGGAAAATAAGAACAACACTCATTCGTGAATAAATAAATATGTTAGCAAAATGTAATATCATTAATACTCAATAATTATATATAAACTAATTAATGTATGATGTAATTATAGTGTTACCTCATTGTAATATAGCTTTTTTACTTTATTATATATATATATATATATATATATATATATATAGGCCTATACCGGATATATATACCGGTATATATCCTGAACTCGTGTCCAACTCAGGGTCGGGTCGAGGAATGAGATGAGATGAAGCCCCTATATTTATGGAGGTCTGTGAATGACAAGGGTGCCGGCCGACCACTCCTGACGCATCGTCACGGGGGGCGGATGAATGAAATGAAACGAAATGGATGAGATGAGTATTGAGAAATGGTGGAATGAAACTTGTGGCAGGGGAAAACGGGAGAAACCCCGAGAACAACCTGCCCAAGTTCCGTTTCGTCCATCACGAAACCCACATGGAGTGACCGAGACTCGATCTCGGGACCCCAGCGATGAGAGATGAGCGTCTGACCGCTTGAGCCACGGAGCCGCCACTTGTATTATCAAACATTATACGTAACTTAATTAGTGTATAATGCTATTGTATTATTATGTAATTGTAATATTATTGTGTTTTCTTTATGTAATTGTAATGTTATTGTTTTTGTTTGTTTTTCTTTATACTAATTATTACTTTATTGTAACGGATTGTCAACAGCATGTACGGCTTACTGCCTGTGCGACCCATATTTGTAAATAATATTGTAAATATCTTACTTTTTGTCTAATAAAGTCCTACTATTAAATGATAAAAAAAGATTATCAAACATTATTTTATTGATACGGACTATTACAGCACGTATGGATTACTGCCCGTGCGACCCATATTTGTAACATTGCATGTAACTTACTTCCAGTCTAATGAAGTCCTACTACAATTAATATTATTAGAAAAATGAACAGACACTCTCAGGTATAATGAGAAAAAATTGAATAGCGAAAAGAAGCTGATGGGAAATTTGTTTATAGATGGAGAAAAATGAGTAATATTATGCCTTACAGCAAAATAATGTAGCCTGTTTTTTCATCATAACTACAGTGAAAAAATGTAAAGATAAGAAAAGAAGCTGTAAAGTTTAGTATTTCGTATGTTGTTTTTAAAAGGTTGGGGATGAAATACAGATGGTAGAGATAAAACATACAACTGACTGTGGTCACAACCCTTGGGAATGTGGGAGAAAAACAAGAGACGAGGCGCCATGTATAAATATTCAGACATGGATCCAACCAGTACGACTGAGTCCCACATCATCGAGAATCGATAGTCAAAATACAGAATTATGTGAGAATGGTCCAACTTGAGAACGCTTGGAGCGATAAAGTCTCTAAGCTTTTCAGAATTTAATATCCGTGCGATATTTTTACTGAAATATTTCGAATATTAAGGTATTGTTAATGTTGTTTCGGTAAACACATGGCTAGCGTACGCGACTGCCCCGACTAGGACCCAGGTTCGAATCCTGGCATTTCCAGAGAGGTATTGGTGGCGGGTCAAACCGGGATTTTCGGGTTTCCTTCGCGATTCTCCCGTTTCCCTAATTTCATCCAACAAACACTCTCCATTCTCTCTTCCCTTTATGTCTTTTCATTTCTCATTTATTCATTTCACACCACCTTTCACCTCATCCCATTTTAGGAAAAACAGTTTGGTTGACAGAAACAGGTATTGAAAATTTGTGATTGCGGGGATACAGTGGGATATAGCATGGGTGCAGACTCATGAC
The DNA here is from genome assembly GCA_030220185.1 of Diploptera punctata. Classification (NCBI taxonomy): domain Eukaryota; kingdom Metazoa; phylum Arthropoda; class Insecta; order Blattodea; family Blaberidae; genus Diploptera; species Diploptera punctata. Next base: position 728,340 of record JASPKZ010006836.1, on the reverse strand, counting down.
TCCGAGACTTAGCAATTAACAAAAGAGCAGAAGGGGCCAACTGGAGGGTTGCAGTCCCTCCTCGCGCCAAGGGTCCAACCCAAAAATTGCGGTATTGACACGAGAGAAGAACCTGGTGTGCCGGACCCGGAAGACGACTTACAACTCTTCCATAATATTCTGGGATAGCGAAATAGATACTTCACGTAGCGGTGCTCAGAGTAGTCTGTCCGTCTAGTTCTAATAATTTATATATCTTAATATATAAAATTTTCGTGTCGCGTTGTTTGTCCGCGATGGAATCCTAAACTATTGAACCGATTTTAATAAAATTTTGCACACTGTGTGCAGTTTGATCCAACTTGAGACTTAGAGTAGTTTATAACTAAATTTATAGTCGCATTATTTTTTTATTCCAAATTATTTGTTATTATTTAACAAAAAGTTATAATTATCTGTGAGTACCATAAGATTCTAACAGATGGCGGTGTAAGGTAATTTGGTAAGGTAATTGGTTTATTATTTAACAAAGAGAGATCGAGATGGCTGTGCTTTTTGTTGCAACCGTTCAATTGAATTACAAATATTGATTATTTCATAATTTAAGTGTGTTCAGTGTTTATTTTATTTTCAATATTATTAATTTCGTGTGTAAGTATTAGTTTTAAGTAAACTGGCTGAAAGACAGCAACTTAATTAAAATTTTTAACGTATACCTTAGCCACAGCAACGTGTGGCCGGGACTTCTAGTATATATACATATATATATATATTGTTAAGAAAGTAAAATATATAATGCGTTCTTATAGTGAATTTATTTGCATTTCGGAGTTCTTAGATGGTTGAGTGGTGTCAATGTATTTGTGTATATATATATATATATATATATATATACGTGTGTGTGTGTGTGTAGACGGAGAGAGAGAGAGAGAGAGAGAGAGAAGAAGAGAGAGAGAGAGAGAGAGAGAGAGAAGTAGAAGTAGAGAGAGAGAGAGAGAGAGAGAGAAACAGAGAGAGAGAAGTAGAAAGAGAGAGAGAAGTAGAAGGAGAGAGAGAGAGATAAAGAGAGAAATAGAATTATACATAAGGCAATTTTCATCATGTGTTATGTTTACAATCACCGAACGCACCGAAATCTCCAGTCATCCATCCTTAATTCTGTTTCAGAGTTCCCGGTAAATAAATAAATATATATATATATATATATATATATATATAATCTAAATAAAGAATCCTTACTGCTCTGAAGTAAAACGTTCTCATTAAAAGAATTGTATATCTAGAAAAAAATAATTTGCACTGGGAGGCTGCTAGATAATATAGTATCTCGCTAACGTATAAAGTTAGAGGTTTTGGGTTCAAATCTCGGTTCAGGCATTAGTTTTTCTATTCATATAATATTATTACATATATATATATAATATACATAAAATGAGGTATGTTGGTGCTCTTTGTCGCTGTATTAAATTAATATAAATAAATAAATAAATAAATTTATAAATATATATATATATATATATATATATATATATATATATATACTATTTTGGTAAACAGATGAGGGCAGATATAAAACTAAGAATACATAACATCACATCACATCAAAAACTGCTCTAAAATATGGAAGTGAAATTTGGATTTTAAATAAAAAAATCTCATAAATTTAGAGTAAGCCAAATGCGCTTCTTATAATCACTGTTAGGAGTTAATGGACTGATTCACCAGAGAAAAACTTGGAGTATCAAGTTTAAATGAAGATATACGTAGAAATATACCAAGAAGAATGGAAATATAATCTCAGAAGAATGGAAAGAAATGGACATTCAAAATACACATTCCAATATACTCCAACTGGACATAGGGACCAAAGACGACCAAAACATCGGTGGAAAGATGAAGACCATCGTCGTTAGGTTTACCGTCACAGTTCACATGGCCTAAAACGGATTTATTAATTATATACGTATATGTCTACAGATCTAAATTGTGATACGCGTTCTTTCTCTCTCTATTAAATTAAATTAAATTATAATATATACAAACAAAACTTATAAGAATACACAGCGTAAATACATGACAGTTCAAGAAAAAAATAACCTAGTGATTTTGGATCGAGCGGTAACATGATTGTGATATTCATATGAGGGAAGTCCCGGGTTCAAACCCAGATGTCGACTAACCTGAGGACTTTTTTCTTAATTTTTCTCAATAATCAATATATATTGTAGGTTTTCATTGCCAGGACCCATTTCATCAAATTCACCGTTTCATTACATCATTTTAAAAAAGTATTATTAAAAATCACATGATAAACAACAGAAACACAAGTATATTTAATACATCTAAAGCTCCTAAAAGTGACACGACCTTAGGTGTTAACTCCGAAATCCCCTGCTTTACGCGCTGGTGCTCTACGATTAAACCACTTAAGCATATCTTCCTTTCTCTTTAATATCCTATTTCACCGTAAATAACACTGGTCAACACGATTTTTGTCTCATGAGTACCAATAGTTGTACTTAATGCAGTTTTTATCGTGTTTTCAAATATGTATTCGGAATTTCTTCATCACTCACAGTTTTTTTTATTTCAATTTCAATTAATGAATTTAAATAATTCTATTTTTAATAAACGTTTTTTCGTCCATTTGTCCATTGAGCGATGAGCACGGGAACACTTTCATCAGGAGATTTCAGCTATGGAAAAGAGATATCAAGGCAAATGGAATCCTAATATGCTAGCCGATTATTATTGGACCATCAAGAGGGATGCTCCACAAGCGAAATATAGCAGAAAATCGTAATTTGTTACTTTCTAGGTGAGTCCGAATGTTCGAATATTGTGTAGTTACGAATGTAGAAAATATTAATGTGTATGGAATTATGAATGCCTGTCTCTCGGGAATCTTGCGTGATGGAGAAAAACCGACATCATATTTGAATTCAGGAGAAAGGATACTACCGGAATTACATATGTTTCTTTCTGAGAGAGAAAAAAAGTATCTTTTTTGTTGCTCAATGACACTAGGCTTAATAGCGCATTTATATTATGAGAAGCCGTTATGACGTGGCTTCACTGTAACGCCAGCTTATTATGAACTTGATAAGGACATTCTCTTTTTCAAAGAAACCGTTTGGAGGACATATTTAACACAATTAGAAAAAAGGCACCCCATTCATTTTTAGGAACACAGTTTCACAACTTACTTGAGTCTCGTAGATTAAAGAAAGAGGGATTTGTGTTTATTCCGGTAGCGGCGTGCCTAAGTAAGTAAATGACATAAAGCTAGAAATCTTGAGTCCAAATCCCAGCTCAGGTGTAAAATTTTCTCTCTAGTTATATTAAATATATAGAAAGTCCAGACAAATCGGATGATATGAACAAAGTAGCAGAAATATATTTTCTCAAAATTGTCTGAGGTGCTGGGCGCTGCAACACTTTACTTTATATTAACGAACTCACTGGCACTATCGAACCCGTAGGTTCATGACCGTGTGGACGTAAACTCTCAATAAATCCCTATACCGAGCTAATGTTTTCCAATCATTCCCTGTATAATCTACTTCTCACAAAACATGGTTAATGTTATTATCTCACCTCATTCTTGGGCTACCAACTGGGCGCTTTCCTTCTGGTTTTCCTACAAGAAGCTTCCATGCACGTATTTCATTCCCAATTCGTGCCACATTCCTGTCCACCTTAGTCTGTTCTTATTATATCTGACTTCCTATAAAGACGATGTAGTTCACTGTCAGGTAGTATTCTCCATTCACCTGTCTGTTCAATTTTCATTGGCCCAAAAAAAAAATCCTAAGAACTTTATTCTCAAATACTCGTAATCTCCTTTCCTCTCTTAAAGAAAAGATTATGAGTATTTGAGAATATAGCTGTTAGGAAAAATATTGGACCAAAACGGAAAGGAGATTGCGAGTACTTCAGAATAAAGTATGCAATCGGCCTAGGGAGGAAACGCCGAATAATAAACCCGCCATGAAAACGGACTAGCAACCCACTTCAAGATCTATTTTATACATTGCTCGCAGTCCCAAGGATCAAGCCTCGGATCAAAGATGGAAACAAAATAAAACAAACGCTTGGAAAAGGACTATGATTTGGAAGAAATTAGGGACAAATGTCATATTCAAGATATAACCAAATTTATTCTAGACAGACAAAAATATTGGAAAGGTCGTATAGAAATAATGGAAGACAACCGACTTGCAAAAAAGAGCTAAAGAAGATAGACCAATGGACGGAAGAAGATCAAGAGGAAGACCAGCCAAGAGATGGATAGACAGTGAATGCACATCCAATACGTCTTCATCCGAGGAGTGATTTTTGGAAATAAACAAGATGAAAATCCTACAAATTATGATTAAGAAGAAGAAGAAGAAGAGAATAACGTTCTTAAGAAAATTTTTGGACCAAAGAGAGATGAACAGACAGGTGAAGGGAGAAGACTACATACAGTACAATGTTAAATATCTTCTTGTATCTTGTAAGCCCATGTTTCCCTTAACAGAGATAGGCGCTCTCCCCCTACAGGGAAGAATTTTGAACCATACTAATTTAGTTACATTTGTTTTCGTATAAATGTCATTTGAGTGGTCCGTGGTCAGCGTTCCGCCTCATACTGACATCTAGGAAACCAAGGTAGTACTAGGACGGGAAAATTCGGTAAATTTTTCTTAAGGTATTTTCATTCAGGCTTAAGGATCTTTTACGATCCTCAAAATCTTCAGACTCGGGACCCACGGCTTAAAGTCCCTCCCGGAGGACTTGCTCCTTGGATTTTTCCATCCTAAAAAAATCCGTCGACCCCGGCCGGGTTTGAACCCGCGACCCTTGGAACCCGAGGCAAGGAGCAAAAGCACTAGTACACCTACGATATTAAATATTTTGAAAGGATGGGTGGACAAAATGTGATATTTGTGAGGATCGAGTTGTGGATAGAACAAAAAGTGGTTACAAAATCATAAACAAGCAATCATCCATTTTACAAATGTCGTTTGTGTTTTGGGACGAGGATAAAATTAAAACAGTTGTATAATTAGAATGTGTGTGCTGATGGCAGGAGGTTGAGTTGTCAATTTATTCCGGTTGGTCTGATGCACACAACAATCTACATAATGAGACCAGATTAAAGAGGAAACCTCCACAATCACTGATGGGAGAACGTCCATGTGGTCAAGAACTGGGCCTAAAATTTTTGTGTATCGGCTGTGTGATGTAAGTCCACTTTTCCACCCGCGGTTCCAGGTTTCCATTCAGAAATTTATTTATTTACTACAAATTATAGTGATACTGTCCACCGCTGTAGTCTCGAGGTAGCGTGCTGCCTTGTCACGCAGCGGGCCCGGGTTCGATCCCCGGTCGGGACAGTTTTCCTGGGTGAGGTTTTTATCGGGGTTTTTCCTCACCTGTAAGACAAATGTCAGCAGGAAAACTTTAAGGCCCAAACGGTCCCCGAAATCATATGGCCATCATCCTTATCATTATCATCATCATCCTTCACCGGTGTGGAAAGCAACGGGAAGCTATCACACCTACAATTCCATAGTAAAGCTGCAAAGCATAGCATGACAATGCTATGATTGCACTTAAGGATCTGCCCTCGGGCAGAATTACTATGGATAGATGGATAGTGATGCTATTATATAAGAATTGATTACAAAGTAGAAAATTAAATAGTAGTAGCAGTAATAGGACTTTATTAGACTAAAAGTAAGATATATGCAATGTTATTTACAAATATGGGTCGCACGGGCAGTAAGCCGTACGTGCTGTTGACAGTCCGTTACAATAAAGTAATGTTTGGTAATAATATAAAGCAAAACAAAAAGAAAACACAATAATATTACTTAGATAATAATACAACAGCATTATACATTAATTATGTTATGTAGGTTTATTAAGAATTAATGGGATTACATTTTGATAACAACAAAATAAAATAAAAAATACCCTCAACTTGTGTCCATCTCAGGGTCGGATCGAGGGATGAGATGAACTCATATATATATAGAGGGGTCTATGAATGACAAGGATGCCGGTCAACCACTCCTGACGCAACATTACAGTGGAACATGAACAAAATTAAATTAAATGAACGAGATGAGTATGGAGAAGATGGTAGAATGAAATTATGGCAGGGGAAAAACGGAAGAAACCCCTAGAAAAACCGGCCGAAGATCCGTTTCGTCCACCACGAAACCCACTGGAGTGACCGAGACTCGATCTCGGGACCCCAGCGGTGATAGGCGAGCGTCTAACCTCTTATGCTACGGAGCCAATTACAAAGTAGACTGAAACCAAAATTTATAAACTGATTAAAATATTAAAAAAATAAATAGTTGCCATTTTTAAATAACGGGGAATGCTATACAATCAGTTTTTCATACTTAATGAAAGTACAAGAGTCACGTGATTAGAGTGATGTAGTACCTCTATCTTATTTTCAGTTCTCTTAACCGGATTTTGCTACTTTCATTAAAGGTAGATACTCAGTTCTTCATAGAAGGCTCACTGTCTACTGTTTCAGATCCTACCAAAAATTCTATGATAGAATTGAAGCCTGGCCCTTGGAATGCAAGAAAGATACTCTAGGTGTTACATCGAACGAGACGTTAAATAGATTCTAGGAAGCCTATATTAGCTAAAAATAATGGAGCCTAATGTACGTCCTTAATATATCCCGGAAGTTTATTTATTATACAATTAAAACACGTATAATCGATGATTTGCAGCCTAATTTTTTAAATGTTGAAAGGCATAAAACAATTACGGTTTTAAAATTGTGAACATTTGTACTATGATCAAATGTATGACTATATGAAAATAATAATTAAAGCAATCTTGGAATCTGTATAACTAATAGCAATTTTCATTCAATTATTTTTGTGAAATAGGCCCTATGTTTTCATTAGTCGTCAAGACAAATGCAGGATTCGAATTGGTATACACCAAAATATGCTAGACGTGATACTGTCTCATTCTATACCTCAACTTTCTCCATCTTCCTAATCCCCTTCTTGTAGTTATTTTTCATCCGTTCTCGTCTTCAGTTCACGAAATCATGGATGCTGAGTTCTACCTTTTACGTCTCCTTCCGGTGATATCCATTATAAAACCTTCTTTGCCATTCTTTCATGTTCCATCCATTTTTCAGGTACATTCTATTCCAATTTGTTCCGGAGTTTTTGAATTGAGTGAAGTGTCCTCCGATGATGCCCCTTGTAGACAATATAAGGCTTTGCAGACCACAGAGAAAAACAAGACTTGGAAGACCCAAAAACGTTGGAGAGAGCAGATATACATTTTGGAGGCGGAACGGAAAAAAAGGTACAATTCTTGGAGACCATGATGATGCTGATGATGACTATTCCAATTTTATATATTTTATATAACTTACTTACTTACTCACTGGCACTATCGAACCCGTAGGTTCATGGCCGCGCGGACATAAGCACTCCATACATCCCTATCCTGAGCTAATGCTTTCCAATCATTCCCTGTATAATCTACTTCCCTCAAATCAAAGTTAATGTTGTTCTCCCACCTCATTCTTGGTCTACCAACTGGGCGTTTTCCCTCTGGCTTTCCTACAAGAAGCTTCCATGCACGTCTTTCATTCCCCATACGTGCAACATGTCCTGACCATCGCAGTCTACGAGACTTAACTGTTCTTATTATATCTGGCTTCCTATAAAGACCATGTAGTTCATTGTTATGTATATTTTATATAACAGAGTATTTAATCCCCCTTTAATAATTTGTCTACTTTGCGTTTATTTTCTCAAGTCAAGGCATCCAGGTGAAGGTCGTAAATAAATAAGTCACTGGAACTATCGAATCAGTAGGTACATGGCCGCGCAGGCATAAACTCTCCACACATCCCTACCTTGAACTAGTGTTTTCCTATCATCCTTTGTATAATCTACTTCCCTCAAAACATGATTAATATTGTTATCCCACCTCATTCTTTGTCTACAAACTAGGCATTTTCCCTCTGGTTTCCCTACAAGAAACTTCAATGCCCTCTTTAATTCCCCTTTGTGCCATGTGCCCTTCCCATCGCAGTCTACAAGACTTAATTCTGAACAATCGAAATAAATAAATAAATAAATAAATATAGCTTTATTTTACCTGGCAGAGTTAAGGCTTTCTACCACTCAACCAGGTTAGGAAAAAATACAAAAATACTGTTATATCTAAATTAAATAAACAAACTTATAACAAAGTATGGGGCACGCCGTAGCGTAGTGGTTAAGGCACTGAGCTACAAGCCGGAAGGTCGAAGGTTCAAGTCCCGGTGGGGTCAGGATTTTTAAACTGACCAAAACCTTCTGGCGGCACTATATGGCCCTGGGGTCGACTCAGCCTCTAACGGAAATGAGTACCAGACGCTTGTTCTGGGGTAAAGGCGGCGGTCACGCAGGGCTGACAACCCGGCTGACATCAAGTGCTGATTGTCTAGAAGAAGTGGGAGCCTTAACCTCCTGCTACCCCAAGGGCCTCCTGAGGCCTGTAGTGGGACTACTTTACTCTTATTACAAAGTATATCTACAATAAAATTATTATTTACAATACATTTTTATTTCCTTTAGATTTAACGAATGAAATATAAAATGTAGTCTAGAAAATAAAAAAAATGTTAATGACATTGAATTAATTTAGTTCCAGAAAAAATTAAATATTTAACAAGTGTACATATATGTGTGTGTATACGTACGTGTGTGTGTGTGTGTGTATGTGTGTGTGGGTGGGTTTATTAGTCCTGATGCAAAGAGATGATCTCATACATTAAATTCGTCGATTTTCCCCTTTTTCATTTTGTGCGAAAATAAAGAATCAGAGATATTATTTACATGACTTTACTGAGGAGGAAAATATCTTACAAAAAGTATGTCAAGAAAACGTCTAAATTTCAATAGAGGAGAAAAAAGTCTCGCCATCAGTATAAATGCAAACATTTGGAAAAATGATCTTCAAGGGATTATGTATATTTCAAAAGATGGATTTAAAATCCATTTATGAGGAAACCAAACATTCTGTTGTCGGATCAAGGAGTATATACAAAGAAACAGGGAGATTTTATACTCCGTTATAAAGCACCATCGTCCCATGTGTAGGAAAAAAATATTAATACAAATAGATCATACACCACGTAACTCATTCACTTACATTTATAGTTTCCTCTGAAGAGGTGGCAAACATTTTATAATAGTTTTAAAAATAATACAATTCAATACTTGAGCTCATGATCTAGTATCTACATTTTAGGACCCGTTTTCATCGAATGGATATATTGAATCAATTTTACAATATAAAATGGTGAGCGTTGATACAAAAAAATTATCTACTTCTTTAGCATCTACATTATTTTGCTCCAATTTTCTAGGCATCCTATCTATTCATACAGTCTAGGGCGGATGAGTGATTCGTTTAATGCCAGAGAAAAAAAAAAGTCAGGATTGTTTCTGTTATTTATACAGGAATCGTCAACCAAAATATATAATTATTTTCTTCCACACTTCCCGGTCTCTTGCGTGTCTCCTCTTGTCATATTTCTCTTCTTCATATTGTCTTGAATTCCCTTTATCCGCTTTGACTTTGGTCTACCACGTTTTCCCTCTCCAGAGGTATCCATTTCAATACTTCTTTGTTTGTTTCTGTGTCCCTTCTTCTCATTATATGTCCTTACCATCTTAGTTGGATTTCTTCAATCTCTTGTGCAACATCCTTTTCTATATTCATTATTTCTCTTATTGTATTATTTCTTATTTTATCTAACTAAAATTGACATTCCGCCGATCTTTTTAAAAAGTCCATTTCTGTGACTAATAATTTATTTCTGTGTTTTTGCTTCAACGTCCATATAATAAAATACTCTTCACAATATTGTGTTATATAATTTAGTCCTCTTGATTATACGCTTACTCCATAAAATAGAATTCAATATGCCAATAACTTTCTTTGTCTCTATTATAAATAAATAAATAAATAAATAAATAAATAAATAAATAAATAAATAAATGAAAAGTAAATAAATAAAATATTAGAAGTATTTTACTCGATAGAGTGAAGATCGTAAAGTTTTCCGTTTCGCTTCACTTAGGACAAATTACACAGAAACATGACTGCAAATAAATTAATAGCACTTAGGCCACAGTTAAACATAACAGCTTCTCATTTAGGCCCTACTCTTTGTTTTAAACCGTCTAGATTTTGTAGATGAAGGCGGTCTCATAAATATTATACCGTTGGAAATCTGTAAGTTATAACAAACTAAACATTTTAATTCACTAGTACTAACGAATCCATAGTTTCATACCCGCGTGGACATAAGCTCTCCATACATCCCTATCCCTGAGCTACTGTTTTTCAATCATCCCCTTAATAATTACCTTATTCAAATTAGGATTAATGTTATTCTGCCACCTCATTTTTGCCTACCTACTGGGCGTTTTCCCTCTGGTTTTCCTATAAGTTTTTTTAAAGAAATAATCATTTCTAATGACCGGATTTCGCTGATTTTTTAAGATTACATTTCTCGTTATGAATTTACTAGAATGGAATCCCCTCATTTCAGCTTAAAAAGCCAACAAAAAATAACTAGCACCAAGTTGTAAGCACGAGATTTAATCGAAGATGATCTATAAGAATTAGTTTGAAATGTGTGGCCTGTGCTACAGATACCTGTGCTACAGATACCTGTGCTACAGATACCTGTGCTACAGATACCTGTGCTACAGATACCTGTGCTACAGATACCTGTGCTACAGATACCTGTGCTACAGATACCTGTGCTACAGATACCTGTGCTACAGATACCTGTGCTACAGATACCTGTGCTACAGATACCTGTGCTACAGATACCTGTGCTACAGATACCTGTGCTACAGATACCTGTGCTACAGATACCTGTGCTACAGATACCTGTGCTACAGATACCTGTGCTACAGATACCTGTGCTACAGATACCTGTGCTACAGATACCTGTGCTACAGATACCTGTGCTACAGATACCTGTGCTACAGATACCTGTGCTACAGATACCTGTGCTACAGATACCTGTGCTACAGATACCTGTGCTACAGATACCTGTGCTACAGATACCTGTGCTACAGATACCTGTGCTACAGATACCTGTGCTACAGATACCTGTGCTACAGATACCTGTGCTACAGATACCTGTGCTACAGATACCTGTGCTACAGATACCTGTGCTACAGATACCTGTGCTACAGATACCTGTGCTACAGATACCTGTGCTACAGATACCTGTGCTACAGCTACCTGTGCTACAGCTACCTGTGCTACAGATACCTGTGCTACAGATACCTGTGCTACAGATACCTGTGCTACAGATACCTGTGCTACAGATACCTGTGCTACAGATACCTGTGCTACAGATACCTGTGCTACAGATACCTGTGCTACAGATACCTGTGCTACAGATACCTGTGCTACAGATACCTGTGCTACAGATACCTGTGCTACAGATACCTGTGCTACAGATACCTGTGCTACAGATACCTGTGCTACAGATACCTGTGCTACAGATACCTGTGCTACAGATACCTGTGCTACAGATACCTGTGCTACAGATACCTGTGCTACAGATACCTGTGCTACAGATACCTGTGCTACAGATACCTGTGCTACAGATACCTGTGCTACAGATACCTGTGCTACAGATACCTGTGCTAAAAAACCCATCTTATTTTTGTTAATTATAATTACCAGCAGCTGCCTTTATTAAACCTCCAGAATTTGCTTTCAGAACAGCCTGTATTTAGTGACCACGCTCTCCAAACCTAACTCGGAATCCTATATTAATACTTCTTTATAAATAATAATTCATAATATGCTGCAAGCTGCGAGATCGCAGGTTCGATTCCAGTTGGGATCAGGATTTTTACACTGCCCTAAAATTTTTGGCAGCATCATGACCCTTGGGTCTACTCGGCCTCTAACAGAAATGAGTACAATGGACCTATGTTCTGCGGATAAAAGTAACCTTAAGCAAAGCAGATATCTCATACAGGCTTTCTAAAAAGTTAGACCCTTGACCTACCACTACTCCAAGGATCTCCTAAGGGATAATTGTACTTAACTCTTAATAATACCATATTATTTTTTACCAATTCCACCAGATTGTCTTTATGACAATTAAGGTATTCTCTCCTAACATGGCGCAACTGGACCTACTTAATACGTTGGGGCGCCTGGAAGACAGATTTACGTTACCCCATTGATATGATAGGTGATGAATGGTAATGAAGCACCAGGAGAGTCCTTAAACCTAAACTTAATCTAAATACAGATCATGAGCGATAGGAATAATTTCCGATTGAGGGTCTTTCCACTTTTCAGCGGTTGCCCTTTTACCAGCCGGCTGCTGGCCCTTCACATCCACATGTGTCAATCACAGAGGTAGATGATCAACAGCCAGTGTAGGGGTGACATGTGGTTAGCATGTCGAGTCCCCCAGCCGTTATAGCTGGTTCCTCAACCTGGAGCCGCTACTTATTGTAGCTACCCAATTGCCTCACGATGCTGGGTGGGCACCGGTCCCATACTGGCCGAAATACCATGAGAAAATTTCTTCCCCCATGGAGACTCGAACCAGCGCAAGTCCCGTAGCTCTGTGCCAAGGCTTCCTACCTTAACCGCTCGGCTACGGGACAGGAATAATTTACTTTAAGAAAAAAAGCCTGTGATCTGACCGTACATCGAATCCGAGACCCCATGAACTGTAGTCAGAAGCTCTGACCACTTTTTTATCTTATTATTTTAATGTATTCTGATCATCTCACACTTCAAATTTAACTGCTTAAAAATGTGTCCTGAACAAAACAGCTGATATTGTTTTTCATTACATCTTATTCTGAATTACCCATTGTCTTGCACTGAATATAATACACCGTGTCCCAAAATGATGGACGGGGTTTTAAGTAATTGGTGTAGCTTTACAAACGAAATTGGATGCGTGAGTATTTGCTAGAATGAAACAAAAACTGTGAAAGTTTCATATTCTGTATGCAGTAATTTGCTCCTTGTCATTATTACATCACAGCGTTTTATTTGTAAAAATGGCGATTCCTGTATAGAAGTCATTCTGTGTGTTGGGATTTGCGAGGTCTGGTTCCATTGTTGCAGTGCAGCGAGCTTTTCGACGGCAATTTGTAATTGATCCTCCGACAGACAAGAGTATCCGTCGATAGTATATACAGTTAGAATGTATATGCAAAAGGAAAAGTCCTAGAACATCAAATAAAATAATCGAGAATGTCAGAGCATGCCATGGTTTATTCCCGATGACCTCCACGGTCTCCCGATCTCACACCTTGTGATTTCTTCCTGTGGAGGTATGTAAAGGACCATCTGTACGTACCACCACTTCCCGTCGATCTTTTAGACTTGAAAAGAAGGATGTTGATTCCATTACTCTGACCACGGTTTGGGAGGAATTCGACTCTCGGCTAGATGTGTGTCGTGTAACGAAAGGTGCTCACATCGAAAACTCATAAAGTGTGTTATGAAACTCTAAGAGTTTCTCTTTAATCCCATGTAAGGTTTGTACTTATATATATATATGATGTAAGGGAAATTAAACAACTAAAGTCCATAATTTTGGAACACAATGTATATTTCTTCTACAACAATCTGATAAATGTACTTGTAGAAATCTGATCAATTAAAATAGACCCTTATCCAGTAACCTGCAATTACATGAATTGCAAAATATGATATTTGATATTTCAGCTGCCCATAGCAGCTAAATAAACAGACTATTAAAACGTATTTCAGTAGTTGATGGTCATAACAAAGCAATAGTTATGGCTTCACATTTTACTGTTGTCGAAACTGTTATTAAACTGTTTGCGCTTACTGAATCGTCAATCTCTGATGTAGTTGTTAACACTGCTATTATAGCAGCTATAAACGCTGAATTATATTCTCTCTACAAGCCTTAAACCTCACCCTTCCAAATCAACAAGCAATAACAAAATCATGCAAGTCTTCCCAAGATTTTAAAAACGAATTCCTTCTTTCGTGGACCGCCTTGAAGGATATTAAATTCCACGCGCGTCGTAAGTTAAATTAATGCACTCAAACAGTCATTACTGAAAACGTAAATAGTGTATGATTTGTTATTTCTTTCTTACTTTTCCAGTTTTATATGCTCTTTTACGTTCCCTACGCCACACGAGCACATAGTTGAACAAGCTGTCAGGAAAGAATTTTAAATTCTGGATCACATAAAAAGTATCTCCACCACACAAGGATATGGAGGACCTTCCGAATGAGTGATCTGCTCAATGTCAGGACCACCTTCAAGACAACTCGAATATTTAAGACAAGACATAATTCACTTATACATTTATATTATACAAAGTTAATGTGCTATGGGTGATTATGATGGTGTTCGGGGACTATTTGAGCCTTAAAGTTTTCCGAGTTCGTCTTACGGTGTCCCGACCGGGGATCGAATCCGATTTTTTTCCCTCTTCATATTTCTTTCTTTTTTATATTTTTTTAAACCCATGACCGATTTTTACACAAATTAAATTAAAGTGATTAAATGAAATAAACATTTATTATTATCGTTATCATTTATAAAAGGACAATTGATTACAATATAGGCGTTCATTTTATCGCAAATATACCAAAGTTCAATCCCTGGTTTTAACATGCTTCTTGTTGTTTCTTGGAAGAAAACTTTTCCTCACTTGTAAGACAAATGTCAGAAAACTTTTAAGCTCACACAACCCCCATCATAAACAGCCGTGTTGTGTTCACCTCGTTTAGTATGAATGTACTTGTGAACTGTTTGAGTAGTCTTAATTGTCCGTGTTGTCTAGGATGTACCCCGGCATTGACCTGTATCCTGATACAGGGAGGTCCACCACGTGTTGTGGGGTCAGAAAGTTAGGTATGTGATCCAGAATTAAAAATTATTTTCCAATACATCGTATTCCCTTTAAGGTTAGGGAGGGTCTTTATAGTAACCGGTATCTAAAACTGGAGAAGGTACACTATGGCAACAAGGAGAATGCGGAGAAATATATACGTATATAGATATATAAAACAATAAATAGAAGTAAAACAATAAAAAATAGATAATATAGAGATAAAAAATCAAATTTGGTAATTGTACATTAGATTCGAAAAATGGTAGAATTACAATGTAGTTGAAATGACAATTATAATTATATAAGGGGAAAATCAAGAACCGGAGTTTGGAGAATGACCATATAAATGGTTTTTCAAGATGGAGATAGATCTCTCGAAACTCAAGAAAGTTCGAATGTAGATTTTCTTAATATAAGCTTAGATTAGTTATTTAGGGTTAGAATACTTAGGGTTGTTGTAATCATTATACACTAGAAATAAAATAGCTAAAATAAAGAATCCATTTATTTATGTTCGAAAACACGTATGCCTTTATAACTAATACATCCACATACTAACGCTCGGCTAGAACCTCATGCTACCAAAAATCCATGTCCCAAAGGTCCTTTTAAACCCTAAGAAAGCCCGTCAATTCGTAATACTTATCATAACTAACTAACTCACTGGCACTATCGAACCCGTAGTTCATGGCCTCCATACATCCCTATCCTGAGCCAATGTTTTCCAATCATTCCCTGAATAATCTACTTATAACTTATAAAGTATATTATTTATAATATTAATAAAATATATTAAATATGTGTTAATTAGATTGTCTTTTGCTACTGGCTAATTTTATTTTGTTGAAACAGGACCAATCAAAGAGTCTCTTTCTTCATTTAACACTAGCTAATACTTGACGTGCACTGCTACGCCTAAATAAGTGGCATGTAATTTAATGTTTAGTTGAATAAGTAAAAATAAAATAATTATAAATTTATATCAAAATTATTTTCGGACACCCCATGTTCATTACCTGGCGTTGCGCTCTTTCTTTAGCTCCGGCCCTATAGTACGTACGGTAATATGTTATATACGTTAATTGTCATAAGTAATTCCACGAGTGATTTCCAATTTATCTAGATAATTTGGAAATCAAGAGTGGCATTTGTTAGGACTATTTAACGAATAAAATTATGCTGTTTACTCACAAATCATTATTTAAATATAGTTATTTTGAAATATTTACATATTTCATGTAAAAGGCGATGTTTGAAAACAAATGAGAAACATTTGTTATGCTTCATTTGTTCATCACTGCAACCAGATTATATTATTTATTGCCAAATACAATCGTAATATTGTAAGAACAGAAAATTATTGTAAGTGGAGAAAAAATGAAACACATTATTACAGGTTATTAATTAATTTCTGATGTCCTACCATGTAAATATGTCAACTATATTTTTCTGCAACGTTAATTCCTGGGAAGTAATGCGTTTAAGAAAGTGCAAACAGTGATTTTTTATGGTATAATCAATTGCTACGAACGTTTTTCTATTATCTCGCAAAACTAATCTGGTTACATTTGTGCACTATACACTATATACAATTTGGGAGCCACTTGATAAAATTAAGGTGATAAAATCGAGGGGAAAAAGACTGTAATAGGTTGTAAATAAAAAATAATTGATATGTGATTGGTTATTGACTGCCATTTGGGACATGAGTTAAATAGTCGCAGAAACATTCTATAGTGATCGGAAAAAAACCCATTCAAATCGGTCATGTAGTTTTTTGATTCCATAAAGGACCGACGGACAGACAAATAAACAGACTCACACTTTATTTTATATATAGACATATTACATTTAAATGTATGTCAGATGGTGAGCGGTTTGATAGCTGTGTTAGCAAGGACAAGGAGGATTATATAAGAAAGATCTAATGTTACCATAGGCTACCCTGTTATCATCGCTGTAAGTTTATCGTAAGTAATGCCACGAGTGATTTCCAATTTATCTAGAGAATTTGGAAATCAAGAATGGCATTTGTTAGGACTATTTAACGAATAAAATTAAGCTGTTTACTCACAGATCATTATTTAACTATAGTTATTTGAAAATATTTATATATTTAATGTAAACAGCGATGTTTGAAAACAAATGAGAAGCGATAGGTACGCTTCATCTGCTTCTTTTGTTTATCACTGCACCAGATCATACTATTTATTGCCAAAGTAACGCAATATTGTAAGAATGCTCTCTAGGGGAGAAAAAATGAAACACATCAAACTGTATATTAATTCATTTCTGATGTATGATGTAAATATGACAATTATATTTTTCTGGATTATTACCTGGGAAAAAAATACATTTAAGAAAGTGCAAACAGTGGTTTCTTTTTTTGGTGGTATAATAAATTGCTACAAATGTTTTTAAAATAACTCCTGCAAGCGTTATGTGTTGACATCTATGCACTATATATACAATCTGGTAGCCGTATATGTTATAGGCTCAATCACTGCAAAATAATGGTCAGACCTGGTCAGAATTTTAAAAAGGAAGAGCTTTCTTTAATATGGTAATTATAACACTGATAAATATTTCGTGAAACACGACTCTGATTGGTTGTAAAACAGAAATCATTAAAAGGTGATTGGCCATTGACTCCCATTTGGGGCATGAGTTAAATAGTCGTGTTAACTTGTGTAACAGGAATAATAAGACACCCTGAACGTTTGAATTATCACTTTTTGTATTTGCTTCAGTGCTTGTGCTACAAAGTGCTTCAGCGAAAGTGAAGTGAAGAAGAAGCAAACGGTGAATATAGTAACAAATTGTGTTAATAACATATGTTTATAAATTTACCATACCGTATGCCGAAGTTCGGAGTACCTTGGTTCGGTGCCTTCGTTTCCCCGACCTCTTGAACATCTCCAACTTTCGATCTGTTTGATGCAGACACATCATCAATAAATTATCTTTTTTATAATTACATAATTCCTGTAATACATTACTGGACCAATTGGCGAAGCAAATTAGTATATGCACCTAAATTATTTGAAATAAAAAATACTTCCGCGTTCTTCTCTATGTTTGTTTATAAATGATTCATATTTTTGTGAAGTGAAGTACTAAACCGTCTCCTCGTGTCCGACGTAAAGCCAGATCGAGGGATGGGATGAAAATGTAGCCTCTAGTATTGAAGATCTGTGACATGCACGGATGCCGGCTGACCATGCCTGTCGCAACATCATAGGAGCAGATGAAATAAAGTAAAACAAAATGGATAAGTATGGAGAAATGGTGGAATGAAATTTTTACTGGGAAAAAGGGATAAACCCCGAGAAAAACCTGCCCTAGTTCCCATTTGTCCACGACAAAACACACAAGGAGTGTGCCAAGAAGCGAATTTGGGACCCAGAGGTGGAGGGTGAGTACGCCATGGAGCCGGAAATGTTTTTGTGCATGTTTAAAAAATGTGCTAATGTTTAAATATTACACTTTGTATACGCAATGTATATTATACATAATGTGGCATATTATAGTCCTACAAAATTTATCATAGCTATTAAATAAAAACATCGACGTTTCTTAATGGATGGATAATATATACGTATACGATTGGCCTGCAATGTACCTATTTTATATTAAGCTATATGTAATTTAAGGTATTAAGTAATAGGTAATTTAATAACTTTATTTTTATACATGGATTTAATGTTGAATGTAATGTTCCATTAATGATCTGTACATTAAATAAGTTATGCATTATACTGAATAAATATAATGCAAAACATCGGTAGATGCCCTTGTAATGCAATTTCGAAATTTATGCGCATATCAAATAATGAAAACAAAGCTGCACGTTCATTCATTTGTTTCAGTTATTTTACAGCTAAACGTAACACGGTTTCCATAGAGATGAGTTTGTTATATAATTTAAATATTATATATTCCTACTAGCTGGCCCGGCGGACGTCGTGTCGCCTTTAAATATTTTTACGTTAATTTTTCCGATGTTTTAATAGCTATCTGCTATTCGTGGCGGAAACAAATCCAACAAATCAAAGATCATAAAAATCGGTCCTGCCGTTATTGAGTTATAAATAGTGTAACTAATCTGACTTTGTTTTATATATATATATATATATATATATATATATATATATATATATATATAAGTTCCGGCCACGCGTTGCTGTGGCTAAGGTATACGTTACATTATGTTGTAGTAAACTAAGTGAGAAATCTAAATCAGAAAGTTTTTGTTTTACACAATTTTTACGTTAACTATACCCGGTATAAATATGGGTGGTGGTTTATGTGGAAGTGGTTTGGTTGATTGAGGTGTGAATTTATGTTGTCTGGCATTCTCAGTCTAATCCATAAGTGTATCCATCAGGATTATCTACATTTAGTGATGGAATATTTTGAGGGAGGCTTGCTTGATGTCATTATAATTTCGTTTTTTTCTACGAACTTGTTGGCAGTTTGGATTCTCCTCATCATCAAGAAGTCTCTGTATATTAATATCATCTTGTAATCTATTATAGTCTTGTTTTTAATTTAATTGAGACATGGAGCTTGTTTCGGTAATATTAGGCAGATTTACTATAACTAACAAGACTTACTTACAGTTCTGCTACGCCGTTCCTTAGGACCTCTCATATGATTTTTAAATTGACCTTCTTCTTAAATGTAAGATTTATGTCACATAGGCCTATACCAATTTCAGGAAAGTCACTTGCTCTCTTATCATTAATGGTCTCTAGAACTTATTCGCCATAATTGTTCAATGTTCGCTTCTCGGTCCAGTTAAATTTAAATTAAGTTGCTGTCTTTCAAGCCAGATTGCTTAAAACTAATACTTAGACACCACATTAATATTATTATCAATATATTGAAAATAAAATAAACACTGAACACACTTAAATTATGAAATAATCAATATTTGTAATTCAATTGAAATTCGCGGTTGTAACAAAAAGCACAGCCACCTGGTTAAATAATAAACCAATTACCTTACACGACCATCTGTTAGAATCGTATGGAACTCATAGATAATTATAACTCTTTGTTAAATAATAAACAAATAATTTGCAATAAAAATAATGCGACTATAAATTTAGTTATAAACAACCGTAGGTCTCAAGTTCGATCAAACAGCACACAGTGTGCAAAATTTTATTAAAATCGGTTCAGTAGTTTAGGATTCCATCGCGGACAAACAACGTGACACGTAGTTTTTATATATTAAGAAGATATCGATTCTTTTGGTGTCTACCTCCTTTAAACTATTTTGTAATTTCATTATATGTAAAGTTACCTTTTTGGCAAATAATTGCTACATAAAGTGGAGTATTGTATTGTTGTGAATTTTTGTTAATAAGTTAAACACGGTGTGCTGTACAGTGTATGTATCTTCTTAACTATTATACGCGGAATAATAACAATATATTTAAATAAATGTAAATTTAGCAAAACTCAAAATAGTTATGAGGTGGTATCAGTGAATATGTTCAATACTCTTTCAGATGTTATAAAGAATCTTCCTGTTTCAATATTTAAGCCAACAGTTAAATCAGTGTTGAATTAGAACCCTGTTTACAATGTTCACGAATATTATTTAGCATTATTAATATTTAGCATTGACTGGTTGAGATACCATAGAAATTAACATTACTGATTGACGTTGTCATACGTTATATTATGTTCTTGACAATAAAAATCTACCTACCTACTTATCTACCTATAATAACCTACTGAACTACATAATGAAAACATAATTATTCGTAGGAGTTTATGACATTAAATATACTGTAATTTAACCTTTCCTAACTTACTCCAACTCCATGGCGCGACAGGCCTAGAAGGCACTTGTCCTATCAGCCGGCTGCTGGTTTCGCTCCACAT
Source organism: Diploptera punctata (assembly GCA_030220185.1). Lineage (NCBI taxonomy): Eukaryota > Metazoa > Arthropoda > Insecta > Blattodea > Blaberidae > Diploptera > Diploptera punctata. The sequence continues at coordinate 707,542 of JASPKZ010006836.1, read as the reverse complement.
ATGTTAATAACAGAGGTGGGGACGATCATCTGGCCAGTATCGGTTGACATGCAGCCAGCATATCGGGTAACTCAATCGTTACACCTGATTTTCTCAAACATAGAGCATACTTATTGTAGCAACCCAAATTTCTCACGATGCATCGTGTTAATGAGTGGAGACAGGCCCCTTACTGGCCGAAATTCCATTAGAAAATTTCTTCCCTGAAAGGGACACTAACCAGCGCAAGTCCCCATAGCTCTACACCAAGGCATCGTGCCTTAAATCGTTCTGATATGGCGCTTTTATAACTTACAAATATACATAATTTATTTGAAATTCCTTCTGCAGGGAAGAAAAGCACAAATTAATTTAATATTTTGGTTTGAAATGTTAATAATAAAATTATATATGTTAATGAGGAGTGATATCTTGTAACAATACTGAACTACAATATTTACAATTAAATGTATATAACAACATCACAGAATACAAACTAATATTATCTTATGAAAAAAAAACAAAAAACAAAAAACAAAAAAAAAGAGTAACAATGTTAAATAAATGTTCATCGTTTGTTTTTAAAACAACTCTTAATCCTAAGGGGATTCAACATTTCTAAAACTCACAAGCGAGTAGTAATATAATAAAAATATAGTTTTAGTAACAACAGTTACCTAGGAACATACTATTACGAGAGCCACCTTTATTTTTATACTGAAAATATAAAATGAAAAATAAAACATGAAATGCGTAAGAGAATAAGACGTTGTATGCAACAGGTGATTAAATTCCTGGTAGATACAATTCTGTTTTAATCCGTTGCTAAGCATAAATACAAATTATTTAACATTAAAATTGTATAATGTTAAATAAATGAATTTATCATATTCTGTATATATATATATATATATATATATATATATATACACACACATTTAAATACAATGCTTGGAAAAGAATTATGAAAACATAATATTCTAATAAGGCGCACTAAGTAATACATAATTAATTACTTTATTTGTTCATAAGGCGTGTAAATATTGTTTTCTATGAAATAGAATTGGAAATAAAGTAAATTTAAAAATGCACACTCTCCTTATAATTTTATAATATAAAGGAATACATAAAAATAAACTAATTTAAGCATTAGAAAGTATTAAATTATTGTGTAAAATATGTTAAAAACTGAAAACAAAATAAATAATTAGTCATAAAATGAGTTTAAATTCAATCAGTGCATATTAATTAATTAAACATAATCATGCTATAAAACATTGAAAATAATGTTTGGACATGCTGTATAAATGAACTACACATAAAATACTTCAACACATAAAATAACCTCAACTAATTAATTACATATTGCAGGGGATTCATATGTACAAACACATATACATCTACTTTATGTTCAAATTAAGGAAAATATTAAAATACGTGCAATTAATGTGCCAGAAATTAAGGGCGGTGAAAATTTAAAAACTATTTTAAACAAAAATAACGTAATTATTATTAAAATTATAAGAAGCTTAAATTAGACAGATTATAAGGCGAGTGAATTCAACTCATTAAAATTAGCCTATAATTAACTTTACTTTTTATCGCTGGTTTAAAAATTTTGCCTATTATCTATTCATAATATTAAATAATTTTATAACATATTTAATTAATCAATGGGGACAGTAGGACTGAATTGTTTGAAGTTCAATATCATGGAAATGTGTATTTTGAACCTTTCAAATAAGTCTATAATATTGAATATCAATTAATACTATATTTCTGAGAAACCAATATTTTTTAATTACCCTATAGTCTAAGAACGAGATATTCGATTTATTTAATTTTCATTAATTCTGGACATGTGACATAGTGATACTGCAAGTTGGTGATATACAGAGTGTTCCAAATTTATGTATACACTTTTTGAAACGTTATTTCTCAGCAACGAAATGAGACAGAAATACAATTTTTATTGTGTATGATCCACAATGCACTTGAAAAGCATAGCAATACGTTCATCGATCTTCACGTCTTTATAAACAATAATGGCGGTGAGATTATCATTCGATGAACGTAAGTGGATACCGAAGTGTTATTGGAAAGTGGAGAATGTTGTTGAAGTGCAACGACGTTGGATGGTTGAATTTGGGACACCAATACCAACAAGGGTAACAATAACAAGAATCCGAGACAAGTTTGAAGACGATGGAACGGTGCAAGATGTGTTGAAAGGTCGGTGCGGAAGAAAGAGACGTTTGACTGATAACGAGAGTACTGTTGCAGTCATACATCGTCTTCAAACTTGTCTCGGATTCTTGTTATTGTTACCCTTGTTGGTATTGGTGTCCCAAATTCAACCATCCAACGTCGTTGCACTTCAACAACATTCTCCACTTTCCAATAACACTTCAGTATCCACTTAAGTTCATCGAATGATAATCTCGCCGCCATTGTTGTTTATAAATACGTGAAGATCGATGAACGTATTGCTATGCTTTTCCAGTGACTTGTGAATCATACACAACAAAAATTGTATTTCTGTCTAATTTCTTTGCTGAGAAATAACGTTTCAAAAAGTGTATACACCAATTTGGGACACTGTGTACATAAGGAAAACATCCAATGTAACTTTTACCCTAGGAATTAAATTGAGGACATCAGCTTTTCTGGATATTAGATCTTGATTCACAACATCAATGAATTCATTTTGAATCAAATAATTAATTAGTTACATTTATCAAAATATTATACTAAATACAATTTAAGTAAATTCATTGGCTGTATATTTAAATTGACATGAACTCTCAAGGCGACATTGTGTTTTAAAATTAGCTAATTTAGACTTTTGGCTCTAAATATTTTTTTGAGATATTATGAACTGAAAATACCATGCATTTTATATTTTACTGTTAAAACATGTTGAATAAATTCATTATTTTGGTCTAAATAAATATATTTAGTAAATTCTTTTTTCAAATTAAAATTATAAATGTTTATTGCTTACAATTTATAGGTAATTACAGGTTTTAATACTCATTGCCCAGAGCATACATATTCATGAGTAACTGTGAATATTTTGTATAACTGTAGGCTTTCACGGCCGGCGTCTTGATCCCTATTAGGTTCGTCTTCCGGGCATATAGGCCGTGGTCCAGTCGTTCTTCTACTCGACGTTTCGTCTACTGCTGCGGTAGACATCATCAGGAGATACTGCGTGCTCTCTGTGAACTCCTCAACAGTCGGCTGCAGACTGGCTGGTCGTTGGAAACTTCCTCCCTATTTATAGGCACGTTTCCAACGACCAGCCAGTCTGCAGCCGACTGTTGAGGAGTTCACAGAGAGCACGCAGTATCTCCTGATGATGTCTACCGCAGCAGTAGACGAAACATCGAGTAGAAGAACGACTGGACCACGGCCTATATGCCCGGAAGACGAACCTAATAGGGATGTAAATATTTTCATTACACTTAATACATATATGGGAGATATGTGTCATTTTGTATCTTCAAGAACGTTTAAAAAAACAGAAAATATATTTTTAAATGGACTTGCCATTATCCTAAGAAGCACAGTGCTCTAAAACTGAAATAGACGATTTTGCGAACCGAATATCATCTTTCATTAAAAAAATCCATTTGTTTCGACTTCCATATAAATAACTCAGTCCTAGTGTCCGTTAATTGAATGAAAACAATTTATTGAACCTTTATTAGTTTGACCTTAAATAATTACTTAATTGCATTAAGTAGCATAACAAATGCTCTTAGAATTTACCGACCCATTCCTTCATTAAGTTACCTTTTTTTATCATTTGTCCGGATGTCGTCCTTTACATACTTTTTTTTTTAATTTTCGAAATATTGTTGTGCTTCCTTAAAAATTGGTTCTGGAATTGATATGTTGGTACATATCCCTTACCAACGTCTCAGTTCCAATCAGTTCTGAAGAAGGCCACAACAAGTAGCGGAAATCAGAGAAAAAAACTATATGTAATTGGCTGCACTCGGACAAACTAAAAAAGTTAATGTCACGTAACAGTTTTAATGTTATTAATACTGGATATTTACTAGTAAATTTATTAAAAATATATCCTAAAATCTGCAACAATAAGAATATGATATATCATTACATAATAAATCTGTAATTAAGACTAATAATCTAAAATAAAGGTAACAGTCGATAAATAATATTTAACGTATAATACGAATATTAAATTTAGATAATAATATTAATAATCACATATTTATGTTATACGTATCAAGACAAGTAATTAAATATCACACTTTTCAAAATAATTCGTAATTCTGAATTTATAGACCACAGACCACCATAAACAAGTTTAAATTTTACTATTGATAAACTTAAGAAAATGTGTAGCTACTATTTACAAGACTGTTCAATTCTAACTTATATCTAAGCTAATTTACATTTACCAGGAAGGAAGTATAGTTTTTCTTGTTAAAATTATTCTAGAGCAAAAAATGTAAGCTGTTCCAGAATTATAACAAATATTTCAAGGTTAGAAATACAATTTAAAAATGATCACGCTAATTTCAAAGAAGTGTTATTCTAATAAAACGCCGGGAATAATAATTGATAACAATATATATTCAATTAATGTACATGAAATGTCTTCAAAATGTTTCATTCCTGTTTTTCTAGACCGAAAAATTCTAAATACAGCACACAAAACGTATTTTTAAAATTATGCGATACATTACTAAGAAAAATTGTTTTTCGTTAAATGTATGGACGCCATTGAAACAGTTCAGTAGCAGGGAAATTATCGGCGAGATATTTCCATTTGTATCACCATGCTTAATAGAAGGTTAATCTGTGACGTGCTAGCCCCTAATAGAGTAATGCCATGGCGTAGAATTGAAAACACTTCTTTAACCTCAAGCCTCCTATCCAAAAAAATACGTGTATGGATACTTCCACAATCTGCGAAATCTATAAGTAGGCCTACAGTATGCATTCTGGAACACACTACTTTGTTTCACCATACATTCAGTTTTATACTTTGCAGTACATGAATCATTATACACGAATATGGCTCATTTTAGGCCAAACCTTCCATGATATATTTTAAATAGTTATGTATAAAATTTTCTTAAAAACTAATTAAAATTAAAGATGAACGTCTGATTTATCACATTTGTTCAAAGTTGAAAAATTGGAGATATTTTAGTAGGGCTAATTAATATTCCAGAAAATATATATATCTGTACAATTAATAATGACGAAATATAAACCAACACTATTGTGGTTTTCATCAGAAATTTAAATTAGTTTAATGGATTCATGTGCTAATTTATCATAAATATTTTTAAGGATAAAAATTCAGTCTTAACATGAATATGAAACATCCAAAATTCATTTATTTATTTTTTTGGCAGAACACACGACAAGGAGAGCTAAAATTAAAATTATATATGTACTATTATAGAAGTTCATATCATTAATCATAATAATGGTAGAAACATTAAATATATGAATGACTGGGAATTTTAAATTAAATTAATTAAACAAGTACAAATAAAACTCCTTCTGAATTAAGATTTACATCTGTGACCTACTTCACTTTTAATTTGTAGGAGATGACTTGATATTGAATTTAAAGCAAGTATTAAGAATTCAAATGTCAAAATACAAGGTATTCAAGAAATATGTTAGTTCTGTAATAAGGATTATATATATTGATATGTGTACTTGCGCTACTGTATTTCATTAAAAAATATCTCTCGAATATCATAAATAAAATTCTCCCTCAAAAATCGACGAGTGAAACATTTTGAGGAAAATTAGTGTGTTTTGAAAATATACTAGTAGGTATAAAGACATCTTGTTATAGTGAGCAACATTTATTAGCACAAATGCTGGTTTTTAGGTAACGTGATTTAGAATATATTTCTTTTATTGAAATCATGGTTACCACATTGCTAGTTATTCCTTGTTTGCGTGCTATTTATATTCATGTAATTACGCACCCGGGGATATTTTGGTACACATACTTTCAAGGGACAGTGTGCCTTTATCCGAGTATTATACAGGGTGTATAAAATGATGTCGCAAACTTACATGGTTGAACGTACACGATAATAGAAGCAACAATGCCCCAGTAAACATGGGTCTGCAAACGAGCCGTTTGCGAGATAATTACGAATGTATGGTTACAAGTCGCCACTGACTTCATTGTAAACATCGTCCTAGTTAGTACAAATTAATTTGAATTTAGACTTTACTATTAATTTTTCATCTCATTTAGTTCACATTTCACACTTCACTTCACTTATGGGTTACCTGTTAAAGGAGGTGTTTGAAGTGTCTTCCTTGCATCTGGATGCAATACTGTGCTCGTCTCTGCAATGAATGTCGAATTCTTTCAAAAACCCCTGGATCATTTCTGAATTCTTGACAAGCATGTACAACTGTCTGCTCCAGTTCTTCAACCGTATTAACGAGTGTGCTGTACACTTCGCTTTTGAGGTGACCCCAGACATAAAAATCCAAAGGATTTAGATCAGATGATCTTGGAGGCCAAGGTACAGATCTGCCTCGACCTATCCATCTTTGGCCGTATCTGCACGTTAGATGCCGTCTCACAGCAGCAGCAAAATGTGCCGGAGCTCCATCATGCATGTACTACAAACTCCAACGTTGCTGAAGGGGAACATCCTCAAGCAATCCTGGAAGATGATGCCGCAGAAACCTAAGGTACCTCCTCCGTCCATTAAGTTTTCATGGAAGAATGTGTAGCCCAATGAGATGATCACCTAGTACCCCCTAACCACCACATTCAGTGAGAAACGGTGCTGATGTGGTGACTCATGAACAGCATGTGGGTTTAGTTCACACCACAAAATGTGTATTATGATAATTAAAACACCATTGTGGGTGAATCCTGCTTCGTCTGTAAATAAAATGTTACATGCGAAACGAGGGTTGACTACAGTCTGTTGTTGCATCCACTGACAAAACATCACTCTAGGAACAAAGTCCCCATCATTGAGCCATTGAACTCGTTGGAGGTGGTAAGGGTACAGTAAATTGCGCCGTAAAGTTCTCCATACACTACTGTGGCTTAGTACAGGCACTTGTGTGGCAATTCTTCTCGTCGAGGTTCCTGGAGAGAGCTGTACTGCTTCCAACACCATATCCTCAACCTCAGGCGTAATGCGAGCAGGCCTACCTAATGCTCTGCCATGTGCAAAACCCCCATTTTCTCTCAGGCACTGATGGACCCTTGTAAATGTACGACTTTCGGGGTGTCTTCGATCAGGATATGTTTCTTGGTACAAGCGTGCAGCCTCCCATTCATTGCCATTAGCCCTACCGTACATGAAATGCATATCCGCATACTCTTCGTTAATGTAAGGTTCCATTGTAACTACAACACAGCACAAGTGGCACTCCTCAGACGAGACTGATATCTTTTGAGACTGTGTACTGTATCCGTCCTGTACATTCTGCATGTATGGTTTGATTACAACTCCACCTCTTGGCAATGTTCAGTTTTGTAAACAAAGAACATAGGATGGCTTCAAGTGCGCAAGGAGTAAACCATATTATGTTACAAACAATAACGTCAGTGGCGGCTTGTAACCATACACTCGTAATTATCTCACAAATGGCTCGTTTGCGGACCCATGTTTACTGGGACATTGTTGCTTCTATTATTATGTACTTTCAACCGTGTAAGTTTGCGCCATCCTTTTTGATACACCCTGTATACATTTTCTTCTTCACTCTGTGTAAATAATATATTTACATATATTATAGAACTGATAATTTATGAAAAAAACAAAATAATGTTGAAGCTGAACATATTCACTCGATTGCAGATTATGTCTTAGTGTTAGAATCTGAAAACTCAGAAATAGATAATTTATTCTGTTATAAGAAGAAAAGGTTTTTTTATTAACTAACGCTTGGAATGGTTTTGTATATTATAAAAGTTTGTATTAAATTAATAAAATACAGGATGGAAACTAACTCTACTAACACGCCATCAGGAATTACTCTGGGTTGTTCGGTGAGTATTTTGATACAAATAAACTATTACATCCGATAATTTTGTACAGAAAAAATGACGTATCGAACGTCCATTGTGTCTCATGGACAGTATCAAGTTGCAGTACTCATTCTTAGACCATGTTGTTGAGTCCTAGGTTTACATGTACCCACTTCTTTCTTATAATACGAACATAGCATTTGCCTTTTTTCTTCTTCTTAATTATAGGATGTTCATCCTATTTATTTCCAAAATCACCCCTCGGAGGAAGACATATTGGATGTGCATCCACTGTCTATCCATCTCATGGCTAGTCTTCCTCTTGTTCTTCTCCCGTCCATTAGTCTATCTTCTTTAGCTCTTTTTGCAAGTCGGTTTTCTTCCATTCTTTCTATATGACCGTTCCAATAGTTTCGTCTATTATAATAAATTTGATTATGTCTTGAATATGACATTTGTCTCTATTTCTGTGTTGTGTATCTTATCAACTAATGTTTTCCCCTGAATAGTTCTTAAGATATTCATTTCACATGTGCTTATTATTTGTTTAGTTTTTGTTGTATCAGTTCTAGTTTATGCTCCATATATGATAACTGGTCGAATTATCGTTTAGTATAGGTGGGTTTTGCTCTCTATTGACATATGTTTGTTGAGGCAAATTAAGTCTTTCATATATCCTGCTATTTGTGCTGCTTTATCAGTTTGTTTCTTTACTTATTTTATTAAATGTTTAGCGTTTGTTATTAATACACCTAAATAATTAAATTATGATACTCGTTCTATAATTTTTTTGATTATAAAATTATAGAATATATTTGTAATAAACGAAAATGCTATACGGATCAAAACTTAAAATTAAATAAAATGTCTGTATGAAGATGGCTCCACATGCTCCTCTAACTTAAAATAAGCGAATAATTTTGTTGAATTTAACTGATAATGACGGTAGATATTTTAAGTTAATTTTACCAAACTCATGTAAGACTTATATTTTAAAAACAATACATTAAGAGAGGAATCGCCTTCATGTTATGACATAGGTACTTTAAGAGAAGCAAGTTGTGAGTTGACTACTTGTTAGTGAAAGGAGATACTTCTGTATTTGTCCTTTTCAACAGCCTCTTCTTCTTTTAAACATTTCCTGTGCCCTATTGTTGCCGAAAACGTATTAATTAATTCTTTAACTCCAATAAATTCGAGATTATTTTTATATAGAATATTAATTAACACACTGTGTCGTAGTCATTTTACTGGGAAGGATGTCATATAGTTACATCTTGAGTCTAGATGACTCAATCAACATTCCTGAATAGTCTCTAAATTTAATTATTCGAGTTCATTTCCATCTTTTGATTCATTAAGACATTCATAAGGCGGCTCCGTGCCGCAAGAGGTTAGACGGTCGCCTCTCACCGCTGGGGTTCCGAGATCGAGTCTCGGTCACTACGTGTGGATTTCGTGGTGGACGAAACGGAGTTTGAATAGGTTTTTTTTCGGGGTTTTCTCCCATTTTTTCCCTGCCACAATTTAATTTCGCCATTTCTGCATACACGTCTCATCCATTTCGTTTCATTTCATTCATCTGCCCCGTGATGGTGCGTCAGGCGTGGTCGGCCGGCACCTTGTCATTCATAGACACACACATATACAGGATGTAACAGGACCTCACCGACAAAATGATAGGGATGATAGGCCATGTATATAGTATCATTTTTTGTGAAGGAACATATAGTCACAAATACGTCGTTTATGAGTTATGCGCAGATGAAGGTGTTCGCCCGTAAGGGTCGGAATTGAATGCAAACAATTGTACACGTATCAATTTATTGAAAAAAATACGTTTTTACAATAAGTGTTCAAACAGTCGAGCCTGTGCCTCATTGCATGTTTAATATCGTCGCAGCAACGATCGGCCAGCACGGCCGAGTATGACAGAATTCTTTTTGACGTCGTCAAAACACTTATTGTTTGAAGACTTATTGTAAAACATGTCTTCTTCAATAAAATTATACGTGTACAATTGTTTGTATTCAATTCCGACCCTTACGGGTGAACAACTTCATCTGCGCATAACTCATAAACGACGTGTTTGCGACTATATGTTTCTTTACAAACAATGATCCTCTCTGCATGGTCTATCATCCCTACCATTCTGTCGGTGAGGTCCTCTTATCCCCTGTATATATGGGGCTTCATCTCATCTCGTCCCTCGACATGACCCTGAGTTGAGAATATTATTATAAAATATTCTTAACAAGTAAGAAACAAAACAGTAACCTAAATGAATTTTTTTTGTTAAAATATGAATTAACATTTTTATAAAATTTCTCAACAATTTTATTGTAGTATTTAACACATTATTTTCAGTTTTCAGTACACATATGAAGTTCGTAATCATCAGTGATTTGAAAAAAAAAAACAAGTTTTATTTATGGTGGTCAATGGATCATAAATGAATTACAATTAATGATATAACCAACACTTTCATTATGTACATATTTACCTACAAAGGTACAGAGAAGGTGGTAAAATTGACATTCTATTCAAAGCTAACATTAGACTGAAGACGTCACAAGGTGAAGACACATGAAGAGATGCCAGGTGAAAACAGAAGAGAGATGAAGAAATTCATTTGAAGAGATAAAGACAACAAACATTTTGCTTCAGTGTCCCGGATTGTGCATGGAAGATAAACAGACGTTTACAATAAAAGCTCTCTCTATAAATCGCATCAACAAACGACGGTGAACACCAATACCTTCTCAGACACAGGTGGACATGTCTAGATATTCACAAACACTTTTCATTTGCTGTCAAACTTTCTTATTTTGTTACATTTATATAAAAAGTGACATTTTCTTAAAATTCAATCTTATTTGAAAGCTTATTTAAACTAAAATAATAGTGTTATATTAATTTATACAGGTTTATGTATAATAACAATTTGTGATTTAATACACTAATAATAAAGATGAAAGGTTCACCCAAATGGGTATTTTTATTTTGTGTTTGAATGATGTTCTTGATGACAAAAATCTGAAATATACTGTCAATATGCCCAATTCACGATTAATAATTAAAATAGTCAACATGTTTCAACAGCCAAGGTGTGATTTTCAAGACTAAATATTCAGTCAATATTTAGTCTTGAAAATGACAGCTTGGCTGTTGAAACATGTTGACTATTTTAATTATTAATCGTGAATTGGGCATATTGACTGTATATTTAACAATTTGGTGAAGTATTACGTCTAGAATTTAGAGCTTGAAAATCTGTGAAACACCAACAATTATTTATTATATCATATATTATAATATATAATTTCAAGTTTAAACATTAATATAAATTCATGATAAAATTCAGTTGAGATATTAGTCATGAAATTACAATTATAATATAAAATTGTTACCTAATAGGCCCGCCTTCTAAAATTTGTAGAGTACGAATTCGGGGACAGCATATATAGTCATATCTTCTGCTCCTTCTGCTAAGATGAGACTTGTCCCGAAAGGCCTACAGATAATTAATACTCTGCAAAGTTGAGGAGATGGACCAATTAGGTAACAATTTTATAATTTTATATTATAATTTTAATATTATAATTTCAAATTTCCAAAACACAGGATGTCAATCTTATAACTTCTTTGGACTGTAACAAGAGACCAGTATCTCTGATTAGATTTTATTCAGAGTAGAATAGTATGATATTTGTCCATTAGACTCATTTACATTTTATTAATAAACCTATTAAAAGGCCTAGGATTATATTAAGTTGTTTTCAGCTTTTATTAAATTGAATTACATTTATAATATTTATTCAACTTTTTGATTAATCCCTTAAAACATGAGAGTGATAGTAATATCCTTCATTATTATGATGCCATACAAAATTAATATTTATATTTAAATGAAATGTATATTCTAGTATTTGTATTATGTCACAGTAAATGTATTGTACAAATAGAATACATATATTTTATAACTCTTATTTCTCGTTTAATATGTTGTAAAATTCTCTTGTATTTTTACATCACTGATACTTTGTGATTTATATATCTCATATATATATAAAGTTCATTTGATTTTAGACTAACATGGTTAAACAATCATAGTCTTGTCGCTAAGTTTGAATTATTAGTGATAAATTACGGTATCAATTATTATTATTATTATTATCATTATTGTTATTAGGTCTACATACTACAACTTATAAACAACCAACCCTTTAATAAAAATCAGCAATACGAATAAAAATCATGTGCTAGCTGGTCACTTTGAAGTTAACATAGTCTCATTGTTTCTAAGGATTGTGTTATGTTTTGTCTTGTTTTATTATTTTTATTATTATTATTATTATTATATTATTATTATTATTATTATTATTATTATATAAGATATAAGCAATTATATTGGTATGGGCATGTATGACGAATTCAAGAAGAAAGGTTACCCATAAAAACATTGGAATGTTGCCCACCTGGAAGAAGAAGGAAAGGAAGACCTCGAAACTCGTGGATGCAAAAAATAAGAACTGGAATGAGAACAAGAGGACTGTAGGGCATGGAGTGGATGGATAGAGACGAGTGCAGAAGAAAAATAAAAGTTTAGGCACATAAAAATGTGTAAACATAAAAAATCTGTATATAAAATTATTATTATTACTATTATTATTATTATTATTATTATTATTATTATTATTATTATTATTATTATTTTAATGTTACTTATTGTAAACCGTTAGTTTTAACAAAATAATGTTTGTATATATCGATAATTAGAACATGTATTAGTAAATGTGTATACATTTCCAGTATCTATCCTCAAACCATAACTTAAACACAAGATCACAACATAGTCTCTTACTTAATATACCGCAACATAGGACATCACATCACTCCATGTCATATACCATCTCCACTTCTCGCAACTGGAATTCCCTACCACAAGAAATAAGGGGCTGCCGGACATTGGCATCTTTTAAAAGAAATCTAAATTTATATTTGCTCTAAACTCGACTTCATTATTATACAGTGTAAAATATATAGACTATATTAATTATATAATTATATTAATTGGTGATTCCCGTATAATGTATCATATTTATATTATTATTATTATTATTATTATTATTATTATCATCGTATCATTATTGTTATTGCCCTATAAAATGTTGTTTGTACATGACATTTACATTGTTACATTTATTGTATCTTTAAGTGTTTATAATTAGTATAGTGTATATCTATATTTGTCGAATATTTATTTGTATTTGTACTGGTTGAGTGGAAGAGAGGGCCTTATGGCCTTAACTCTGCCAGAATAAATAAAGTATTATTATTATTATTATTATTATTATTATTATTATTATTATTATTATTATTATTATTATTATTGAATACGAATTACTGTCTAAGTGATGTTTATTTTTTACCTATAATAATGTTCCTAGTTGTTGGGTTTAATATGAAAAATAGCTAATATTTCAGTATATGAGGTACCTCTTCTTCTTTAAGTCGAAGTATGATTAATTCATAATTGTTTATTCTCTCTTAACAGGTTAAAAGAATTATGAATTTAATTTTTTTAATATGTTTATAGTTAAGCAAGTAAACAGTAATAACCGTCATACATTATTTTTAAAAATCAAAATTAGGATCCATGGAACAGTTAAGGTAAAATGTAAACTTGAAAGTAGTAAAAATAAATAGAAGAACTCTGAGCCGTTCAAATAATGCAATTTTGTTATTGGTTCATCTAACACTAAAAAATTGTAGGTCAGCAATATCTATTAGTATACATTTGCATAAACTAAAATTCGCATTGCGATATTTGTGACAATCAGGAAAGATGCCAAACATATGATGGCCCAAGTTCAAAACTAGCGCAATAATACAATTTATGTCGCAAGAAAGTATCATAGACAATTCCTATTCCATTTTAAAGAGCTCTAGAAAAACACAAAGCGTAATTTGCTTATAAAACATGCGTTATACGGACTGGTAAAGCGAGAACATTTCAATTCAAAATCACACCATCAAAATCATAATGCTTTAGCACATTTGATTTGCTGTGGACAGTCATCATAGAAATCTTCTGCCACAGCTACTTCATGCAGCGCATGATTGCTCTTGGGATTCTTCATTCATATAGAAAAATAGTTTAAATGAATTTGGTTTTAAATTATATGGTTTTAAGGTATGCAGACGATCTGGTAATTATACAGAAGTCAGAGGATGATTTACAAAGAGCCATTTACACGTTTAATCAATTAGGACTCTATTCTAATCTCAAAGTCTCAACTTCAAAAACTAAAATTATGGCTTTTCAGGGCAAAGTGCCAGTCAGAGCAAAAATAGTGATCAATAATGAAATAATAGAACAGATAGCACACTTTAAGTATCTTGGTTCAGATATAACATATAGCTACGAATGGGATATATATAATAAATTAAACCGATATCAAATGATGTGTGGCACCATAAGAAGAACCCCCCGAAAGACCCGAAGAAAAACTCAGCTCAGGTTTTATAAATTATGGCTGTTCCTGTTCTTTTATATGGATCAGAATCTTGGGTTCTTACAAAAAAAGATATCTCACACATTCAAGCCGCTGAAATGACATTTTTAAGATCCGTAAAAGGATGTACACGCATAGATAGAATACACAATGAATCAATAATAAATTAACTGGAGATATTTTCAATAGTCGATAAACATGCCAATGGAAAGAACATTTGGACAGGATGGACAATACAAGATTACACAAAAAGATCAACATCTAGAAACCACATGGTAAAATATCTTTGGGACGACCAAGGAAACGATGGACTTGAGACCAGAACAGGTCGGATTGACCTAATTCTGGAAAGAAAGAAGAAGAAGAAGAAACGATATGCAACGCCCTGTTATTACGTTAATAAAGTTCATATTTTCTCACGAACGAAGGAGTGTATTTAATTCAAAATTTCAGGAGATATTTATCAAATCACTAGTCACTCACTGAGTTATGTAAGGAAATATGCGTAACTAAATTAACTTGTTCAAGAAACTCCCGCAAGGGAACTACCCATGTCTCCATAAGGGACGTAAGTAGACACCTGAATAAAAATTAGGGATGGGGGTTATGTACCGTCAAAGCGCAGATGCCTTCACAGAAATATTGCCGCACTGACTACAGATATGATAAAAAACAAACTAGTTCAGTGCTGTGTCTCCCAAAATGCGTAACCTTTAGTAGAAATATGCCGATTACGTATGCAACTAAGGGATCGAAAACAGTACACAAAGAGAGGCGCACTCCCACTGAGTTTGTAGACGCCCGGGCCTGATATACATATAATTAAATTTATCAAATGCTTATCAAACATCAAGCAATCTATAACAGGTATTTCAATTAGAGACGAGTATTATTGAATTTAAATGTACTGCAGTGTAATCCATATAGACATTTCTTGACGGTTATAATTTTATAGTGAAAGATCGTCACTCTTTCGACCAAAGTATGTATTCTAGTTTGGCTTATCGACTTTAACCTCTCCTGCATGGGCGACGCTTCTGATATCAATGCTAGTGCCGGCATAGCTCATGGATAATTTAAACATGCAGTCCTCTCCATCACTTGCAAGGTATTCATCGGAAGTGGAATTTAAATATAACTTAACATTACTAAAACGTTTAGAACAAAATATATTTTGCAGGGGAAAATTACATATATAAGAGATTCGGCATAACTTAAATTTAATACAGAACATATTCATAATGAAGATATCGTGACTCTAGCCTGTCCCATAACAGCCTAAAGCTAAACAGTCCAGAATGAATACATACAAGACCCTATCCTGTCGTACAGTATAACACCCTAATGTAGAAGTGTCCAGAGTTAAAATAACACTTCAGTCAATCCTGTAAGAGCCTAATACAAAAAGTGTACTGAATGAAGATATACAACACTCTAGCAGGTCCTGTAATAACTTCTACTTCTTCACTTCCTGGTTAAGGCATTGATTACCTTTTCCGTCCTCACTAAAAGGTCTAAGACCATCTTTTCCTAGCATGTCCGATATCTCTTCTTCCTCTCGGAAAATAATGCAATATTTTCTTCGGTAATCTACTCTCTTCCATTCGTTGTACATATTCTTTCCACTGTTTCTTGTTATTAGGCCTATATATATTTTTTCGTTTATGGAGTAGGTCTATAGTTCTTCACAAATATCATCGTTTCTTATCTGGTCAATTTTAGTTAAACCCTTTTACTCTTCTTAAAAATTTCATCTCGGTTGCTTGGATTTTACTTGTTTGTTTAATAATGATAATCCAAGATTCGCTCCCATATAAAAAGACAGTCACTGTTTTATAAAATTTTAGTTTTCTTTGTTTATGGGTTTTATTATGCAATCTTCTACTTATTGTGCCACAACTTGCTTGGAACTATTGAGTTTTATCATATCCATAGCTGATATCACATCCTAAATATATGAAGTGTGTTACTTGTTCAATCATTTCGCTTCTAATGATTATTTTTGAGCGCAGAGTGATTCTTCTACAAAATTCCATTACTTTTCTTTTACTTACTGAAATATTACAATTATAATCGTTGCATATTTGTATTCAGTTTATGAGCAGCCAATTGTAATAGATCTTCATCATAGTTTAATAAGACTACATCATCGGCGAAAATTAAGTTGTTAATACTTGTGTTATTGTTCAATCCAAGGCCTTTGTCTGTTATAATTTTCCACTGTTTCAAAATGTTGCCAATATATATATATATGCAAATGTCCCAGGTTGTCTTTCGACATTCCTGGTGTCCCACTTCTGAGATTGGGGCGCCTGGAAGGTGGGGTTACGTTGCCCCGATGATATGAAGGGTGATGATGATTATAGTGGTGCGCCAGGAGAGTCCCTAATCCTAAGCTTAATGTAAGAGGAATATGAATGATGATGATTGCGATGGCCATATGATTTCGGGGACCGTTTGGGCCTTTCCTGACATTTGTCTTACAGGTGAGGGAAAACCCCGATAAAAACCTCATCCAGAAAAACTGTCCCGACCGGGGATCGAACCCCGGGCCCGCTGTTTGACAAGATAGCACGCTACCTCGAGACCACAGCGGTGGATAAGATAATGCATGAAGTGTCCAGAGTGAAGATATACATATATATATATATATATATATATATATATATATAACAATCTAGTGTGTCCTATAATAGTCTAATACAGAACGTTCCGAGACTGAAAATATATAACACTCTAGTCTGCCCTGTAACAGCCAAATGCATAAAGTATCCAGAGTGAAGATATACAACTTTCTATTCTTTCCTTAATAGCTTAATACAGTAAATGTGCAGTATAAAGATTCAACAATGTAGCCTTTCCTATAATAACCTAATATGAGAAGTGTCAAGAGTGAAGGTATATTCTAGCCTGTAGTGGTATAGCACAATATAAGAAAGTGTGCAGAGTGAAGATGTAAAAATCTCTCCTAGAATAATCTACTACAGATAGTTTCTAGAATGAAGATACACAACTCTCAGGCCTATCCTAAAATAGTCTAACATAAGAAGGTCCGAGTAAAGATATACAAATCTCTAGCCAGTCCTGTACTAGTATAATAAAGAAAGTTCCAAAATGTAGTTATACTCTACTATAGGTAGTCTGTCATACAATAGCCTGTGAATGTCAGTAAAGCAGGAGGTGCAACGAAAATCGAAACAGCAGAGACGCATTTTATGAGAAGTACTGCTGACTTCATAAAAGGAATGAAGAGATTCTATTGTGTTATATCATTTTGTAACTGAAAAATATTACATCGCAGTGGAGTAAATGTGTTCTATTCTTTAGAGTAGTATGAAGTATTCTAGCATGACATACAAGTGCCTGTGTTAAGTGGTCGGAATGGTACATATGGCTAACTCATTGGCTCTATTAAACTCAAGTTCATGGCCGTGTGAATATAAGCTCTCCATACATCCCTATCCTGAGTTAATACTTTCCGTCGTCTATATAATTTACTTTCTTCATATCATGGTTAATGTTATTCTCCCACATCATTTTTGACCTATCTACTGGATACTTTCCATCTGGTTTTCCCGTTTATATGCCTCTATTTTATTCCCTATTCGTTCGACATGTCCTGCATATCGTTGTATTCGAGACATGAGTGTTATTATATTATTTCCTATAAAGATCAAGTAGCTCACTGCTGCTTAATATTCTCCATTCACCTGTCCGTTAGTTGCTCTTTGGTCCAAACATTTTCTGAAGATCTTTATTCTCAAATACTCATTTTCTCCTCCCTTAAAATAACAGTTCATGCATTGCATCCTTACTATAGGGCCTACAGCTGGAAGAATAATTGTTTTATATATTTTAAGTTTAACGTTTTTTGAGAGACTCTTAATAGTAAACAATTGATTGTAAAGTATATATTTTCTCGAAATTTATCAGTAGGATAACTATTTATAAAATATTTATTTATTATAATTTAAAAGAGGAATTGATTTATTTCTGATTTAATTCTGTAAATATATTTTTCTAGCAACATACTTGTCATAGTGTAAATGCGTTAAGGGGGTGATGGGTGAAAAATTGACCATTTGAGATCAAAATTGGCATTTTTTGTTTTTTTATACTAAAAATAGCTTGTACTCTAATGTATATGTTGGCAAAGTTTCAGAGGCCTATGAGACTTCTAATTGCCCTAAAGTGCTGATTAGGCCTGTATGTTACATTTTGTATTTAAACTGCATGCAAATCTTTAAACTTGATTTTCCACATTTTTATTTTCACTGCATTTTTGTACATTCAAAATTGGATGGAATTCACAAATTTTATCCTAGAAGGTTCAAATGTTTACTGCACGTCCTAAAAATAATGAGTAACAAAGTAGTGCATGGGTTTCGTGATTGAAGTAGTATTTTAAGAAATAAAAAATAAAATGCATGCAATTATTATTTTTGTAATTCTACGCATAAGGTAGAACATTATTTCCCCCCCCCCCTTTGTATTCACATTATAAGAAATCTAATGCATGATGTTTTTCTAAATATGTTAGAGGTTTTGTAAACAAAAAATCAGACATTTTACTAAAAATTGTGAAACCCATTTAATTATAATATCCATCCATAGTAATTCTGCCCGATGGCAGGTCTTTCAATGCAATCATAGCATTTTCATGCTATGCTTTGCAGCTTTAATAGGGAATTGTAGGTGTGGTAGCTTCCCGTTGCTTTCCACACCGATGAAGGATGATGATAATGATAAGGATGATGATGATGGCCATATGATTTCGGGAACCGTTTAGGCCTTAAAGTTTTCCTGACATTTGTCTTACAGGTGAGGAAAAACCCCGAGAAAAACCTCATCCAGAAAAACTGCCCCGACCGGGGAAAGAACCCGGGCCCGATGCGTGACAAAGGCACCTCGCTACCTCGAGACCACAGCGGTGGACAATTATAATATATGCAATTTTTTAATATAATATTTAATAACTCATAAAATAAATGTCTCACAAGAATGAAACTATTATTATGTGTCATGCAGTGAATGTTCGTACAAAAACGCGTGTCTTTAGCTCAAAAAATGTACAAAATAGAAATTTCACCCATCACCCCCTTAATATTATTTATAAGAGAAATTTCTATATACCCCCGAAAATCTGAATTAAATCCATTCAGTAGAATAGTATATCGTGAGGAAAATATGCAGTTTATTTTGATGTTAAAGGCATAGGCAATTCCGGATATCCGTAGGACAAAATTTACTCGCAGCACGTATTCCGGTTCACTTCTTTATCGTATTGTGTATTTTATTATTGTCTTCTTCTTCTTCTTCATCCACGGGCTAGGCAAATTGCCTGTTACGCCTCACAGTTGTTTGTCTATCTTTTCATTGACCTTCCTACATTTCTTGAACTTCTTGGCTTGTAGTGAAATGCTGCTTTTGGTAATCTTGTTACGGTCATTGTTTCTAAATGTCTAAACAATTAATCTCTATATTCCTTGATTTTATCATACATTGAACATATATTTAACTCTGTTCTTATATCTTCATTCTTTATCTGATCCAATCTTGTGCAGCCTTTTGTTTTTCTAAGCAAGTTCATATCTACGCTTTGTATTCTACTTTGTAATCTTTTGGCCATTACCCAAGTTTCACTCCCATAAAGTAATGCAGGAACTGCCAATGTTTTATAAAACTTCAATCTAGCATCTCTTCTGTATTTTACTATTGTTATTATTATTATTATTATTATTATTATTATTATTATTCGCAATCATGAAATAATGTACCATTAGGCAAAGAAAATTATCAACACAAAACAACTAAATAAGAAAGTATCAGAATTTATATATTCAATTTCTTTAGGATTCCAAGGTGTGATATTTTAAACTTGCTGGACTGGCAGTGAAATATGCACTGTTTTTTGTACATCCCTATGTTTGAAACAGAGATAAGCTTTAAAAACTCGTTCTACATTCCAAAGTCTTTCCCAAGTGTTGACGGCACGCATGTTCAGCTTAAGTCTTAAAGTAAATCTTCTGTAAGAGGGTAAAACCTCCATTATAAGACGTTATCTGCTTTCCACCACATTGTATCATCAAAATTCAAAGCAGAAATATCTACCGTTAAGCATTTGTGAGTAGTCTATCACATTGCAAGGGTTGAGAAAACTATATTGGACAAAAATAATAAAATAATTTCCTTTTCATTCTTAGCTTTAATATCTGTTAATATTAAGCTAATGCATTTTTACTAGCCTTTTGAATGTCATTGTGGAATATACTAAAGGAAAGAGGTCTTACCTTTTATAGCAGTATTGATACAATACTGTTTTGTGGTAAACGCCTATTTGTTAATAATGATAACAAGGATAGGGACCTGAATGAGTTAATTATTAAGTTAGAAACGCATGCACTGTGTGGTGTCGAAGCGCACTGTAACAGACTGAATTTAAATAAACCAGTTCTTAGATAGTAGGCCTACTGTCTATTGACAATATGTAAGCTGAGAAACTCATTTCTAGAAGTAAGTTTTTATTATATTAATAACTAGGAATCAATGACCAGTTTGATATGATATCCTCGCTATCGAAAGGCATTGACTATTTTTTAATATTTTTGTTTGGTGATTAGGGTTTTATTGATTATGTGTGATATAATTTTTTACTGCTTAAGTGATCTGTTTGTACTGGCAGCGATTGGGTTGGCCTGAATGTACTGACATCATAATAGTCGAAAAGTGACAAACCTTGCCTTAAATATTAAAATCGCAGTCTTGAGTCACCTCACTCCCCAAGTCTAATGGATATGTTCATAACGACGATTGTACCGTAATAGTATTAATAATACTACTACTAATAATAGTCATCATAATGTTTATGTAAACATTTGGAATATTTAGACATATTCTGTGATAAATATTTATTTTCTCCATAGTTCCTTCATCTGTCATAATAATCTATTTCTCCAAATACTCTTTATGCCTCCATATTCTGTTCTTCTATGTCCTTCCTCTCTTCCTTTTCCCTCAGACATTTTTCCAATCCTCACCTGTCAGTGTCTCTTGCGAGATTCTTCTTACATCTCCATACGTACTCCATTATTAATGTTCGTTTTACTCGTATTATTATAATTTCAATTCTTTATAGTTTCCGATCTCGCTAATCTCCACAAAAATCCATTTTCATTGACAAGTATTTTGAATTAAAACAGTTTTATTCATATTCATGTTTTAGCATCACAAACAATATAACAATACCTTTCACTAAGGAATTATTTTTCTGATGATGATGATAATAATAATAATAATAATAATAATAATAATATTATTATTATTATTAATATTTTTTATTTCGGAAATTATCTACTATATTTGAGGATAATGAAAGATGGCCAAAACATATCCAATTTATAAAGTCTATGCATCATATTCAAAACGTTTAAATGTAATTATGAAAAGTATTATTCTAGAAGCCCAAAATGGATTTAGAAAAGGCAGATCCTGTTCAGATAGCATTAATCAAATAATTGAGAAACATAAAGAATGTAATCTACCAACTTTATTGACATTCATAGATCTTAAAAAGGCGTTTGACAAAGTTGACAGAAATAAATTGTGGAATATAATTGTAGTCAAATTATATTATAATCAAACAGAAATGCGTGTCTTGGCACTTAATGACTGCAATAAGAAGTCTATATGTTGACAATAAAATAATAGAAAAGGAAATGAAAAATAAAAAGAATATAACAGCATCAATAAATGGAGGTGTGAGACTCGGATGTCTGCTTTCATCGTCGCTTTTTAATATTTATATTGACGATATCATATATAATTGGCAGATAAATTTGGACTCACATTTCAAAATAAGAGATAAGATCTTAGACACCTTACTTTTTGCAGATGATCAAGTTATAATATCTAGCTCAGAAGATAGTCTATAGAAAGTAGTTTTTCAATTAAATAACATTATACAAAAATATAATTTCAAAATATCCACAAGTAAAAATAAAATCTTAGCTTTTAAATGATCAGATCCGTAAGAGCTAAAATAATTCTGGAAGGGAAGCCCACCGCACAAGTAAACTAGTTTAAATACCTGGGTTACGAAATCTATTTTAAAAACTTATATATTTTTAAATTTAATAAATTTAATTATACATGTGGAACAATTAAGAGTATATTGAAAAAATACAAGAAAGGAAACAAAACTAAATTTCATAAAGCAGTGGCAGTCCCATTACTTGTACGGGGATTTTTGGATTTTAACCGAAAGCGAAGAGATGATCATAGAAACATCTGAAATGATATTTCTGAGAAGTGTAGCTGACTGAAAACTTCTAGATTAAAGAAAAAGTGAAGATATTAGAAATGAGCTATATATTTTTAAACTTTTAGATAAAATTTAAAAAAATCTATAAAAAAACTGGAAAGAACATGTCCAAAGATTAAAGATAAACGAATACCAAAAATTATACTTAATTACAAACCAAAAGCAGACAGAAATGTTGGTAGACAGGAAAAGAGATGGATTCAACTTTTTGAATGAGAATCTATGTGACCACAACAAGCCACATGGGCTTTAATCCGTGAATGTTGATGTTGGTGATGATCTACAATATAATGGTTTCCGTTATCCTCAGAAGAAATTCGCCTTCTCCAGTTGTAGCGATCGTGAACACTCTCATCCTTAAGTCCCAGCTCACTCATTACTTCTTCTCACACAGTCCATCGAACCTTATTTAAGTCTTTAATAATAATAAGAAGAATAAGAAGAAGAAGAAGAATGAATAGAATAATAATAAGAAGAAGAGAATAAGAAGAAGAAGAAGAAAAAAGAAAAAGAAGAAGAAGAAGGAAGAAGAAGAAGAAGAAGAATAAGAAGAAAAAATAAGAATAATGAGAAAAATAAGAAAAGGAAGAAAAAGAATAATAAAAACAATTAAAAAAATTAAGAACAAGAATAAAATAATAAGAATAGTAAAAATAATAATAAGAATAATAATAATAAAACAATAAACAATATTAAAAAAGAAAAATAATAATAAATAATAATAATAAACCAATAACAATAGTATAAAATAATAAATAATATAAAACAAAAAAATACTAAAACAATAACACTAATAATAAAAACAATAAAAATATTAATGGACAATAATAAAAACAATAACCAATAAAATAAAACTACAATAATAAAATAATAATAATAAAATAATAAACAATAAACAATAAAAATAATATTAATAATGATGAAATAACAATAATAATAAAATAATAATAGAATAATTATAATAAAATAATAATAATAATAAAATAATATTATAAAAAAAAAAAAAAAATAAATAATAAAAAATAATAATAATAGTAATAATAATAATAATAATAATAATAATAATAATAATAATAATAATAATAATAATAATAATGGAATATATCTTTCTTTTCACTCCTTTAAATCCACGCAAATACACTTAATACCATTTAAAACATTATTGGAATATAGGAATTAGCCACCTTATCACATTCTCATACTATTGACTAAGGTCATTGGGATCCACGAGTCCATATTTTCAAAGGCCTTCATGGCTTAACTTGTAGCCTCAATTCATCTTCAAAAGGCAATATTCTCTTTTTACGTCAAACAAATGGGGCCCCTAGCAATAAATTCAACTTAAAATATTAAATAAATAGAAACTTGGTACATAATACCATGTTATTAACAGAGCTTTGTCTGTGACGGGATGAAATGTCTCTCCCCTTTAAATTATGCCAGATATTTAATTGTAGAGAGCTCAATGTAGTTGTATGGGGCTCAAACCGTCAGAGAGAAACTCCCAACACTTGTGCAACACACAATGCTCTGCCTATTAATAATGC
The DNA here is from genome assembly GCA_030220185.1 of Diploptera punctata. Classification (NCBI taxonomy): domain Eukaryota; kingdom Metazoa; phylum Arthropoda; class Insecta; order Blattodea; family Blaberidae; genus Diploptera; species Diploptera punctata. The sequence goes on along the minus strand of JASPKZ010006836.1, from coordinate 683,164 downwards.
ATCATGTCCCCTGACTACTTGCATGTTATGCAACCCTTTAAACTTCTGCTCCTTCCCGCCACATTTTTCAACCCATATTTCAATAACAAACTGAATTTATAACGAGGAGCAAGAACACTATTTAAATGCGATAATAAAACGACATGGTTTTAACGACCGATGCCACAAAACTTATAATTATTTTTTTAACGAGGTGACTGTCACCTAACTTTTGAAATAAAACTCAAATGTTTGTCTATAGTTACAAGAGACATCTTCATAAGCATGGTGAAATGGTAATATTCAGAAGGCTGTGGGAAGCTAAGTTTGTTCCTTAGGTAACTGTGGGCACACTAGTTGTACTTTTGAACTATTCGAACTTCCAGGAATGATCATCATCACCATAGTCCATTCAAGAATTTAGGCAATTTATTGATCTGTTTCGGCCTCAAGAGAAACACCAACCGAAAGTCTTTTGAGTGGACGTCCTGGTTTCCTTCTTCCTGCAGGTTGATAGCTTAACATTTGTTTGGGTATCATGTGATCTTCCATTCGATGAACATGTTGCATCCATCTTCACTTAAACATTTTGTTTTCTGAAGGTTCCATGTGTAGTTCTTCTAAGATGTCTACATTTTTATGATCTAGTAGAGTGTATCCAGGATTGATAGAAGACATTAAAACTAAATAACTAAATTAATAACTAATTAACTAGCAGTATCCAACACGGTAATGCATGACCGCGTGGGTATAATCTCTCTATAGAACTCTATTCTGAGCTAATATTTTCATATCATTCACATTGTCAGCTTCTTAAATCAATGATATTCCTTAACTTCATTCTTGGCTTACCTAAAGCGCTTTCCATCTGGTTTTCCTACAGGAAGTTTATATATCCCTCTTTCAATACCCGTTCCTATCACAAGACCTGCCCATCGAAGTCAACAAGAGTTAACTCGTGTCTTATTATATTCTGTTTTCTATATATATCATGTAGCTCACTGTTATATAGTTATCTACATTCTTCTGTATGTTGGACTCTCTTTGGTTTAACAATTTTGCTAAGAATTTTGGGTATTACCAAAAACTGAAAATCGTTTCTCCTCTCTTAAAGAAATCATGTTTAGATTAGAGTAAAAAACCTAAACTTTTAACAAATGATGAATAATGTATAGTTTTGTTATCTAGCATGATGACCAGCAACTGATAATGCTAATGATGATCAGTAGTCTTGGATGTTCACGGATTTTATCGCTTAGGTTTCTCTGCATTAAGGCCTAGGTCTTTACACCACTATGACATATGTATTATATCAGTGTTAAGTTTGTTAGTATTTTCATTGGATTCGCCAGGTTTGAAGTTAGTGTAGCCTATATTTGGATAACCTAGGAATCGCTAGGACGACAAATGATTATGACCTGATGTCGACCGTTGACTATATTTGATGTAGAGTTTAACCAATCAGGACAATTTTCTGATAGATGTAACGCTTTTAGTCTGGATAATAATAAGTCAATATCTACATTATCGGAAGCTTTGCTAAAGTCGAGAAGGACTAGTGCTGTATGTTCTCTTCCGCCCACAGCTTCTCTAGTGTCTTCGTGATTGTCCTTTCCTAATTTGTCAAGTAAGACGTATGAGCAGGGATAGCCAGTCAGCTGAAGATAGATGTCAGTTTCCGAAAGGCCACAGTTCTTAAACTTCTTCTTTATTAAGAATATCTCTACAATAAAGTAGTTTTCCTACAACCTATCGTAAATTTTACTCCTCCATAAATCCCTACCCTCTGCATCGATATCATACTCCTATGTACTTCTTGAATCCATTGTTCTTTGGTCTCCCCTTTCATCTGTTGCTCACCGCTTCAAAATTTAATATCATCTTAGGTCCATCTGATATCCTCTTTACGTGGTCAAACCATTTCAGTCTTCTTTCTTCAATAACTTTTAGAACAACGTTTGAACATCTATTATTTTTCTGATTTTAATATTGCTAACTTCGTCTCTTCCTGAATTTCTAAAAGCCCTCCTCCAAGAGTCAATCTCTGTCACCAATAGTTTATGTGCTTTGCTCTCTGCTTAATATCCACGTTTTGCACCATACAATAGTATACTCTCCACCAACGAACTATAAATAAGTTTTTTCTTTTTTAATTTTTAAATAAACTAGAAGCTAAAGGTCTTAAACGTTTAAAAAATAACCTAGGTGAGGACAAGGCCACCTGTCAGATATCTATTTCAATATTTTACTTTGTATTTTAATTTAAATAACAAAAAGTAAACCCCTGTTATGAGAGATCTGAAAAGCCCAGGCCGGCTGGGCGGTTTTTGGCATTGAGTACAAGCAGAAGACGGAGACATATGTGACTCGTTCTCATACTTATTTTTCAGCTGTATGTAGCTATTTCTCATATCGAGTGATTCATTAAGATCATATACAAATTAAACAGGGCATAGGGGATACTCCACTGAACAATTTGAGATAGGGAGCCTAGGGTCTGAGAAGCCTGCTTAAGGAGATAAGGGAAGTAAACTTGTATCACATTGTCTAGCACTACTGTTTTCCACCTGATTTACAACTGGCATGAGTTCACGTTTACGTGTACCGTGCTGATTATTTACATATACTACAACCTAGTGCAAGCAATGAAGAGCCTGATGACTAGGAAAACATGATGCAGGATGTGACCTGACTCCCTCTGATTATTTCCTATGGAGATACATAAAGTCACTTGCGTTTGAGACTTCAGTGAAAACGGACTTGGAATTAGTTACCAGGATTGTAGCTGCCTGTGATGTGATTCGAAAAACTTAACGTCATGCTTATATTGAGGTTGGTGGCCGTCAGTTTGTAGCTGCCTGTGATGTGATTCGAAAAACTTAACGTCATGCTTATATTGAGGTTGGTGGCCGTCAGTTTGAGCAACTGATCTAAGATACAAAATGGTAGGTTAATTGTGTCAAAGTAGATTACCAAATAAAATCTTCCATTATTTTCCAAGAGGAAGAAGAGATGTCGGACGTCCTCGGAAGAGATGATCTTAGATCTATTAGTGAAGACGGGACATGTAACTCTTGCCTAAACCAGGAAGTGAAGAAGAAGAAGAAGAATTGTGTCAACGATGCCACTTGCAGTTAACTAATAAATAATGTAAATGATAAAGACTTGCACAGTAATATGAAAGGCAAGTTTACTTCCACATCTCCTTGAGCTGGCTTCTCCGGCCCTAGGTTCCCTATCTCAAATTGCTCAGTGGAGCATCCCCCATGTCCTGTTTAATTTTTGCACTCTTATAGAATCACCCTGTGTATTGAGCTTCTAAATTCAAGTGGGTTATTACCTCGATATTCAAATTTAAGGTCCGATTTCATAGTTTTTATTGAATGTGATATTAAACTACAGGCACTTAGCCTTCAGTTTCAGAAGAAACATTTTAATCGAACTTCTGTCTCCATCCAAATAATACCTAGTTGGAAGTTTCATTGAGTTGCTATGTTGATCACATTCGCTCATTGACATATGTAGGGAAATAAGTGTAACTAAATTTAGTTTGGTTATGAAATTCTCCGATTATTGGGCATCCATGTTTCAATGGGGAACATGTAAGGGTGTACGAAGAATATTTTATCTCCATTTGGGTGAAAAATGTCCATCTATTTGTGAACGGTGGTACAGTGGGGCATTAAAATGTCTTGAGAATATAAACAGGAAGGGGTTATTTATGCATCTGCAATGCTGTTTGTTTTGACCTAGCTCTGAAATACGTAGCCAATTATAGCTCCTATATTGTGTTTAGTTTTAGCGTTTGATCAAAGAATGGAACAGATCACATAGTTAGCGTGAAACATTCTTCGAACCTTAGTGTTAGTTTCTCAGAAATGCCTGCATAATTATCAAAGCTTATTAATTTATTAAAATATAATTTTGTGAATTTTAATTATATTATGAAATTGTTAATGTGACCAAATGAGACCTGGCAATGGCAACAGTATTATTTTGACGACTGAGTAAAACAGGATAAAACAAGTTAGGTTGACGGACGCAAGTAACAGAAGTTTGGGTCACCCAAATTCTCAAACCCCATCTTCTTACCCAACTTGCTCAGTGATTAAAATCTATTAAATTAGACCTCGTTGGTCTAGGGGTTACGTTCCTTTTATCTGACCCCGAGGGTCGCTGGCTCAAACTCGACTGAGCTCGATGGATTCTTTATGATAACAAAAAATCCAAGAGACAAGTCCAAATAACTAAATTAGCTTTTATTTAATAAATAAAACTATCAACTTATTATGCGATTTTCATAAATATTTATATTATTTAACATCTGTAACAGCTGTTTCAATATACTGCATCTTCATCAGGTGAATGTCATAAATACAAATAAATGTTCTATTTATGTGTGTAGTCAACTCCATCCATAGTAATTCTGCCCAAAGGCAGGTCCTTCACTGCAATCATAGCATTTCCATGCTATGCTTTGCAGCTTTACTAGGGAATTGTAGGTGTGGTAGCTTCCCGTTGCTTTCCACACCGGTGAAGGATGATAATGACAAGGATGATGATGATGATGATGGCCATATGATTTCGGGGACCGTTTGGGCCTTAAAGTTTTCCTGACATTTGTCTTACAGGTGAGGAAAAACCCCGATAAAAACCTCATCCAGAAAAACTGCCCCGACCGGGGATCGAACCCTGTAGTCAACTATATAAACAAATTTAACCAATCAAATCGGCCGCGGTGGACTAGAGGTGATGCTCTTTGTCTATGATCCCGATGGTCTCAAGTTCAAATCCGGCCGGCGTCAATGGGTTTTTTTAGGATGGAAAAATCGAAGGAGCAAGTCCTCCGGGAGGGACTTTAAGTAGTGGTCCCGAGTCTGAAGATTTTCAGTCTCGTAAAATATCCTTAAACCTGAACAAAAAGGCCTCTAAGCAAAATTTACCTATCTCAAACATCCTAGTAATACCATAGTTGCCTGCTAGATGTCTCATTGAGACTGTGTGTTGACCGCATGACACTCATGACATCTTTGGGAAAATAAGGTAACCAAAATGAACTTTGTCTATTAACTCCTAATAAAGGAGAGGCTATGGTTCAACAATGAGCTCACGCCATTAATCAATAAAATATAAACGAAATGTAAACAAATTATATAACAATGTATAAACACATTTTTTATTTTATAAATTTAATAGAGACGAATAATTTAAATCTAATTGAGAATTTAATAACTTATTACCTTAATTGGGATTGAATAAATTAGCTTGATTATGTAACTCACGCAAGGGAGTACCCTTACCCATATAAGTATACAGGATGAGTCTAAATTCCCCTTATAGAGTTTGAGGACTTGTAGTAGGGGCCAAGGCAATTGAGTTTAGCTTAGGAACTCTTGTCCGGAAACGTACCAATTTTCCGCTACTCGCAAAATCACCATACACGCTTTTTTGGCGTCACTCATTACGATAGTCCTGAATAAGGTAGTCCATACGTCATTCCCCGCTCGCCTGATGCCCCATGTCCACCGCAAGTTTGTTTACGTATTATTTAGTTGAGTTTGTGATCCCCCCAGAGACGTTTGTGCCTGCACAGTCCAGTTGTAATCCTTCACGACAGCACACAGCAGAATTCAGTGTGTATGTACTTTATTGGTACTATGTTGCAGTTATCCATGGCATACGCGTTTGCAGAATACGCAGATATATTATTGTATAGTGAAGCTCGGTGCAATGACAGGCACGATTGCTTAGCCTGCATGTTCTCCCGACTTGACCTCGCTAAACTTCTATCTGTGAGGTCACATGAAAACCTTAATTTACGAGACCCTTGTAGAATCAGAGGAAGACCTACTAGTACGAGTTATGGTTGCAGCGGATCTTGGAGGACCAGTGTGTACGGGAACTTGATACGGAGGTACTGCATCTGTATTGAAGTCGGTGGTCGTCACATCGATCCCTTCTTATAAGTGGTTCAGGGGCAGCAAGGAGTCGGAGAGAGCAACATGTGTTGAAATGGTATTTTGTGTGTAACGGAAAAACAGTATGTTTCTGGATATGGGTTCCTATGTTATTAGCAGCAACAACTCACTAATATTACTTTTTACAAATTGATAATTTGTTTTTTCATTATTTAATAAAATAGTTTTAAGATTTGTTAATATATTTACCTAATGCCTTGTATAATAAGCGATAGATTAACTCATCATATTTTATTACTTTCTTTGTATTTTTTCTTTCTTTTGTTTTTATGTATAGTAGATTCGAGCTGTTATTACTTTCTGTATTCATTCTAGCATCAATTTAATTTAATTGTATTTAATTTTATTGTATTATTAGACATTATTTTCATAAGTAATGATTTCCAAATTATCGATAAATTCACGACTCACGAAGTGAGGAGTGAATTTATGTAGAGAATTTGGAAATCAAGAGTGGCATTTGGTAGGACTATTTAACGAATAAAATTAAGCTGTTTACTCAAAAATCATTGTTTAACTGTAGTTATTTTAAAATATTTATATATTCAATGTAAACGGCGATGTTTGAAAACAAATGAGAAACGATAGGTACGCTTCATCTGCTTCTTTTGTTTATCACTGCAACCAGATCATACTATTTATTGCCAAAGGAACGCAATATTGTAAGAATGCTCTCTAGTGGAGAAAAAATGAAACACATCAACCTGTATATTAATTCATTTCTGATGTCGTATGATGTAAATATGACAATTATATTTTTCTGGATTGTTACCTGGGAAAAAATACACTTAAGAAAGTGCAAACAGTGGTTTCTTTTTTTGGTGGTATAATCAATTGCTACAAATGTTTTTATATTAACTCCCGCATGCGGCATGTGTTGACATTCATGCACTATAATACAATCTGGTAGCCGTATTTCTCACAGGCTATGTCACTGCAAAATAATGGTCAGACCTGTTCAGAATATTAAAAAGGAGGAGATTTATTTAATATGGTAATTATAACACTGATAAATATTTCGTGAAACACGACTCTGATTGGTTGTAAAACAGAAATAATTGAAACGTGATTGGTCATTGACTCCCATTTGGAGCATGAGTTAAATAGTAATTATTATTCAATTTGACAGATAATTAATTGTTTAGTATGACTATTATTGTAATTTTTTGTATTTATATGTAACATATGTTTGTCCTGGTGAGTGGAAGAGAAGGCCACATGGCCGTAACTCCACCAGGCTAAATAAATCTATTTCCATTTCTATGTTAAATTTAATTGTCTTTGTCCCCTCTATAAGTCCTCAAACTCTGTAAAGGGAATTTAGACTTACCCTTTATACGAGTATAGACAGACATTAGACACTGAATGTGAAATAAATATTAAAATTTTAATTTATCCCATACTATGAAAACGGCACAATTTTTATGCTTCTTAGGAAATTCATGTGAAAATAAACAGCAGTATAACATGTTTTTTTAGAGATGGGTTATATAGATGGTTCAAACAAACAGTCATGCTTTTTAACCCTTCAGACTTTTGTGTCAAAGGAAACACGGGGGTTAGAGCTTTGCAACGCATTAATTCACTTTTTTTGGGGTGCCGAGGGAAGGGAGAGAATCCATGGTCTGTTTCCTCAGTAGCAGCGCCTCTAGTGGCACTGCGGTCAAGCTATCCTGAGAATTTCCTGGTTTTCTTTACTGGTCTTTGAAAGAGACTTGAAATGCTGATGTTTCTTGTGTCTCTTCTATTCATATTTAATACTCGAATGGTTAAAACAACATTATTTATTCCACTGCTTCTATTTCTTGTTAAATATATATTTCCTGATTTCTCTCAAATATATTAACACAATGTTACCTCATATTCAATTCAAGATACACACAGAATTAATTATACATTTCTAATCCACAGCAACTCTCTGCATTTATTCTAAGGAACTAACTCACTGGATGACTCGAATCCATAGGTTCATGGCCGCGCGGACATAAGCTCTCCATACATCCCTAACTTAAGATAATGCTTTCCAATCATCCCCTGTATAATCTACTTCCCCTCAAATCATGAGTAATATTATTCTCCCACCTCATTCTTGGTCTGCTAACTCGGCATTTTCGTTCTGATTTTCCTATAAGAAGCTTCCGTGCACTTCTTTCATTCCCTAATCGTGCCACATGTCCTGCCCATCGCAGACCACGGGACTTAACTGTTCATATTATATCTGGCTTCCTATAAAGACCAAGTAGCTGAATATTATGTGGTCTTCTCCATTCACCTGTCCTTTTAACTCTCTTTGGTACAAAAATAGTCGTAAGAACTTTATTCTCAAATACTCGTAATTCTCTTTCCTCTCTTAAAGTAAGAGTTCATGTACGCTTCCGTATAACATAACTGGGAGAATAACAGTTTTATATATTTTCAGTTTAACGTTTTTTGAAAGGAGTTGGGACGACAAGAGTCTTTGTAATGCATAATATCATGCATTTCCAGAATTGAGCCTATGTTTAATTTCTTTGTGCATCTCATTCCTATTTGTGATTACTGTTCCTAGGTACTTGAACTCTTTTTTTTTATTCTGATATGAAATTTGTTTATAGCCAATATGATTTTTCTTATTTTGTATGTTTATATGTATATGGTTCGATTCCCGGTCGGGACAGGCTCCTGGGTGAGGTTTTTTCGGTTTTTTTCACCAGCAAGACAAATATCAGGACGTTTAGGGCCCAACGGTCCCCAAAAACTATCCGGCTTTCATTATCATCATCATCCATCACCGATGTGGAAAGCAACGGGAAGCTATCACACCTATAGTTCCTTAGTATAGCTGCAAAGCATAGCATGAAAATGCTATGATTGTAGTGAAAGACCTGCCCTGGTTCAGAATTACTATAGAATAGAATATAATAAAGGAGAAATGCGCACAAACCGTGCAGATATTACATGTGAAGTGCTTAATTGTCTTTACTATAAGCACTGATTGATTTAAGTCGTTTTTTACAATTCAGAATATGGTACTTTTCACATTTTTGTGAACACAAAACACATATGCACATGTCGTTAGGTTCATGAAATGTCTTGTTGCAGCATGTCTTGTGATGGAAGCCATGGACTGCCAGTCTGGTAGTGACATGACGCATTTCACAGTTCGATTCTGTCCATCGTCTGTCTTGCATCGCACAGGTCGCATAGAATGATGATGGTATGTCCTTCTTCTTCTCTTGCAGGTCTTGCAAGAGTACATTGTAGGCCTTACTAGATGGTAGGAGTAGTGTTGTCCGCAGATCTTCTATTAAAAACGTCTCTCTGGTGAGTTCGTAAACCAGCCTCGATCTCGTACTCGGTGATACTCCTAAGAGTCTCTTGAGGTATCTTGACTTCGCTTTCTCCATATCTTCCAGTTGCTTATATGTGAGGTATCAAGTCGAGTCCATACACAAGTACGGGTAGTACCTTCAATCTGAACAAGTCCATAGCAGTGCTGATTGACAGTAACCTGATGTTCCTAATTTCATTCATTGTCCTTATTGCTGCCACCGCTCTTGATCTGATATATAGCCTGAAGCTCTTCCCTGTTGTTTGTACCGCGAGGCCTAAATATTTAAAGTTGTTAACTCTGTTGAGGATTTTACCATTACATTTAATTTTTTCCGCTTCGGTCAGTCTGCCGCTTTTCCTAAACTCTATCATTTCTGTCTTCTCTTCATTTATCTTTATGTCATTTCTCTCTGCCCAGGCGCTTAGAATATGTATATGCTGAAGTAATTACGTAGGCCTAGACATTAAACTTATAATATAAAGTTATGTACCTTAAAGATTAATTATTAAAGGTTGTAGGCTTTTCGGGACAAGTCCCATCATCAGTAGAAGGAAGCAGGCGCACTGTCATCGACCCTAGTTGAAATACTTCAACTGCTTCCTTCTGCTAATTACACTGGTCAACATGATTTTTGTCTCATGAGTACCAATAGTTGTACTTAATGCAGTTTTTTATAGTGTTTTTAAATATGTATTTGGCATTTCTCCATCGCCCACAGTTTTTTTCTTTATTTCAATTTCAATTAATGGATTATTTTTTAATAATCTTTTTCTCGTCCATTTGACCATTGTAAAATAAAACCAAATGAGCTAACTCAGGAGATTTCAGCTATGGAAAATAGATATCAAGGCAAATGGAATCCTAATATGCTGGCCGATTATTATTGGATCATCAAGATGGATGTTCCACAGGCGAAATGTAGCAGAAAATCGTGATTTCTTACTTTCTAGGCGAGTCCGAATGTTAGAATATTTTGTAGTTACGAATGTAGAAAATATTAAAGTGTTTGAAATTATAAATGTCTGTCTGTCGGAAACCTTGCGTGATGATGAGAAATACCGATATCATATTTGAATTCAGGAGAACAAATACTATCAGAATCACATATTTTTCTTTCTGAGACAAGAAAAAGTTTATTTTTTGTTGCTTAGTGTTATGGGACTAGTCCCGAAAGGCCTATAGTTTATTAATAATCTAAGAAGTTAAGGAAAATGACCTTTAAGGCATATACTTTTATATCATAATGTAAGTGTTGTGACTATACCTAAACGGAGTTTTAGCCCTTTAATTGGGAAAAAACTAATTATTCATACCAGTTATTTAATTGTGGCTGACCGCACTGAAAACAAAATCACGCATGACTGTTATTATTCGGTTAATTGTGTAATACGACACACATTTAAGTTATTTTTACTCGTTTGTTTTCTTTTGTTTCATTAATGATACTAAATAAATCGAACCAGTTGATGTATCCTAGGGTATACATTGCCAATGAAAGGATTAATAGAATTATATTAATGTCGGCTAATCATGTAGAGTATAACTAAGTCCAATACACACATTTCCAGAGATGATAGAATTAAACAAAATGCATACATTTTTATTGAAGAACCATGGGCTGAAGTTACGAGTAGGCCTACATGCAAGTTAATTTAGATCTTGCATATTATAATATCGTTCTGTTCTAAATTAAAAGAACAAAGTACAGCGCGATGAACGCCGTGTTTAACAAATGGTCATAGAAGAATAGATGTCATAATTAAATTATAAAAATTATATTCTTTATTATATCCATAAAATACTTTGCCATTAGATAATTAGTTTCAGATCTACGCTAATTAATAATCAACGTACATACTCTGTTCTATTATCCCTCCATGTTTTAGTAAGCCTATTGATTTGTGTTCTAAATTGTTTTATTTAAGATTTTTACATGAAAAACAATTAGTTGGTTTATATTAGTGCATTGATTGGTCTCAATTCTCAAAACATTTACTGATTTTCATTAAGCTATGTTAATTTTATTGTTTAGACCATCTGCAAAATTAAAAATCCTCAGTATATTTTAATATATTTTCACTTTAGCAATATTTTTAGTTATACTTATATTTTAAAGAAACCTTTTAATGTATTTAATAATGACATATTTATTTCAGATTTTACTATGAATTTCACATGGTATTTGTTGAATTACTCTCATATCCGGAGAGTTTAAAACAAATTAAACATATATCAACCTATTTTTATTTAAGACATTTGGCTATTCTATGCCACCATACCACCTATGAATATTCGATCGGAGAACAAGTGACTGCTTGCATCAAGTTGGTCATTATGACAACACACATTCCAGCTAGAGCCAATTACCAACATGTTTACACGCATATAAGGAGGTTCCATCCAAGGAGTCCACTTATTAGGCCTATTAATGGGCAAGTTAGAGTGAGAAAATAGGCAAGTTAGTGGTAGTTTGGGCAAGTTAGAGTGAGAAAATGGGCGAGTTAGTGGTAGTTTGGGTAAGTTAGAGTGAGAAAATGGGCAAGTTAGTGATAGTTTGGGTAAGTTAGAGTGAGAAAATGGGCAACTTAGTGGTAGTTTGGGCAAGTTAGAATGGGAAAATGGGCGAGTTAGTGTACAACAGATTTTTTATGTTAGCTGATTTTGTGATAAATTGGCTACACTCTATGAGAAATGATTAACAGATATTTTACATTATAAATATGGCAATTTTTGTTACTTTGAGCTAAACTTCTCATTTTATTTTAGGGCATTTCTCACATTTTTTGGTGTGAATCAACATGTACAATTATTATCTAAGGTAATTACGTACACAACAATAAATTTTGTGTTTTTCCATTTTTTTAATTCAATTTATGTAGGTGGCATAATGACACAGTAACACCAGTTATTGTCATTACTTAAAATTATTGACAGCAAACCTGTTCTATATTTTGAATGTTTGTGAATATCTTCAGTATTTGATTCAGTAAGTATTTTACTTCAAAAACATTTTTATAAATGTGAAGAAATCTACTTAGTAGTCTTAAATTATTTTAGGACTGTGACATAAGTTATCGATTATAATAAACTTTTCCCCGAATAAGATGGTGTTATCCTAATCAAAATCCACATTGGCCTCTAGCTGTATTTTAAGATCATTTGGATAAAGAAACAAAATTATTAATAAATAATTAATATAGGCCTACTTTAGTTCAAACCTATTAAAATAAAATAAAATAAAAATAGTTAAATTACTTGATCTCAGAAGTAAACTATTTCAAATTAAATTAACAAATACTTTCTTTGTGTAATAGTACAAATTTCAAATAACAGCCAAATGTGTTAAACTTTTGTATCCACGCAATAATACTGTAAATCTAAAAAAAAAACAAGATTGTCTATTTGAACACTCTCTAAAAGTTATCTGAAAACCCATGGTTGATTTTTATTAAATTTTTATTAACAAGAAAAACAAGCCTGTGGCAGTTCTCCGGTAAAATATTGAAATTTTGTAATTAGAAACATACTTTAGGGGCCAAAATTACTTCAATATTTGTAGAAAAATATTTTTTATTTATATTTTCAATAAAATTAATATATTCTGAGGTAATTGTATTTATGTTATACGTTATTTGGTCACTAAATAATTGGCGATTCAAATAAAAATATGATAGCTATATATATAAAATAATATACTATGTTTTTAATATATTATAAATTCCAAAAACAAAAATTAGCTTATTTGAATATTCAATCTAGCGATAAAAATTCTAATAGCAAAGCAATAATTCGATATTAAATTGCATATCTAGACATGTTGAATCATGTATTTGTAAAAGCAAATAATATTAAGTTACAGCGTGGGATTCTTGATTATATTTTGTGCGAAAAGAAAATTGTAAAATAAATTGTCATTTACTGGATTAAAGCATATAAAAGTGTATAGATCAAAAAATGTATAAAGATAACTTACTGAATCAAATATTACATATAAATAAAGTACATAATTGAATCAACCAACAAGGAGCCACTAATCAAAGAGCATATTGTACTCATGACCAATAAAACGACAAGCTAATGACACAGTGCTCTGAAGACGGAGACTTGAACGAACGGTCAAAGCAACCAACATGAGCAGCGGAAAATAATCAAAAACTACAATGTTACTACCTCTTGATTTTGCGTAGCCTTGTGTACAGTGCTATAACAGCACGTAGGTTCTGCCACTTCTGCTCTCCAACACTTTTCGACCTACTTTGATTAGCAAGCGGTGGAGCTCTGCAACCATCAAAATTTGATCAGGAGAAAGTAGCAACTGTTATACATAAAGGTTCTTGAACAAAAACACACCACCACGAGATCCATAGAAAATTAATAAACTTTTATTAAATGAGAAAATTCTATATGATGGTTAACTTCGAACGTTTATTTAAGATTAGAATTTTTAATAATTTGAATAAAAAATTAATGGGGACAGCTCCGAACTTAATATTGACTAAAACGGTTGCTGTCACTGAATACCAGATTCCATTAGGCATATAAGGGTCCACGTAGTTAACGTAACGCATTCCATTGACCATAGAATCAATTTCATTTATCAGATTTTGGTATTTATGAAATCACATATTGCTTAGTTGTACTCGTGAGGATGTATGGACTTGATTCCAGAACCAATACTAAAAACAAAATTCTATGTTACAGCCGAGAATCGAAAGGGGGCACGTCGCACTAATCATTATATCAGCCGTAGTTAGTTTTTATGGGATTACTTAGCTGGTTAATATACATTTTTGAATGAAATTTAAATTTTAATTGAGATCTTATTTAATTGTATGATGGAACTACGAAATGTAATGGATAAACTAGGGTTATGTACCATATTATTTAGGAACTAAAAAAATGGGTAAGAAGTCATCGCTTAATAACATAGTTTATTTTTTACTATAATTCTTTAATCCATCCATAGTAATTCTGCCCGAAGGCAGGTCCTTCACTGCAATCATAGCATTTTCATTCTATGCTTGCAGCTTTACTAGGGAATTGTAGGTGTGGTAGCTTCCCGTTGCTTTCCACACCGGTGAAGGATGATGGTGATAATGATGATAATGATAAGGATGATGATGATGATTTCGGGGACCGTTTGGGCCTTAAAGTTTTCCTGACATTTGTCTTACAGGTGAGGAAAAACCCCGATAAAAACCTCACCCAGAAAAACTGCCCCGACCGGGGATCGAACCCGGGCCCGCTGCGTGACAAGGCAGCACGCTACCTCCAGACCACAGTGGTGGACAATTCTTTAATAATCATTGCTAATATTTTTGTTTTAATATATGTATACACTACTAATCATGATAAATGGGTAGGGTAAATTTAGCTCGCGCACGGAACTACGGATAAATTTATTATAATTTTTGTTAGCCTAAATTTTTATATAATTATACAGCACAACAGCTGAATATTATCGTATCTCTTATTATATAGAATACAGAAATTTTACTGTTCAAATGTACAATATTCTCACATTTACTAAAATTAATAAACAAACATTTTAAATTAACTTCAGTAGAGAATTTTCGCCAAAAATTATACTCTGTAACTGTCTATAGAATAGCTCGTGATATTGTGTTTGTCCGAGATTTTTGTTCATTTTACACTTACATAATATTTTACTCTCATTTTGCCAGTTTACAGCAATAAACACAAAACAAATACTTTTATATTTTATCAAGAAAATGGTGTTTCGATACCTAAGTAATATGTTCTAATTGTAAATCTTTGACTTAGGGAAGTATGTAGTGCATTGCTATACACTATAACAAGTGCATTATAAGGGAACTAAAACGAGGCACAGCTAACTTTTTAAATATCCAAGAATCCGTTATGTACTTAAATAAATGTATTACTACACATTTATTGACAAATCATTTGAGTAAATTTGTTTTTAACTATGCATATTGCATGCATTTCTCTGGAAAGTTAAACACGAACCCTATAATAATATTCTAAATGTCATTTCAAGGCAATACGTATAGGATTCTCTTTATTTCAATGTTATCCAGTGCATCCACTGCACGTTTCGAACTTCGGGTTCCGCACTAGATGGATTGATGACGTTTATGGATGTCTATTTCCAGTTTACATCAATTCGGCAAACCACCTTAAAAAGGCCATGTGTATTTGTGCAATCATGCATGTAGGGTGAGTGAATGTTCAAGTGATTGTTTAGTGTGTTGTCTGAGGGATGGCGTTAAAGAGAAGGAAGCAGCTTGAACCCAGTGCCAGCACGGCCCACCCATCTCGAAGAGCACCAAGGGCTAGGATCAGTCCCCATCCGTCGGATTATCAAGTATCATATACAGGGCTTCCAATATAAAACCGGACACGCCTCACGGGGTTTCACCCGTCAGGCAGCGCTCTCTCCTCGTCCGCATTTCACTCTGCCAGCCGCAGAGTGTCCGGTTTTATACTGGAAACCCTATATATCTTCTCGATAAACATGCTGCGAAAAAAACATTTAAAAATAATTAATTATATAGAAGAAGTTTAAGTTGTGAGAAATTTAAAATAAGTGAAGTTTAACATATTGTTCTTTCAATGCCTTCATATTAAGATATATCAAACAATCATTACTGATTTTCATATTTTAAACAAATGAAAGATGGTTAAAAATTTGTATCAGTACAGATCAAGACCTGCGCGGTTTAGATGCGCAACCGTTGAAACTATAAATACATGACCCCAGTATGTTAACATTTTATGTGAATAGATTTTTTCTTGAACTTTTGACATGTTTTACTAAAACAAAAAGCACGAAAATAAATATATGACTAAATTCCTCGAGTAATGATTAGTGTGTTTAAAGTTTAAAAAATAAACTCTGGTATAAAATAATTAGGAATTTTTCTTTTTAAAAATGGGACCCCTACAAGACTTACTCTAAACTAACTCACTAGCACTATCGAACCCGTATAGGTCATATGGACATAATCTCTCCATACACTCGTATCCTGAGCTAATGTTTTCCAATCATTCCCTATATAATTTATTTCCCTTAAATTATGGTTAATGCAAAAAATGCAACTAAGACATTACATGGAGTAATTTGGAACAAAAATGTTAATGGAAGCGAAACGTGCTCTTTGACGGAATTATAAAAGAATAAAATTAGAACAGTTGAATTCGATTATTTTAGAAGAAGCCTCCAAAAAACAAGACAGGATAAAATAAGAAATGAATTCCTTTGGAGAGAAATGAATGTCACCACATCTGTTGTTAAGAGGATTGAAAATCAAACGCTTAAATGGTATGGCTATGTACAAAGAATGGAAAATGAAAGATGGCCAAAAAATATATACCAATGGTCACCCCTGGAAGAAATAAACGTGGCAGATCAAGATGGAAAATGGAACACCTACGTCAGAACAATAATGGAGGATAGGAATTTGGAAGAGGGAGATTGGAATGATACAGATAAATGGAAACTGAAGACGGCAAACCTATAAGTGTAGGAAAGCCGAAGAAAAAAGAAGAAGAAGAGAAATCATGGTTAATATTAAGACACATACATACATTTAACTTAATTAAAAAATGAATGAAGGAATTTTGGATACTTTTAAAGAAGAAATATTGCATTGTCATAAGTAATGCCACGAGTGATTTCCAAATTATCGATAAATTCACGACTCACGAAGTGAGGAGTGAATTTATCTAGAGAATTTGGAAATCAAGAGTGGCATTTGTTAGGACTATTTAACGAATAAAATTAAGCTGTTTACTCACAAATCATTATTTAACTATAGTTATTTTAAAATATTTATATATTTAATGTAAACGGCGATGTTTGAAAACAAATGAGAAACGATAGGTACGCTTCTACTGCTTCTTTTGTTTATCACTGCAACCAGATCATACTATTTATTGCCAAAGGAACGCAATATTGTAAGGAGGAGCTTTCTTTAATATGGTAATCATAACACTGATAAATATTTGGTGAAACACGACTCTGATTGGTTGTAATACAGAAATCATTGAAACGTGATTGGTCATTGACTCCCATTTGGGGCATGAGTTAAATAGTCTGTAAAAGAAAGGAATGAAAATATAAGAATTACCATAGAGAAGGACGGAGGTAAATAGCAATGATAGTAAAACATTGAAATGAATGCGTTTATGTGAATCTCAAATCATATGCTTACAAATATAGAACTCCACTATATTGCGTATTTTATTTGTACAAGCAAGACATTAAACAGTTAGTTTTCTTCAGAAACTCTGCGTTCGTTGTTGTTTACGTCCACAATTGTTCTGCTGACTTGAAGAGTTAAAGTGTTAAAGTGATCCCACAACAGGTCTCAGGAGGCCTTTGGGGTAGTAGGAGGTTAAGGCTCCCACTTTTTCTAGACAATCGGCACTTTATGTCAGCCGGGTTGTCAGCCCTGCGTGACGGCCGCCTTTACCCCAGAACAAGCGTATGGTACTCATTTCAGTTAGAGGCTGAGTCGACCCCAGGGCCATAGTGCCGCCAGAGGGTTTGGGTCAGTTTAAAAATCCTGACCCCAACGGGACTTGAACCCTCGACCCTCCGGCTTGTAGCTCAGTACAGTGTGATATATTTTTAATATGTTTCTAATAGAGGGAATGTCTTACAGAAAAAAAAGGAGATAGTGCCACTTAAAAACAAATCTATATATCGTATCCCCTAATTTAATCTCAGAACTCTCCAGCAAAAAAAAAAACTTTTTTTTTTCAGTTTTTTTTTTAATCTGAGAGATGTTATTTTGAGTGAGCATGATAAAAGAGGCACTATATATATATATATATATATATATATATATGTCCACCGGTGTGGTCTCGAGGTAGCGTGCTGCCTTATCACGCAGCGTGCCCGGGTTCGATCCCAGGTCGGGGTAGTTTTTCTGGGTGAGGTTTTTTATCGGGGTTTTTCCTCACCTGTAAGACAAATGTCAAGAAACATTTAAGGCCCAAACGGCCCCCGAAATCATATGGCCATCATCATCATCCTTATCATTATCATCATCATGATCCTTCACCGGTGTGGAAAGCTATCACACCTACACACCCTAGTAAAGCTGCAAGCATAGTATGAAAATGCTATGATTGCAGTGAAAGACCTGCCCTCGGGCAGAATTACTATGGATGGATGGATATATATATATATATATATATATATATATGTGTGTGTGTGTGTGTGTGTGTGTGTGTGTGTGTGTGTGTGTGTGTGTGTGTGTGTGTGTGTGTGTATGTAAAAATAAATCGGATTTAACGGGGTGAGGTACAAAGAAGAAAACCTAGAATGATTGTCTCTTACATATTAAATTTGTTTTTGTAATATCATTAATGACACCAAGTGCCAAATCGGTCCAGCGTTTTCATCTATCTCTATTTAAACATAAAGTTAGCAATCTTCTATGACTAATTTTAATCATGTATACAAAATAAAATAATTAAATATTTAAAAATAAATACTTTCCTCGCATTCTTCAAAGCATATGCCGTTGGGTAGGTTTACTTTTAACATTACTAATGTCCGTCCACACATACACATATGTATGTATAAATCCAGCCATAGTAATTCTGCCCGAGGGCAGGTCTTTCACTGCAATCATAGCATTTTCATGCTATGCTTTGCAGTTTTAATAGGGAATTAGAGGTGTGGTACCTTTCTGTTGATTTCCACACCGGTGAAGGATGATGATGATAATGATAAGGATGATCATGATGACCGGTTGATTTTCGGGGACCGTTGGGCCCTAATCCTGACATTTGTCTTACAGGTTAGAAAAAATCTCGAAAAAAAATAGCATAACCCAGGAGCCTGTCCCGACCGGGAATCGACAAAGCAGCGTGACAAAGCAGCACGCTACCTCGAGACCACAGTGGTGGACAATGTATATATAAAGACGGATGGCTAGGTATATTTATACTCATACGAATATAATATATACATAGATATAGTAAATATATTTAGGTACGGAGATATCATTATTTAAATCCAAATTAACTGATACCTAGTTCGACATAATGAAAACATTAACTGCATAACAACTATATAGAGTATTCTATGAATAATAATCTAGGAAGCAACTTACTTTATTTTATATCATTTTAATTGTATTACATTCTATGCTTTGTTAGTATTAGATAACATCATTGTATTTTGTTTAGTCTGTATTTTAATAATATCTTAACATTGTAATATGTATGCAATTTTTGTATAATTTTAGTATTCGCTAGTAGTTTAGTGGAAGAGAAGGCCTCATGACCTTAACTCTGCTAGCTAAAATAAAGCATTATTATTATTATTATTATTATTATTATTATTATTATTATTATTATTATTATTATTATTATTATTATTATTATTATTATTATATTCACTTCAAAACTACTTTCAAGTCTCAACATGAAAAAAATCCACAAGGAATTGAAATACGACGATTACCCAAACAAATGTTAAGATATCAACTTGCAGGAAGAAGAACCCGTACGTCCCCTCAAAAGACTTTTGGATGGTTGTTCTCTTGAGGCCGACGAAACAGGTCAACAAAATGGCCTAAATTAGTGAATGTACTATGATGATGATGATTATTATTATTATGCATTATTATTATTATTATTATATATATAATTTATTTATAAGTATATTCACATATACAGTAATCACAATGCACAAAGCAGACATAGGATATGGTTCAGGCATACTATTGCAGACACTCGCAAAAATATATAAACACACACAGATGATAGGTGAGGGATGAATGTATATAGTAGCAAAACATATAGAGACCTATCGATAGTAGGTAGATAGACGGAATGGACTTATTGTCATTCAGGATTACTATTTAAAATCGGGGACGTGATTATAACGATAAATTTTGCCAGATGCCTCTTTTTCAGATTTGAGTTTATTTTACATGCCGTAAGTAAATCTATCTACCGCTATATTCCCGTTTGGAAGGAAGAAGTTTTAAACCTTTAAAAATCCTTCGACTCCGGCCGATTTTGAGCCTGCTTCCTGGGATCTTGGGGGAACATGGTTGCCATTAGTCCTCCGATATCTACACGTACAACGATTATATAAGTGAAAATAAATAAATATGATTTTATTAAGAGAATTGAATGTTTCGCTGGACAAGTTCTTTTTCTTTCAATCTACATGTGTGCTATAACGTTTTTGCATGTTACACTTATAATTTACTATATCAAAGTATGTAAGAGGAATGTAGTACGAGTAGTATATTGAATAACGGAGAAAATATCATTTTTCTGCTCAGAAATATTTATAGCTACTCCTCAGGTCTCTGTTATGTCGTTACAGAATAAAAATAAAACTTTTCATTTCCTCTTCTTACTTTATGGATAGGCCTATATTCA